>CM076571.1:806815156-806968221 GCA_034641835.2 Pinus albicaulis
CAAGCAAAGGACTTATTGAAGAGCAATAAGAAGAAGGACTCTAAAGCCCTCTTCTATTTGTATCAAGCAGTACATGAGAGTGTGCTTCCAAGGATAGCATCAGCTAAGAAATCCAAAGAAGCATGGGAAACTCTCAAGACAACCTATCAAGGCACGGAGAAAGTGAAGACAACAAAACTACAATTTTTGAGGAGAGATTTTGAGACTCTCTACATGAAGGAGTTTGATAGCATAGACTCTGTTAGAGTCGGTCCTTACAGCCCTCCGTCAGAGATCATTTCGCTTTTTGCATATTCATTCTTAGGTGTCTCGCTTGTTCCACTTCGTTGCATTTCGCTAGGAGCATGCCATTGACTGACGAGGGGGTCTGGTTGTCCTTTGTTTCCTCATGCTTGTACTTGCAGGGATATTTAAAAATTTCTCAAAAAGTACTGAAGTTCATCGTCATTTCATTCATGGTCATTAAATATCAGTTTCGTTAAAAAGAGTCTTTAGTCCTAGAGTCTAGGGTTTTTAGGTCCTTTGCATACATGTCATAAAGCCCGCAGGCCATGAGGTTGGTTTCGCCAGTTTTCTATTTCACATTTTTATCATCAAAAGCATTTGAAGACATTTCTAGTCCAAAACTCTGTTTTGGAACTAGAAATTGTCTAATTTCATGTTTGTAATAATTGTATTTATTTCATCATAAGAAGCTTCAGTGCAAGCCTCTGATCTTTTCCAAAGCCAAGTGCCGCATCCCTGCAAAAGAAAAACAAGTACTTTTAGTCCAAAACTCAGAAAAGCCAAAGAGAAACATTGTATTAAATGACCAAATGTCAAAATGCCAAACATTATGAAAGAGGGTTATCAAAAAAATTTGAAATCAAATCTGATTTGGTGAGATATTTTCTTCATATATAAACATGGCAAACAAAATCATTTGCAAAAAATCCGCAAGGCAGAAGTCGAAATGGAGTTCTTGAAGGCCGAAGCCATGATTTCATAGTTGTGGACAGAGTTTGGAGTGCGCGCTACCCATACGTGGTGCGCGCTACCCACTTGGTGCGCGCTACCCACTTAAATGCCACGGCCAGTATTAAATAACACAGGTGCTACCCACTTGGTGCGCGCTACCCATTGGGCAGGGGCGCTACCCACATAGAAACAGAGCCCAGAAATTTTTGTTTTGCGCCCAGTTTCGTTTCAAATCAACTCCAGCAACTTGCAAATAGGTTTTTATCATTGCTCAGTAGATTTTTAACATGGTTGTGATGTTATTGATGTTGGGAAAAGGGCCATGCTTGGAGAGAAATGTATAAACCCTACATTCATATGCAAATTAATTCCTTGAGGGTTTTGAGAATATATGGACATTTTTATGAAAAGTTTGAAAACTCTTGAATGGTAAATATGCTCATGCCCTGGCATGTTGTGTACATGATCCTCACGCCCTCAGTTATCATCTTATCACTGTTGTCATGCCCTTTCATGTTTTTGCACAGTCTTATGTTGACTAGTCTATAGCCTCCATCACCATAATATCACCACTGCTGTCATCATCATTCTATTGCCACTGTCATGGCCATTTGTTTCACTATGGTCATTGTCATGTTGTCCCTATTCTCCATTTCATAAAACACAGTCCCATATTTGTTTGCTCCTTTGACAAATTTTGGCCATCATTATAAAATTGTACCATACATTTGCATTTGGTATTCATTTGTCAAACTTACTTGTGATCAAAACAGTGATAGTTTTTATGCCATTAAAACAGAGCCATCTTCATTATGATTTTGTTTTCCTATGATACTTGGGTACATGGGTGACATTTATTGGGTTTTGAACATACATTAAAACTTTTCCTTCACTGCACCTATATCAGCATCCATATTGCAAATATCTTGTTCAAAGCCATGTCAGAGACAGATTCAGTTTATGAGCAGGAGTCTGACAGTGATTCCACAGCAGAGGGTAATGTGCCATGGAGGCCTCACAGAGGTGGCAAAGGTGGTAAACATCTCAGGGAGGAGCCTACTTCTTTGGCTCAATTGCAGGCATGTCCGCTTGCAATGGATTGTTTTCGGGTTCAGTCATGTTTTCGATTCTGTGAAATGATTTCACAAACCCAGCTTCATCGTGAACTAGCTCGTCTGTTTTTTCTACATTTACATGATGGCCGTGTAAATCTCGCTGGAGTAGATTTCATTCTGTCACCAATGACTATTGCTCAGGCCACTGGCATACCAAATTTAGGAGAGGAATGGAACAAACGTCAGCAGTTAGAGAAATTCCACTATGAGCCATACATCAAACCTGGGTATATGAGGCACTTGGGTAGAGTTTTTCCTTTCAGATTCCTGAGGGATGAGTTTGCACCACTGATGAAACTCATCATTCGGTATTTCAGTTGCGAGGGCAGATTCTCGCGTCTCTTTGCGTACCATGTTCGTTTGTTGATGCACTTCACGAGGGTACGTATGATGAACATTCCGTACTTCATGTATCGCAACATAGAGAGGATGATGATTTTTGTACAGAAGAAGAGCCCAGCACAGCAGCATATAAGTATATATCATTACGCTTTGATCAAGATCATAGTGTTACATCAGTTGGCGCAGCAGGGCATCACTTGGGAGGATTTCATCTCTCGTGACTTTTTCACAGCGTCACAGCCGCCTCCCGAGGTATTTCATGATGCGGGAGAGCCTTCACACCAGCCTGGAATTCCTTATATTGAGCATATCAGCGCTCCATTGTTTGTGACATATCAGCGAGGCCACAGGGCCTTATTTGCAGCTACACGGCGAGTATTATCTCCACCCAGGGTTGAAGGGGTCTTGCCGACTTCATCAACAGAGCGAGTATTATCTCCACATGATGTGGAAGGGGTATCACCTTCTTCTTCAGCACAGGTATAGATCGAGGACAGGGGCAAGAAGCCCATGCATGATGAGGGCCCATCAGGAGGCCGGGACACAGATTTCACAATCATTGATGTTGATGCGAGCTCTCCTAGCTCGAAACTGAGGGAGATTATCCAGGAGAAAAGGGCCGAGAATGACACGCTGAAAGATCAATTGCAGAAGGCTCATTGGGTGATAAACTATCTGGAGCAGTGCAAAAAACAGCTAGAGGATGAGCACACACTTTATGAGCTGCGTCGAATCCGTGAGGATCGACAATTGGCCCGGAAGAGACCAGGTGATATGACACCAGTTGAGCGAGAGACTGAACTCACGCATGTTAAAATTCATCTGGAGAAGTTGTTGGCAAAGGCTAACAGAGAGAAAGACATGCTTCGTCACATGAAAGGCCATTATTGGGCTCGCATGCATGTCTGCAAAGCGAGAATGAAGATTCTGAAGAGGAGGTTGAGCGAAGCACTAAAACGGCGGAAAAGGCCTGATCCACTCCGGATTTTGGCCGAGGCTTCGTTGGCTGGGCATGATACATGATGGAGGGTCTTCGCTCCAAATTTGAGCAAATTCAGAAAACATTTTGTCATTTTGAAATATTTTGGTCTAAAAACAGGTTTTTCAGCTATACGGGTAGCGCGTCGATGTGCTCACTTTTTTTCGGGACACTTGCTGAAGGAAATCTTTGCATTTTTGGGTTTTTCATGGTAATTTATGCATCCTCAGGCATTTCCAAAGCATTTCATCAGATTCTGGATGGTCAAAAAGCTCAAAAACACCATGAAAACCACCTTGCTGCCACCTTTTGCACCAGCAGGAAGTACTTCTGGGAGAATGAAGTTTTGGAGGGGAAAATGAGCTCCAAATTGGGAAATTCCACTTGGGTTGGATATCCAACATCCAGGGCTTTCCAACGAGCTATCATGAGCTCAATTTGGATGCCGGGAAGTGCCTCAAAATTAGGCTGAAAGGCGCGTTACCCATACAGCTCAGGCGCGCTACCCACGTAGATTTTTGGCTGAATTTTTAACTTCCAGCTCAGAATTTCGGCCAGTTGGGACCAGTTTTTCTTGTGGATGAAATTTTTGGGTTTTCATGATGTAAATTGATGGTTGGCATGTAACTTTGGCTCATTTTTACCTATTCTAGAAGATTCACTCTCAAAAAAGTGAAGATCATGTAAATGAATCAGTTTCCACTCTTTTAGAGGCAAGTTGTTAGCTGCCTAGATTTTAGCTCCTTGATTAGAATTTGTTGGAACTGCTCCTAGAAGGAGGATTTCGACCCCTAAAGGTGTGGGAAGGGGTTAGAGTGATCTATATATTGTAATTTATGAGACATTCTACAGGTTGGACTCTTGGGAAACTTTGGCACACATTGTACATATTTTTCATATTTTGGCTAAGAAAAGATCAGAGCTTTTGCGGCACCTGTTGGGATTCTTGTGGCTTTATGTTCTTAATGGTGTTTTCTCTCAGTTTATTGTAAGTTCCTTCATGTTTAATGTATGCCATTTCTCACTTATGCTTCTTAAATTAAATGAATGAGTAGATGAGGTTGAATCCATTGTTCACAGTGCTCTGCCTTTGAATTCATTTAGTTTTTCATGTTTTCGCCTGTTTGAAAAGGATCCATGTTCATCCTTTCCCTTTTTAGCTCCTTTTCATTCTGATCCATCCATATATCCAATCAAAAGCATTAAGACTATTTCCTACCTCGCCCCAACTCGAAATCTGCAAAGATCTGACCTTATCCCCGGACCCAAAATTGTTTTTTCCCATTTCTCCAACGAAAACCCAAAAAATCAAAATCAAACATTCCTATCTCTTTACTAGCCTAAAATCAGTATTCATTGTTCATTATAAGTCATCTCAGCCCCTCTGAAAACATTTTCCGAGATAGACCCGGAGAGAGCCCTCTCCTGTCCTCGTAGGGCTAGCTACGAGGCTAAGCGTGGTTTGATGTAGCCTTGAGTTTTACCTTATTTCAGCCTAAGGTAGATTTGAGCGCTAACATAGTGGCGACCATACTGGGGATACAAAATCTCAATGGTTTTCTTGTTGATGTGTTTGTTTCATAAGTCTTAGACGGAGTCTAAAGTCACGCCAGGTAGCTTTCGAAACGCTTTTGCTATGCATAAGCGGTAGTAGATAAACGCTGCTTCAGTCGATCTCCGGTAAGCTTGTGAATGCAGCACTTGATTTGCAAATTACCCCAGTATACTTGTTCGTTCTAGACCTTTGGATGATTGAGTCTAGAAGTCGATAGGCTGAAGATAATTGATTGTGTTCCTTGAAATTTTTCCCAAATAGATCAATACACTGGCTTCAAGAAGGAATACTAGGTCAAATCCTGACCCTAATCCACCAACGATATTTGAAAATCCAAATCTGATTCCTAGGATCCTTAGAAGACAAGGAAGTCAAGAAAGCTCTGAAAGAGAAAGTCAAGAGAGTTCTGGAAGTTCCAGATCACTTTCTAGATCTGCATCCTGTCCTGTGAAAATTATATATGTTGACGAAATTCCTTTTGATGAACGATTTGAAACATCCTTATTTGTAAATTTTTCTGAAACTGAATTATCAAGATTAGTTCCAGATCCATTGTTTTTTGAAGATTTGCAATTCAGATTTGTTTCATATCACTTGGACAGACAATTGCAAGATTCCATTGTGGCTACCAACACTCCCGAATTCACTGAATCTGCTTCACAAACTCTTGGACCATCTGAAGTTGCATCTAGTTCACGGACTCCCACTGAACCTTCCTTTATCCCCACCATTCCCGTTCAGCCTGAGATTTCTGATCAGCAATCAACAGTAGTTTCTCCTCCGTCTCCACCGCATACACCTCGTTCACCTACTGCTCCCAGTCCTCCTGTTTCTTCGAGACAGCAGATTATAAATCCGCCAAGAGTCATGGCAGCCAGATTTGCACCTCTTGCTTTGCCGGCCAATTTAGATCCTATGCCTGCTGATTACCAGAGCAAGATTCCCATATTTGATGGTACACCACAGAGTATATCAGCTCAGCAACATATTGTCCGGATGACAGACTTTTTGGACCTGCATGAAATTGATGCAGAAAATGTTTCAATGAGATTGTTTGCCCAGACTTTTGGAGGAGAGGTTCGTAAATGGTTCAGAGCTCTACAGGCAAGAAGTATCAATACATTGTAAGAGCTTCAGACAGTTTTTAGATCGATGGGAGATGAAAAAAGATCCACTGCAGATCACTTCAGAGTACACAAACATCAAGCGTAATCCTGGTGAGTCCGTTCAGGATTATATCATCAGATTCAATACAGTGTATAATGCAATTCCAGATGAATTAAGACCGTCTAAAAAGTCAGCTCTTCTTAAATTCCCGGATGGTTTTGATCCAGAGATGGCTTATTTGCTACGTGACAGAGATCCGCCTACCTTAGAAGATATGCAGAAGATTGCCGTTAGTGTTGAGGCGAATCTGAACGATAAGAGAGCACGGTTGAAAGCAGAGAAAAGAGTGACTATAAAGGAAGAGCCTTCCACATCTACATCCGAACAGCACTTGCTTCGTGAGATGGAAAAAATGTTCAAAAGGATGACACTTGACAAACCAGAAACGCAGATTCGGAATCCAAACTATCGTGGCCAGCAGCGTGAACAAAGACCACAAGAGCCGGCAGCCCAGCAGCAGATTAAGACACCTCTTTTGTAGAATTTTGTGAGTCAAGATTCAGACGATGATGATGATGTAGTAGGTGAGCAAAATCATTTCTTCACTCCCGACGATCTGCCTATTTATATTACTGAGGATGAAGAATATGGAGAAAGTTCAGCTGCATAGAAAGATGAAGATTTCATTTTAGCAAATGATGCAGATTTAGAGGAAGAGTCAGATGATTACCAAAGAGGATATTTGAATGCTTTGTCTGCTCAACAGAAGCAATACTCATTGAGAAAACGAGATGTGCCCATAAATCCAATTCAGAAACGAAAAGAAGCTTCAGCACCAAAGGCAGATTCACCGATACCACAGAAGAAAGGAAAAGAGACAATTGATCCCACAGCTAGTAAAGTATCATCAGTAGAAAAGGTAAATCAGCCAAACATAATGAAAGATAAGGCTGAAAAGAAGGAAGTTCCGGTCAAAGAGGTCAAAAGAGTTTCAGCATTTAGTTTGGAAAATGAAATTTCCAAATTAAAAATATCTATTCCTTTGACAGAAATCATGAAGAACAGCAGCTACCGCGGTCAAGTCTCCAAAATTCTGAACTTTGATCCAATGTTCGATACGGTAAATGTTGAGGATGATCAGCTAGAATTGATTTTCGGGCCTGCATTAGATGGTGAGTCCCCTGACAGTGATGTTCCTCCCTTTTATATCAGTTTGAGGTTGCATGAATATGTTTTGCACAATGCCATGTTCGATTCGAGTGCTTCGCACAATTTGATGCCAAAGGCGATCATGGAAAAGTTGGGACTAGACATTACAAGAAAATATCATGATTTGTATTCATTTGATTCCAGCCGTGTGAGGTGTATAGGACTCATCAAAGATTTGGTTGTAAGCTTAGATCAAATTCCAGAAAAGAATGTCTTAATGGACGTGGTGGTGGTGGACATTCCTCCGCGATTTGGTATGCTCCTTTCAAGATCTTGGGGGGAAAAGTTGAAAGTTACACTTCAGTTAGATTTCTCTTATGCTACAATTCTAGTCTTCGGTCAAATGAGAAAGTTATATCGAGAGCAGAAGATGAAATACATGATAACTAGCAAGGAGAAGCCTATCAATCATCCTGTAAATTATGTACATACTGACTTAGAATCGTTTTTTTTATTTGTTGATAGTTTTAATGATATAGATAGTCAATTAGTTCAGGCGGAAGATATACCAGAAATCACTGAGAATTTTAGAGAAGTTCTGCAAAAAGAAAGAAGAGAAAAACAAGCTACTATGGAGCAATCAGCTGAAGACAATGGGCAGCAAACAGGAAAAACAGAGCTGGCGCAATTTCAACATTTAGAGGACGATGAAGATGGTCTTTGGACCATGGATTTTGATGGCGCAGTGGGTAGTGACGGTGCTGGAATTGGTGTTTGGATTCGTAGTCCATTTTCCGCTCCGGATAAGGTTCCAAGCAATGTCAGAGTGTGTTCCTACAAGCTTGCATTTGACTGTTCTAATAATGAAGCGGAATATGAGGCTCTAATTGCTGGCCTTAAGATTCTTAAGAAGCTGAAAGCGAAAAGGATTGCAGTGTATGGTGATTCAGAGTTGGTGATAAAGCAGGTTAAAGGTGAGTTTCAGGCCAAGCATCCTCGCATGAGGGCTTACCGTAATGCAGTTTTAGACATTCTAAAATTATTTTCTGATCATACCTTGACATGTGTGCCTTGCATACAAAATGGTGTTGCTGATGGACTTGCTAAGGCAGCAAGCAATTTAAAAATTCCAATGAATTCCAGCAACAAGTTCGAGATTCATGTGAAACACCGCCCCACCGTTCCAGACAATCAGCGATGTTGGCAAGTCTTTCAGGATGATGAGGAGATTAGTGAATTTCTGCAGAATAAGGGTAATTTTAAAGACACCTCCATAGATACAGAACATGATGATGGTAATGATGACATACAAATAAATCAAATGGAAGTGCTGCAACTTAAAGATAACATCATTCCTAAAGGATTGATTCCTTTGGAAGAACTGTTTGACCAAGACGATGTAGCCCGCAAACCGACATTGAGGCCAACAGAGAAAGGGGTAGAAGAGGTAAATATTGGGACAGCTGAGAATCCCAAGATGGTTAAGTTATCAAGGTCATTGTCACCAAAGGTAAAGGCAGAGTATGTGAAATTGTTGTCTTCATTTTCTGATGCTTTTGCGTGGGATTACTCAGATCTAAAAACATATGATACTAACATCATTCAACATACTATTCCCATTAAACCAAATCAGAAGCCTTTCCGTCAAAAGTTGAGGAGAATCAATCCAAAGCTGCTACCATCGATTGAAAAAGAGGTAAACAGGTTGTATAAGTCAGGAATCATTGTGCCTATCCGATTTTCAGATTGGATATCAAATTTGGTGCCCATGAGAAAGAAAACAGGTGAGATCCGTTTATGTATCGATTTTAGAAATTTGAACAAGGTATCATTAAAAGACAATTATCCGCTGCCAAAAATGGACCATATATTGCAGCGAGTAGTTGGAGCATCAAGGATGTCACTACTCGACGGCTATTCAGGTTATAATCAGATTTTAGTGCATGAAGATGATCGTGACAAGACTGCGTTCACCACCCCATGGGGAACGTTTCATTATGCAAAAATGCCGTTTGGTTTGAAGAATGCAGGCGCCACCTTTCAGCGTGCAATGGACATGGATTTTTCCAACGAGAAAGATGTATTTTTGGTTGTTTACCTTGATGATTTAACCGTGTTTTCAAATTCTGATGAGGAACATTTATATCATTTGAAAATTGTTTTCCAGAAGTGCAGAAAGTATGGCATTTCGCTGAATCCGAAAAAGAGTCTTTTTGCCATGGATGAAGGCAAGCTCCTTGGCCACATCATATCGAAAGATGGCATTCGAGTTGACCCTGCACGTGTTGAAGCCATACAGCAGATTGAACAGCCCCGGAACAAGAAAGAAATACAGTCATTTAATGGTAAAATGAATTTTTTGCGTCGTTTCATTCCAAATCTTGCAGAGCATCTTAGAGAAATCACGAACATGCTGAAAAAGGACAGTCAGGTAAAGTGGACAGAAGAGGTGGTGAAATCATTCAATTTGGTAAAGATAGCTCTTTCTTGAGCCCCTATTTTAATCATCCCAGACTACACACAGGACTTCATTTTGTTTTCTTTTGCTTCTGAGCACACATTGGCTGCTATTTTAAAGCAAAAAAGGGATGGATTTGAGAAGCCCATTGATTTTTTCAGTCGGATTATAAGGGACGGAGCATTGAAATACAAAATTATTGAGAAACAAGCACTTGCGCTTGTAAAGGCCTTGAAAGATTTCCGTGTGTATATACTGCATTCCCACATTATAGCATACGTTCCTAACGCAGCAGTTAAAGATGTTTTGGTATAGGCAGATCCAGAAGGAAGACGGGGTAAGTGGATCGCTGCGTTGTTAGAATATGATGTGGAGATTAAACCGACCAAGCTGATCAAAGGACAAGGACTCGCCAAGCTCATGGCTGAAACAAATCTGCATGCTCTAGATATAAATTTGATCGCTGCCATGTCCGATGAAGATGAGGAAAGTACGTCAGTTCAGGTATCTGATATTTTTGTTTCTTCCCCTTGGTATGATGACATTTTATACGTGCTTCAGAATTTGTCTCCACCTCCCGGGATGCCTAGAAATAAGAGTAGAACATTGAAGTTGAGAGCTGCAAAATTTTGTATTCTGAATTCTGCATTGTATTGGAAAGACCCTGGGGGAGTGTTGTTGAATTGTTTGGTAGAGGAGGAAGCTCAAAGAGTTTTGGAGGACTTTCACAAAGGTGACTGCGGAGGCCATTTGTTTTGGAAGACCACATCGAATAAGATTCTAAGGGCAGGGTATTATTGGCCTTCTTTGTTTTCTGATGTATATAAGGCTGTTAAGAATTGTCACGAGTGTCAAATTTTCGAAGGGAAGCAAAAATTACAGCCTTTGCCTCTCAAACCAATTGAAGTTAGTGCACCATTCTAGCAGTGGGGATTGGATTTCATCGGGGAAATCCACCCAGCATCTTCCGGACAGCATAGATGGATATTGACAGCTACGGACTACTTCACAAAGTGGATCGAAGCGATTCCCACTCGACAGGCCACGAATGCGGTAATTATCTCTTTTCTTGAAAACAATATTCTGTCACGTTTTGGGTGTCCTAGTAAAATAATCACAGATAATGCAGCGGCCTTCAAGTCTAAGAGGATGGTTGAATTTTGCTATAAGTACAATATCAGTTTGGGACATTCGACTGCCTACCATCCACAAGGGAATGGCTTGGCGGAATCTTCAAATAAATCCTTGGTGAATATCATTAAGAAATTGCTGGAAATCAACAAAAAGGGTTGGCACAAGAAATTAGTGAATGCACTGTGGGCTGATAGGGTAAGTCAGAAAAAGTCTATTGGCATGTCTCCTTTCGAGTTGGTGTACGGAATAGACACGGTTTTTCCTACTTCACTTGCTGTCCCGGTGGTCAAATTGCTTCAGGAAGCTGGTAGCGAGGAAGATCCCATGCAGCGGAGGATTAATCAGATGATTCATTTACAGCAGACACGGGAGGAGGTATTTCAAAATACTTTCAAGTTGTAGGAGCGCATTAAGAAGATCTACGACAGAAAGGCAAAAGCAGATAAGTTTCAGTTGGATGAGGTGGTTTTGAAATGGGATGCTCGGAATGAAGATAAGGGAAAGCACGACAAATTTGAAAACCTATGGAAGGGTCCTTTTAAGATCGCAGCGTATCGTGGTCAAAACGCCTTTCTTCTCAAAGAAATGAATGGAGATGATTTTCCTGGAGGACCGATCAATGGTCGGTTGCTGAAGCGATACCACTTCTGAGTATTTTCTGCTGATTTCATCATCATTGTATATATCGTTTTACTTCTGTTTTATTGCAAGTGTGTACTGATCTCTCATCTTCAGTCTGGGGCCCGGAGCGAAGGCTATAATTCTGGAGATGGAGGTTGGTTCGTTTGAAGTTTGTCAAGTCAGTTTTATCAGTCTTTTCAGTTTTAGAATCGAGTCAGTTTTGGTCAAGTTTCAGTCGCTTTTCAGTCAAGTTTGCAGTCAATAAATGTTTCGAAAGTTTTGTTTTATTTGTTGAAATAATGACTCCATCGCCCAATGGATGAAGGCACTGTCTGAATCCCCCAGAGATCTGCCGTTCTTGGCATCTCCATGGAGCCACCATCCCCATTGGAGCCAATGTTAGAGTCGGTCCTTACAGCCCTCCGTCAGAGATCGTTTCGCTTTTGCATATTCATTCTTAGGTGTCTCGCTTGTTCCACTTCGTTGCATTTCGCTAGGAGCATGCCATTGACTGACGAGGGGGTCTGGTTGTCATGTGTTTCCTCATGCTTGTACCTGCAGGGCTATTTAAAAATTCCTCAAAAATCACTGAAGTTCATCGTCATTTCATTCATAGTCATTAATGATTGTTTTCATTAAAAAGAGTCTTTAGTCCTAGAGTCTAGGGTTTTCAAGTCCTTTGCATACATGTCATAAAGCCCGCAGGCCATGAGGTTGGTTTCGCAAGTTTTCTATTTTACATTTTTATCATCAAAAGCATTTGAAGACATTTCTAGTCCAAAACTCTGTTTTGGAACTAGAAATTGTCTAATTTCATGTTTGTAATAATTGTATTTATTTCATCATAAGAAGCTTCAGTGCAAGCCTCTGATCTTTTCCAAAGCCAAGTTCCGCATCCCTGCAAAAGACAAACAAGTATTTTTAGTCCAAAACTCAGAAAATCCAAAAGAGAAACATTGTATTAAATGACCAAATGTCAAAATGCCAAACATTATGAAAGTGGGTTATCAAACAAATTTGAAATCAAATCTGATTTGGTGAGATATTTTCTTCATATATAAACATGGCAAACAAAATCATTTGCAAGAAATCCGCAAGGCAGAAGTCGAAATTGAGTTTTTTAAGGCCGAAGCCATGTTTTCATAGTTGTGGACAGAGTTTGGAGTGCGCGCTACCCATACATGGTGCGCGCTACCCACTTGGTGCACGCTACCCACTTAAACGCCACGGCCAGTGTTAAATAACACGGGCGCTACCCACTTGAGGCGCGCTACCCATTGGGCAGGGGCGCTACCCATATAGCAACAGAGCCCAGAAATTTTTGTCTTGCGCCCAGTTTTGTATCAAATCGACTCCAGCAACTTGCAAACAGGTTTTTATCATTGCTCAGTAGATTTTTAACATGGTTGTGATGTTATTGATGTTGGGAAACAGGCCATGCTTGGAGAGAAATGTATAAACCCTACATTCATATTCAAATTAATTCCTTAAGGGTTTTGAATATATATGGACAGTTTTATGAAAAGTTTGAAAACTCTTGAATGGTAAATATGCTCATGCCCTAGCACGTTGTGTATATCATTCTCACGCCCTCAGTTATCATCTTATCACTGCTGTCATGCCCTTTCACGTTTTTGCACAGTCTTATGTTGACTAGTCTATAGCCTCCATCACCATAATATCACCACTGCTGTCATCATCATTCTATTGCCACTGTCATGGCCATTTGTGTCACTATGGTTATTGTCATGTTGTCCCTATTCTCCAGTTCATAAAACACAGTCCCATACTTGTTGCCCCTTTGACAAATTTTGGCCATCATTATAAAATTATACCATACATCTGCATTTGGTATTCATTTTTCAAACTTACTTGTGGTCAAAACAGTGATAGTTTTTATGCCATTAAAACAGAGTCATCCTCATTATGATTTTGTTTTCCTGTGACACTTGGGTACATGGGTGACATCTATTGGGTGTTGAACATACATTAAAACTTTGCTTTCACTGCACCTATATCAGCATCCATATTGCAAATATCTTGTTCAAAGCCATGTCAGAGACAGATTCAGTTTATGAGCAGGAGTCTGACAGTGATTCCACAACAGAGGGTAATGTGCCACGGAGGCCTCACAGAGGTGGCAAAGGTGGTAAACATCTCAGGGAGGAGCCTACTTCTTTGGCTCAATTGCAGGCATGTCCGCTTGCAATGGATTGTTTTCGGTTTCAGTCATGTTTTCGATTCTGTGAGATGATTTCACAAACCCAGCTTCATCGTGAACTAGCTCGTCTGTTTGTTCTACATTTACATGATGGCCATGTAAATCTCGCCGGAGTAGATTTCATTCTGTCACCAATGACTATTGCTCAGGCCACTGGCATACCAAATTTAGGAGAGGAATGGAACAAACGTCAGCAGTTAGAGAAATTCCACTATGAGCCATACATCAAACCTGGGTATATGAGGCACTTGAGCAGGGTTTTTCCTTTCAGATTCCTGAGGGATGAGTTTGCACCACTGATGAAACTCATCATTCGGTATTTCAGTTGCGAGGGCAGATTCTCGCGTCTCTTTGCGTACCATGTTTGTTTGTTGATGCACTTCACGAGGGTACGTATGATGAACATTCCGTACTTCATGTATCGCAACATAGAGAGGATGATGATTTTTGTACAAAAGAAGAGCCCATCACAGCAGCATAGAAGTATATATCATTACGCTTTGATCAAGATCATAGTGTTACATCAGTTGGCACAGCAGGGCATCGCTTGGGAGGATTTCATCTCCCGTGACTTTTTCACAGCGTCACAGCCGCCTCCCGAGGTAGTTCATGATGCGGGAGAGCCTTCACACCAGCCTGGCATTCCTGAGATTGAGCATATCAGTGCTCCATTGTTTGTGACATATCAGCGAGGCCACAGGGCCTTATTTGCAGCTACACGACGAGTATTATCTCCACCCAGGGTGGAAGGGGTCTTGCCGACTTCATCAGCAGAGCGAGTATTATCTCCACATGATGTGGAAGGGGTCTCGCCTTCTTCTTCAGCACAGGTACAGATCCAGGACAGGGGAAAGAAGCCCATGCATGATGAGGGCCCATCAGGAGGCCGGGACACGGATTTCACGATCATTGATGTTGATGCGAGCTCTCCTAGCTCGAAACTGAAAGAGATCATCCAGGAGCAAAGGGCCGAGAATGACACGCTGAAAGATAAATTGCAGAAGGCTCAGTGGGTGATAAACTATCTGGAGCAGCGCAACAAACAGCTAGAGGATGAGCACACACTTTATGAGCTGCGTCGAATCCGTGAGGATCGACAATTGGCCCGGAAGAGACCAGGCGATATGACACCAGTTGAGCGAGAGACTGAACTCACGCATGTTAACATTCATCTGGAGAAGTTGTTGGCAAAGGAAAATAGAGAGAAAGACATGCTTCATCACATGAAAGGCCATTATTGGGCTCGCATGCATGTTTGCAAAGCGAGAATGAAGATTTTGAAGAGGAGGTTGAGCGAAGCACTAAAACGGCGGAAAAGGCCTGATCCACTCTGGATTTTGGCCGAGGCTTCATTGGCTGGGCATGATACATGATGGAGGGTCTTCGCTCCGAATTTGAGCAAATTCGGAGAAATTTTTGTCATTTTGAAATATTTTGGTCCAAAAACAGATTTTTCCGCTATACGGGTAGCGCGTCGATGTGCTCACTTTTTTTCGGGACACTTGCTGAAGGAAATATTTACATTTTTGGGTTTTTCATGGTAATTTATGCATGCTCAGGCATTTCCGAAGCATTTCATCAGATTCTGGATGGTCAAAAGGCTCAAAAACACCATGAAAACCACCTTGCTGCCACCTTTTGCACCAGCAGGAAGTACTTCTGGGAGAATGAAGTTTTGGAGGGGCAAATGAGCTCCAAATTGGGAAATTCCACTTGGGTTGGATAGCCAACATCCAGGGCTTTTCAACAAGCTATCATGAGATTAATTTGGATGCCGGGAAGTGCCTAAAAATCAGGCTGAAAGGCGCGCTACCCACACAGCTCAGGCGCGCTACCCACATAGATTTTTGGCTGAATTTTCAACTTCCAGCTCAGAATTTCGGCCAGTTGGGACCAGTTTTGCTTGTGGATGAAATTTTTGGGTTTTCATGATGTAAATTGATGATTGGCATGTAAATTTGGCTCATTTTTACCTATTCTAGAAGATTCACTCTCAAAAAAGTGAAAATCATGTAAATGAATCAGTTTCCACTCTTTTAGAGGCAAGTTGTTAGCTGCCTAGATTTTAGCTCCTTGATTAGAATTTGTTGGAACTGCTCCTAGAAGGAGGATTTCGACCCCTAGAGGTGTGGGGAGGGGTTAGAGTGATCTATATATTGTAATTTATGAGACATTCTACAGGTTGGACTCTTGGGAAACTTTGGCACACATTGTACATATTTTTCATATTTTGGCTAAGGAAAGATCAGAGGTTTTGCAGCACCTGTTGGGATTCTTGTGGCTTTCAGTTCTTAATGGTGTTTTCTCTCAGTTTATTGTAAGTTCCTTCATGTTTAATGTATGCCATTTCTCACTTATTCTTCTTAAATTAAATGAATGAGTAGATGAGGTTGAATCCATTGTTCACAGTGCTCTGCCTTTGAATTCATTTAGTTTTTCATGTTTTCGCCTGTTTGAGAAGGATCCATGTTTATCCTTGCCCTTTTCAACTCCCTTTCGTTCTGATCTATCCATATATTCAATCAAAAGCATTAAGACTATTGCCTACCTCGCCCCAACTCGAAATCTGCAAAGATCTGACCTTATCCCCAGACCCAAAATTGTTTTTTCCCATTTCTCCAACGAAAACCCAAAAAATCAAAATTAAACATTCCTATCTATTTAATAGCCTAAAATTAGTATTCATTGTTCATTATAAGTCATCTCAGCCCCTCTGAAAACCTTTTACCGAGATAGACCCGGAGAGAGCCCTCTCCTGTCCTCGTAGGGCTAGCTACGAGGCTGAGCGTGGTTTGATGTAGCCTTGAGTTTTACCTTATTTTAGCCTAAGGTAGATTTGAGCGCTAACAAAGTTCAATTGATTATTATCGGTTGATGAAATGTAAGAAAGTGATTGAACAACTACATATGCCAATTCGCATTGACTCAAAGGCATTTCATTTCCGTGTTAGTCTAACTTAGATTGTAAAGGCACAATCCATGGGTCATCAAATGGCATTGTAATTCATGTAATCCTGTTGATAATTTCAATTGTTTGATTCACGTTTGGAGGAGGTATGACAAAATTTCCCATAAGAGCAGAATCCTTAAGTAGTCCTACTCCAACATCTTTGTAAGGGATAACCGACTTTCTGACATATGGGATATTATCCGTAGAGGCAATATCTGAAGTGTAGTAAGACAACTGATCAATTTTGGAAATCTTTCCTTTATGAGGAAACATTACTAACCGAAATACCGATGAGACTACAACTGTCATGGCATAAGACCATCTCTGACCTAAAATAAGGTTGTATTCAAGAGGGGCATCAATGAATTCTACCTCAAGCGTAACGATTTTTCCTTCTACCTCTATGGGTAGATCCTAGAGAATTCCAAATGGACTAAAACCAATTCAATAAAAGGCTTTCATAATTGTGGGTGATTGATTGATTTTTGGAGAACTAAAAGTTTTGCAACAAGCCAAGGACATAATGCATGTAAATGCTCCCTCATCAATTACTATGTGAAAAAATCGCCTAGATTTGACTAAAACATGTATTTGAAAAGGAATTTGTTGTGGTATTCTAGGTAAAAATCTCTCTAGATCAAAGACATTGAGATTAGCATCTTGAGGGTCAATCGTTCCAGTAGTTGACAATAGTAATTTTCTCTAGGCTAGACAAAATTGTAGCACTTCGAGGGCCAAATTTGTTGAATGTGACATAGCCAGATCTTCAACAATATTGTAATTATGAGTGGCTCTTGCATATGGGTTGAAAGCCGATTTTCGAAGTACACCTCTGGTAGGCAGTTTAATTACTAAATTAGGACTAGGTTTCTCGATGTCTAATGGTTCAGAAATAGGAGGAGTTGGCATCGGAGGTTGACTGGATGATCTCATTTCATTTCTAGTTACAAGACCCTTAGATCCATAATATTTAGATTGTGTTGTAGACATGACCTGGGAGGACATAATTAGGATATCTGTCGATGAATTGGAAGAAATTTCATTGTGGAAAATAATTTTTTTTGGGTTGCAATGGAAAAGTATCTTTAAGAACAGCAGGTGTGGGTGAACCTTTGACAAATTTAGATACATCAGCCTGATGTGGGCTATATTTTGTGTAGTGATCCTCGTCACAGATAAGACAGGGATAACGAGATTTCCTTTTTTTATGAGATGGTTCAGTTTTATCTGCCTTCTCTTTTGGAGATTTGTTTTGTTTCTTTTTACCCTTCCCTTTATTTTTACTCCGTGACGATTTAGTTTTGGTAGTATATGAATCTATGACATGTATTTTGAGATAAGTTCTAGAGAAGAGTATCCTTTAGGTGAATCAGGTAAATTTATGATTGGAGTAGTTGACTTGGGTTGTTCTTTTTTACTCTTTGATGTGTTAAGTGTACCAATTACACCATCTAAAGCATGAGAACCAGAAGGAGTCATAGTAAGTTGACTTGTGTGAGGTAAGTTTGGAATATTTTCATACAAAGTACGAGTCTATGTATAAAAAAAGTCTAAATATTGGGCTTGAGCAATAACCTTCTCTTCTGTTACAACACCTCCTTTAGCTACATCTTCAGTAATCTTAGGGAGTAATGATTTCATAAACCATTTAACTAGAAGTTGGTCTCGTATGAAAAATTTGAATAAACAGTGTCTACGTCGCCATTCGTGGAGGTGATCTTAAATATACATAGATGTACTTTGTTTAAGAGAATTCAAAAGTTTAATTACATTATCATAACGGAATGGTAATTGAAAATGAGTAAGGAAAGAATTTTATAAGGCGTTGAAATTATTTAAAGAGCCTCACGATAACTCAATGTACCACTTCATGGCTAAGACGATCAAATTTATTTTAAAATGTCTTAAACGAATGGAATCATCTGTTAAAGTGTTGGATTCAAAACATAGATGATAATTCATAACATGGTTCGAGGGTTCCTCTCTTGGCTTTCCTTCAAACTTCAGAATGTCACTTGGCAACTTAGTTGGCATGGATGGCAAAAATGGAAGATAGTAAATCGGGTCATTCGTTAGCCACGAAAAATCTGGTAAATCTAAGTTTTCTATAAAAGGTAACCACATGTTAGGGTCTAACACAGATTGCTAATCAAATTGATAATCCTGAGGGAAAATTCCAATACCTGGAGGAGGGTATCAGGGAAAACCTGGGATAGCTTAAGAAGTTCAAATTGACACACCTCCAGGATATCCAGGGGTATCCATACCAAAATGGGGTTGAGTTGGTATTTGAAATGTACGAATAGTGTATGGTTGACTAAGGAAAGGTGTATTTTTTCCCAATTTTCCATATTGGAACTAGCCCTGAAATGGCTAGCCTTGAAAAAAAATTCCTTAAAGAGGTTGACCTACTAGGGTTTGTCCCTAAAGAGGTTGGCCTCCAAAGGGTTGCCCCTAAAAAGGTTTACCTACAAAGGGTTTCCCTTCAATAGTTTGACCCACAAAAGGTTTCCCTTGAAGAGGTTGACTTACAAAAGGCTCACTTGTTTTTATATTTTTTATGCTAGGCTATCCCAAATATGCTTGAGGAATTCACTAGACTGTAGGTTTGGTTTGATGGGTAGTAGTCTGAGGGATAACCTGACAGTTGGAATAGAAAGTTCAAGGGTTGTAGCAATAGAAACTTGGGAAAATATTTGGATGGGTGTACCTGCTTCTTAAACATATTATTTCACATCATATTAGATAGGAGTACTGGGGGTACTAGGGCTAGCTTTCTGAATAATTGGCACAGGTGCCTTTGGGGTAATTTGAAGTGTCCTCTAAACAAGTTGTTGAACTTGAGAGTAACTAGATTTTCCAAGAGGTAGAGTAAGGTTATAATACAGAATTTCCATGGTAGGATGCAAAGGATGTTTAGTAAATAGGAGATTCCATAAATATTTCATTCCTAGATAAGCAATTCCCATTGAGGGTTGTGATGCATAGGGTTGACCAAAACTATTTTGAGGCATTGGACCATAAGTTTGATAATTACCGGGAATAAGCTACCCTATAACCATAGGATAAGTTCTAGTGAAAGGTTTTCCTTTTGGAAAATGTTGTTTCCCTTGAAGAGGTTGTTGCCCTTGAAGAGACTGTTTCCCCCTGGGTGAAACGTAGCCACCTGATGAGCTAGCTTGAGGGGTATTCCTGAAAAACATATAAATATGCTCTGTATTCAAAGGTTGGGTGGTAGACTCTAATAAGATAGTTGACATAGTAGAAGCTTCAGAGAAAGGAGATGCTATTGAAAAAGTTCCAGAAAGTGACTGGTACCCAACATGAACAAAAGGACCACCATACAAAAAGATTTTTGGAGAAGATGAAAACATGGATGAATTAGTAGAAATGTTTTGAGCAGCCACGTTAGACATAGTATACCTAGGTAAAGAGTAAAATGGAATTCTGTGTCGTGGATGTCCATAACCAGAAGAATGTAAAAAATCGGTAAATTGAAGATACCAAGGATCTAGTCGAAATGGAGTGAAAGGAAAACATAAAGGGTAGATTGGTTCAGTATACCTTAAATCTAAAGATACTTGACGAGAGGTAATTTCAACCTCTTCTTATTTGTTAGTGATTTCTTCAATGCTAATAACGTGAGGAGGAATATTTTCAATGATGAGAAAATTTACTCAAGGTGAACGAGGACGACCAGGAGTAGGGGCTATAACATTCGAAGGTGACTCAGATGAAGTGTAATTAGACTTAGATTCAGATGTTTCTGGTTTAGTAAGCTGCGCATCTAAAAAATCACCAATGACAGATTGGACTATGACCATTTCAAAAAAAATTGGTTTATCCTTTTTTTTCAAATATTTAAGGTCTATTATCTTCAAAATAATGATGTCTTGTGATAGATGATTCTCCTTGTTCATAAGAACCGGCCCCTAATTATTGAAGCTTTTCATTTTTGTATTTTTCCAATTGACTAGGTGTATATTCAAGGGGTTTCCACTGCATTCTACATGAATGTCTCGGTAATTCATCCAGGATTAATTTCTTTAACACAAAAAGTCAAAAAAATTCCAAAAATGACACCTAAGACCTCTAAAATTAATCAAATAAATGAACGTGTTCTATAAAATTTAGGAAGAAAACCACACAAAAACAATATTTTTCCATAATAAAATCACTAGTTGGTGATGAAATTAAACCTCCCTCAGACAATGTGGAACACTAACTGTCGGAAGAGTTACCCTGACAACCTACATAATGAAATAGTTTAGTGCAAGTAACTCCACTATGCCATCTTGAAGTGAAGGCTACCCTCCAGAAATTCCAAGTTATTCTAGTCAACGTCTGATCTAGGTATAGTGAGACCTTCCCTCCAACATCACCTTGGGAAAAATACTAGGATTACAGCCACTAAGGTTACCAAATGAGACAATTCAACCTGAGGGAATAGTTTATGGCCTGATATACATGCAAGGGAAGAGTATCAAAGCTCAATCCCCTTGAAATGTCCTCGACATGGTAACTACAAGGTTTAAAATCAAGTGATCCCAAGCTCCTCGAAAATGGTTAATATAAGGTTTATTGTTTATAATACATGGACATCTTCTATCTTTACCAATGAAGTAGGTACAATCATTCCAATGGGTCTAACATGACCTCGTGCTTGACTTTTTTAAGGATAGCTTCCTAGAGAAAAATTGCAATAATTTGGTTTTTCCCTACCACAAGATGCTTGTTTTTTGTTTTAGCTGCTTTGGAAATTTAATTACTCCCTATTCCAAAGCACTAATACTTAACTAGATTGGTGGATAGAGCCCTAGACAATGTAAAAAATATCTGGCTGAATTTTATTAAGCGATGTGTTAATTTGGATATTTATGCAGAGGGGTATGGCAATGAAACTCAATGAGGTTGTGCCTGACTCAAAAAATTACTCTAAATGCATCAAAAATGAATACGTAATTATTCATTTTAATGAATTCCTAGTTAAGGGAAAGTAGAAGGATTTTTCGAACTCAAAGAAGTACAAGTTCCCTAAAACATCCCATAAAATTCCTTTTACATTAAGAAAACAATTTCATTTTGAATCATAAGAAATATCACTTTGCAACGAAAATTTTCATTGATTCAAAGCCAAAATATACAATTTCATGAACAAACAATTTTTCAATTCTTCAAAATAAAAAACAACTATTAAAACCATAAAAATTATAAAAACTTTTCGAAAATGAAAGGTCTTAACTAATGATATAACTAATGATACCTATATGTGCACTTTCGTGATTTCCTCTAGCTGAAAGAAAAATAAATCATTTTGTCATTTTAACAAGTAGAAGCAATTTCATAAAAGACTACTTTTCTAAGACAAATTGTACTTCACTTATCTAGAATTTTTCCTTTGCAAATGATAAAAAAAAATCACTGAAGCAAATAGGACTAACAAGAAACCTCGTAACTCCAGAAGGGAATGATAGAAAACTATTCATCTAGGTAGTGAATCTATCCTTCCAAACAGATAAATACAGCAAACCATGACAAACCCTACACAAGAATGCAAAAGGAGTCATTTATCAAATAAGACACTAAGGTAATCAATATTAGTTCACAAACATACTTTGAGGTTTAGTATAAATTAGGTTGAACCTCTAGAAATTTATCATCAGACTCTGAGAGAAAGAAAATTCATTTTTTTTAAACTTCTCAGGGGGTGCGCAGGTACTCAGTGAAAACCAGTGTGCATGCCCACTGTATTAAACTGAAAACTTGCACAAAAATGTGCTCTTTTTATGAAACAAATCTGTGCAGGGGAGAGAGACTTCAAAGAAATAAGCACAAGGAATTCTATTTTAGAGAATATAAAAATTCATAAAACCAACAACACTCAAACATAATCAAACTAGAAAAATCAGAGAGCTAAACCAAAAAGAATCGAGAAAAACTAATTCGTTCCCGAGTGAGGTCACCAATTTGTTACTCGGATAAATCACTCTTGTGGGGAAGAACGATCTCCCTAGTATCCAGAGATATAAATAGAAACAAACAAACATAAGAATATCTTTTTCCCTAAGCTATTATCATTTCGACTATAAAAAATAGCAAAGAGAGGATAATTCTCTTACATTTCAACAAGATGTTTGTTGAATACATTGCCCTTTGTCCCGAAGAAGTTCTTCAATACTAAGAAGAAACCTGCGATCACAAACATGAAAAGAATCAAACACATCTACATTATGTAATAATCCAAATAATAACTTAAATTAATGATCAAGGAGATTAAGAATTGTAATTGTTTTAATGTATTTGAAAACAACATAATGACAAAAAGTATCCAAATGTATTATTCAGGAATACAAAGATCAAAAACCAAGCCTTGATGTCATACAGATTCCTCCTGTATGCCTTTCCAATTTTCATCCTTGGTTTAAGAATCTTTCCACTCTAGAATGACCAACATAAGATTATCATAAGTGAACCCCCTAACCCTAATGTTTCAGTTCAATTTATAGGAGAAACTGAGGAGGTTCCAGATCCACCAATAGCAGGGTGTGATCCAAAAATGAGGGTATTAGGGTTCCTTGATCTAAGGGGATTAGCTCCATGATTGGAGGGATTTAGCTCGAATTGGCGTGACTTAGAGGCTTTTAGGTGGAAGAATATGCACCCAACTATGCTTCTAGAAGTTTATTTTCGCATTTACTTTAATTTAAATGGGGTGCTTAGGTTTTAACAGGAAATAGAGCACATAAGTCCATGGGGAAGCTTAGTAATATCTGTGCATGTGCAAGAAGTGACCAAAAAAAGAATGCAGGCCATATTTAAGTTTATTTAAGAGCTATTTTCCTAGTTTCTAAGACTTGGTTAATGAATATAAATGTTTGACTTCTAAGGAGGCATGAGTGTGGATGATGATAGATCCATATTTACCATTAAATTTCATGGTGATAAAATGATGTGTAACACCAACTAAATGTGACAAACACCAATATATAGTATGGTATTATGTCAGGTAGAGAAAATCTATTTCTTGTTATTCTTTCTTTGTGGAAATATTCTTAATCAACAAGTTTGGAATTAACTAATATGTTTTGCATATTTTCTTCTCCTCTTTCTCCATTCACCCATTTTAATAAGGAAACAATGACATTTTTACTTAAAACCATACAAATATTAGTTCTTATTTTTAGCATGCACTAGCCCAAAGTGACAGAAAGCTAGTTGAGGTGAAAATTGGCTAGTTTATTGTTGCTACACCAAAGATACCCTTGGTGTTTCCGTGATATATTACCAATCACCTGTTATCCACTATTTTGCATACAGATAACATGTGATTTTTCATAATTCAGCCAGGTAGCATAGTAAATATAGCTTTCCAATCGTTGGGAATATGAAAAGCTCTATTGTAAAAGGATAGTTTGTGCACAAGTTTTGAGGCATCATGGCAAGGTAAATTATGATATACTCAGATGAATATTGCAGATTGTAAACCCGTAGGAAAACCATCACTTATGGTATCTATGGCACCAAAGAATTTTACAATAGGGAAAATTTAAATAAAAATATGTTTGATATATAAATTAGGATGAGGGAAGGAATGAAGTGGGTAGAAGTATGAGGGATAGTTTCAGAATTTGAACAATATACTTCAAAATGGTTTTCCTCAAGTTCATTCCCATCATGGTGACATTGATTAGACAACTGACAATGAAAAGGAACAAGTAAACAAATTGTGGGAGGTATATGAGATAGGGAGAGATATTGGAGAAGTATTCCAATGTATATGGGACCTTAATATGTCATTCTTTCACCAAGAGTTGTGAAAAATGCTCTGGTTATGGAAATGGAGAAAAAAAACTACAGGTTTTTGAATTTGCTATAGGAATGTTCAAGTGAAGTTTTTATGACAATAATTGAGATGATCAAAGGTTTGACAAGGATATACTGATGACTTGGCCTTGGATATTCCCAAAATGAGGGAAAGGTTTGCAAGTTATATTAAAAATGAAAAAGTGAATGGATTGCTTGTGCCATATTTCACGTACGACACAAAATATGATCCCACATAGTTAAATAGAGACATGTCTTCACGAGCTCAGAGATTTTTCCATGTCTCTCTCCATATGGTTAGCATAAATTGTGTTAGTAAATGGCTAGTTATGGTGGTAGGATTCATCATTGATGAGATATTTGGAAGGTTTGGTGAATGGTTTCTATAGTTCTCCACACTCCTCTTCATCGACACTTTTTGGAAGGGTTGCATTGGTATTTTAATGGACAATTAGAAGAATTCATAGAAAATTGAAGAAGGAGAGATAAGAAAATAGAGTATCGAAAAAAATATAGGTAGTAGCAAAGTGTGGCACATAATTGTTGGCAACCTTAGGTCTGAGTCTCTCCTCTGGCATATTTTAATGTAAGTGATGTATGGAAGAAAAATTTGAATTGAGGCAGCTCAAAAGACCTCTGTCGTAGGTCTAAAAAGGGTATATGGGACGAAGAAACTAGTCATTGAGGCACATAACTTTTGATAATATTGAAATATGTATGCATTCAAAATTGCATTATAGTGTATGGGTTTGACCTAAGCTACATATTTTAGCTAACTTCAAATACATATAAGGGCCAGGGTTGACCCGTGTCTGAAATAAATTTGGTTCATTTTATTTATGTTTGCATTGAAGGAAAAGGGTTATGCTATAGATCAGGTGTTTTTTTCATTCCATGGGAAGAAGTGGTGTATTATGTTTACTATTATAATATTGCAATCGAATTCAAGACCATTTTTGTAAATAACCAACAGGACACCCTTGAACTATTTCAATTGCCAACCATTGGAACGACAAGTTCACATAGAGGAATTTTCCACCCCATAGGCATGGAAGCAAGCATAGTAGATGTTAAGGTATCCAACCTTCCCCCCTAGAAACTATTTTGAAACATCTTTAAACGCATTTCTTAATTGTGACTCATAGAAACACCAAATGCGGGACTAGTAATTATGCCTCCAAATTTACTTTGATTCGGAGATTTATCTAACCATGAGGATGAAGATGATATTTACTGAGTTTGTGAAGGGAAATAATTACAATCAATTTCCATTTGGGAATTTCATAGGTTCCTTTACACCTGGTTCCTTCAGCCCAATCCCACACTAGAGGTTCCAAGTAAGGTCACGAGTGGGAGAAAGTTACTATATAAAAAACCATTTCGAGTTACACTATGAGTGTTTTGGAAGAGTGATACTGTCCACTACAATTCCTCCACCTTGAATTCTGCTAGCACCAACAACTTGAGCATGCAAATACCTAGACACCCCCACTATAGTAAAACACCCTAAGACCTATACTAGATGAAAAACAACATTACTCAGCAAACTATGATTATCCCCTCTAGCCCTTGTAACCACACATTAAAAACTAGGGATTGAATCCAAATTAACACTAAAAAAATTATATTCTTGGAAATAAATAACCTCATGTACTAAAATATGCAGAAAACCTTCATACTTTTAAAGAAACATAATGGTATCCATCTCCCTAGCTTAGTTGTAGGAGTAATGACTTTACCAATCACATTTAGGCGCACCTTAATGACCCCTTACATCCCACCTCACTTACCTTTCCTTCCATTGAAATAAAGCCTCCTAAAATCACTCACATGGATGAGATATCTAGTACCATGTCTTGTTTATCAGAAGAGTGCCTCACCGAAATATTTATCATTTGTTCCTTTGAAACATTAGAATAAGTGGCTGAAGAAAATTCCCCAGGGAATAAACTAAGATATTATCTAAAGAATATAAAAGACTCCCATCACAGACACATAATCAGAGAGCCCTCTATCTCTTGTCCCTTGAGTGGATATAACATATAGTTTACCAGGTCACAGTCAATGTAGGATTTTCAAATTATTTTATATTCTTTCATTCAAATTTCGTTTTCATTGTAAAAAAAATTAAAAAAATGGAGGTGTATGCTACTGGGCTTCAATCTGGAAGTGAAGGGAGGTGGTTCATAAGTGTGCTCGGATAAATTTTGATGCCTATACCTCCGCTAATTAGGCGATAGGAGAGAAAAATGGTTGGGTAAGAATACAATATTTTTTGTTTAGTAGGTCGATCCCTTAGAAAAAGAAAATCAAAAGCCATGAAATGAACACATGCTTGCTCCCTTGACCATTTCAAAAATAGGGGCATATCAGGTACTTGGAAAAACGAGAAAATTCATCATGTTGAGGGGGGTGGGAATGGTTCGAATAGATGAAGGGGAGTCCAATGAATTCCTACGATTCTTTCACAATGTACAACTTGAGTGGGTAATATTTTGTTGGGGCAAGGAGACGAGCATATACAATTGATGAATTTACATAGCCATCATGCACTTCCCTTGAAAATTCATTATTATGATCAAATGCCCCTACTGAGTTGCATCTATTTTTTCAGGGATGTTGTAAAAAATGCATGAACATAAGAAAAATATAAACCCAACTAATTACCTGTGATTCTAACTCCAAAGTTGGAGACTTCAATTGTCAATTAGTTGTTGCATGCCTCTTCAAAATCCTCCAAGTTCTATCCAATGCTCTTCTATCCATGACAGAAGCTATAAATATATAGAAAATTTCACAATCCCTAAAAATATATAACCATGTCATGAATTTGTCTCAAATCGCTAAAAAGATACCAAAACACTCTCGCCAATGGTAAAACATTAACCCCAAAGAGCTAGCTTCATGGATAAAACATCTAGTTTTCATGGAGATTTTAGAATAGGGTAACCTAGAGTGGACCTCTTCATCACAATAAGTAAGAATAACCATTTTTAATGGAAAGAGTGTTCCTAGCAATTTTTCATGGAGAAAGAATAACTAGTTTTCATGAAAACAAGGTTCATAGCAAGTTTTCATGGGGAAAGAATCTTGGATTTTCGTGGGAACAACTTCATAGCCAATTTTTGTGGGGATTTCATAACCAATTTTCACGAAATATGGGCTTTCATAGCTATTTTTCTATTTTAATGAAATGGAGATATTTCATCGAATTACCTTATCTATCCAGTATTGAAAACAATTAAACTGTTAAAAAAGGTTCATAATCCATTAAAAAATGAACTAAGGTTCATAACTATAAACAATTAACAAAGGTTGATAGAACATTAAACAATTAACTAAGGTTCATAGCAATTTACTAAATAGGTATATAAATATATATTTTAGGTTCATCTATTTCGTATTTACCAAATGTAAATATGAATATTGAATACTAGATTTAAATGAATTATCATTTTAACAGAAGCAATTTTATGTCTATCTATTTATTAAATGTAAATATGAAGATTTAACCTTAGATTTAAAAAAGCTCACACTTTTAACATAAATCAATGAAGTTTAAACATTAAGATTTATGGCCAAAGAAATATAAATATAAATATTAATTTTACTATATAAATACTACCTTTACTAAAATTATAATGAACACATTAGTGCAAACAAAAAACAAAACTTTACCCAAAATAAATATAAATGTCAATATTTGATTTGAATATCAATAATAAACAATTAATTTCCTATGGATATCTCCATGATTAAATTAATATGTTAATTTTAACACAATTTATAATAACTAGGGATGGGATATATATATATATATATATATATATATATATATATATATATATATATATATATATATATATATCTATATATATATATGTATGTATGTATGTATGTATATATATATATATATATATATATATATGGAGATGGGTTATTTTTTGAAAATTATTTTATTTTATACAGACTTAAAGAAGGTGGCAACATAAACAATTCTCTTTCTTGTCCCTCTTTCCAAAGATAATATAAGTTTAAAACTATTATATTGTAAACTTATACTCTATATTGTATAAAATTATTATAATTTTAGCATTAAATATGGATTCATGAACCCCTTTAAGGGGGTTGTTGAATCCATCTACCTAAATTTTGACATTGCAGATGAGGGGCTCTAAATTTTAACACTATAGATGGATTGAGAGACCCCTTTGTCTCTAAATTTAACACTACAAATGGATTCAAAGAAGGCAGTATTTGAATGAATTTGCAGTTTTAAACTTTAGAGACAAAAGGGTATTCAAGATTTTAACATTGTAGATGGATGCATAGACCCCTTTGTCTCTAAATTTTAACACTATAGATGGATTCATAGACCCCTATAGTAAAATGTAACACTTCGGTATCAAAATTGTAATTTTCCATTTCTGGAGTGACACAATTAAAAATTACTAACATAAATGTCTAATTCAAATAATTTTTTTATTTGTTATTTGGTCATATTTTTATTCTTGGAGTATAATAGGCATTTACGTTAATCATTATTATTTTTGTCACTTATTTTCTAGTCATATATTTTAATCCTAGACTAATTTAGTCATTTAAGTTAGTCGTTTTTAGTTTATTCACTTATTATCTAGTCATATATTTTATCCATAGACTAAATTAGTCATTTAAGTTAGTCATCTTTAGTTTGGTCACTTAAAATTTCTCAAATTGAGTAGTAATTCATCTGAAATAATTGTGGTGACTAAATATTTTAGTCACCCAGTGAATAATTTCATCATTTTCTACTAGTTATAATGTTATTTTCGTCTTTATGGGAATATGGAACCATTGTCAAGACAACAACTGGATTTATGCCTTTTCAATTAGTGTATGGTTTGGAATCCACTCTCCCAATCAAATGTGAAATTCCTTAATTGAAACTAGTTGTCGAATTTCTCCATGGTACTTCACCTGAGGAGGAGTGGTTGCTTTATCTTTGAATGTCTTAATGAGACTCATTGATTTCTACTGTGGTCACTGAGGCTCAGAATAGATACGTTAAAGTGCAATATGGCAAATCTGTGACCCCTCATGTATATGCCAAAGGTGACTTGGTCCTTTTATATGATCAATCTAATGATAAATTAGGAGCTCGGAAATTCAAACCTATGTGGCACAGATCCTATATTATTAAATGAGTATTACAAAAGGGTGCCTATGAGTTAGTAGACTATAAAGGGAATCAGTTGGTTGAGCCTCACAATCGGCTCTACATTCAAAAGTATTATTCTTTATTTCGCATGAATACTTTGTACATTAATGTGCGTTTCATTAGTGTGTAGGTTTTGGTGTGATTTTTTTGCCTTTTTAACATGTTTTCCCCTAATTACCATGTTATACTTGGTTTTCATATGTTTACAAACCCTCATCCTCATGTTTTTTTTGTTGATGGTGCTTTCCATAGTACATGAAATCTGTCTTCCGTTGCCTGGGCACTTTATGCTCCCAATGGTGAGTTAGTGAGTTTACAAATCATATGTCTACGTCGAACAACTAATAATATTGATGAATATAGTGTGGTTATTGAATTGTTATCAAAAGTGGTTGCCCTTGGCATTAGGGCATTAGTTTTCAAACTCAATTCTCAACTCAATGTATTACAGGTAAAAATGCATTATTTAGTTAGAAATCCTTAAATTTTACGGATGTATCTACGTGTTCGAATATTCGAATGAAATTTTGATTATATTACTTATCAAAATATTCCAAGACGTTTGAATACAATAAAATATACATTGAAATTTTTTATTTTAGATATAAATCTCCATAACGTGTAAGGAAACCATGGCATGAATTAAAATTACTTAGCATCATGAAACATGTACATGTACATGTATATATATATATATATATATAATGTTTCCAAAAAGTCTGATACATCAAAAAATCAAAATCAGTGTTTTGAGACACATGGCTTTAGAAGCCTACATAAGTGCAGAAACTAAAACTAGAGAGACATGTATATCCTCTGACATAACACTCATGGTATCATGTAACCGCACTGACCACTCGACATAACAGTCAATGTAGTCTGGATGGTACCCCCATAGTATCTGTCTAATATCGTAGACAAATATCATCAACATAAGCATAATCTGGTATGCCTCTGGTCAGAGCTGCCAGGTTGTGATCCACCTCAACTATAGGGTTGGATTCCTCATCATAAAAAATATCCTATACCTGGTGAAAACCCCTCCATGCTATATAAGAAAAACCTCGATGTCTCACTAGTCCAAGATCTAAAAATAATCATAAGTTAAATTCGTAGTACACGATATATAAAAAAAGTCAAAAACTTCAAAATTTTTTAAAAAAATTCTTACCTGAGTAGTCCCACTATCCTCTCGATGGTAAAGGTAGATCCAAATATCCTCTGAGGTCAGTCCCTACAGATGCCTAGTTGTCAACAATGATCAACTTTTGTCATATTCATACGAAGAACGCATGAAGGAAATAAATATGTTGCTTGCCTTCGTGGTGAGGCATCAACTCACTCCATCTCAAAATTTGTGGATCCCTCGGAGCAAGAGGTCCCACCTCTATACACTAACATATGAACAATGGAACCCTCTCTAAGAAAAGAGTCACCAGGATTGAACCATATACAAACTATTTCAACTTCACATTCTTTCACTTTGTGAGCTAGTCACTCATGTTGATGAGAAAACCCTTGCACCAGTTCAAAATTGTTGGACTCATATAGTCCACTGCATATTGAAAATCAGATTTTCTTTCCACATGCAAGGCCTGAAATCCCACTACTCATGCAATAGTGTAAAGGAAATTTCTTAGAGAAGGATCTTTGGCAATTTTAGTGTCAATATTTCTACTCTTGGTATTCTGATAACCATGCCTGTGGTATGTGGGAATCAACATCTTTTTTCTCTCACCACCTGGTCTAGAACTTGATAAATGGACTGATAGTCCCCTCCTGGATAAAAAGGTGATGAAATAAATGTAAGACACATCAATCTCCAAGTCTTAACCACTGATCACAAGCATTTGGTAGTCAATGTCCCACCATCTCACAAGATACTGTAATAGATCAACTTGAGATTGAACCACAGGTATCTGGAAGAACTTGAGCAAACCACAATTTCGCAGCACTTTTATGTAGTTTGGGTTTGGCGTTGCTTCTCAATGCTCTGCTTCATGGATTCTTTCTTTCCACACTATGGCCATATTTCTCCTACAATTCATCAATAAAAAAATATTAATAACCTTTCATGGAAGAAAATTGGCAAGAGATTCCCTTAAAATTAAGCATTCATTAAAACAAATTAACCCTTGGCACCAGCGCGTCTATTCCTGAATTTTTTCTCATTGCCGTCACACTGGTTCTTTAAGCACCATGGAGATCAGCACAGACTCAAGGGATAAATCTTGGGTTAGTCACCCACAAGCCCTAATTTTTCAAGGGCTTCCTAAGCATGTGAAAAATCGTTAAAAGTACTCAAAAGCATAGGAAAAATGCAAGAAAAGGAGAGAGCTCTTATTTGCAACAAACGACTCGATGAATGGTGTCCTAGATCGATCAAATGATGTGCTTGAAGATCAAGGAAAACAAAGGTAAAATTATCTTCAGAGTTTTACAATGGTAAAAATGATTTTATTTTTACTTTTTAATTATTAAAATTATTTCAACAAATATTTTTATTTTTAATTTTTTTTTTACCATTTTATAAATTCATTTTTACCTATAATTCTATATTTTTCTCAATCAAAATGATATTTTCTTTCATGTGTAGCAACATGTAAGCATCAATAAATCTTGGTAAATGATGACTGACGAGTTATATTTTATCACTTTTTCCAAACTCATGAAAACAAATGAAAAGGGAACCCCCCTAGAGTCAACTTTCAAATATTTTCTCACTCTATAAAAATGAAAATAATTTCAAGCACTTGTCCTTTAGATCTCATTAAAATACATGAATTGGCGTCATCTCAGTATACGTATACCCATTTTTTAGGCTGAGGTTGACTAATTACGAAAAATGAATACCTTAGTCAAACATGACTAAGCGGTTCTCTCAGATATTGTTTTCTACCTTTTTGGATTCGAGGGAATATCTATGAAAACGGACCTTTCAAATTTTTCTTTTGTGACTCCTTTTCAAACTCCCTAAACATGAAAAAGATACTAAGTTACCCATCTGTCAGACTCGTAAAACTTAAATGAAAAAATACTTGTCACCATGATGAGGCCAATTTACTCCTTTCTAGGGCTATTTAAACTTACTAGGATGGATTCATGTCAAGGGTGAAATTATACGCTAAGCATAAGGTATCCTCTTCAAGCTTTCCATAAAAAATAAAGTGGTACTCACCAGAAATAGTGGAGAGAAATGGAAGTAAACATGTATTGTATTCTATATTAACGACATCATGTCGCTCTTGAACCTGACACTTACCTACATCTCGTGTCGGGCTTCAGTTATCCTCTCTTCATCACTTTCGTTCCTCAGTTTGGGAAATCCATTTTCCTCTCATTCGATAATCTCCTATTGTCACCACGAATATTGATCCCAGTTCGAGTCAAACGTTCCCAACATCCATATTTTTGTCGTAGATATGTTCAACATCCTATCTACAACAATCAATCCTTTTATACTTATCTTACCATCTTTGCAACAATATTGAAATCATTCCTATCTACCTTGAAAAATCCTATGTTTCATGTGAATTATGTGGGAAAAATTATTGTCCTCTTATGAAAAATCTCTTCCTGTCGACATCAACTCATTATCCATGAAGTTGATCTAGAAACTCACATTTAGTAACCTGGAGCTTGCATGCCTCAATGGAAATTTCTTCTCATTCAGCAACAGGTTCACCTCATTGGCCTTTGATTGAATGATTCTACAATCATTCGACTTCAAATCCCTCATTCACACTTGTAGATCGTGATGTCATACATTGAGTGCGATCATCATTATTGGTGGTTTCTCTTGTTCCTGTTAATGGTTTACCTCATTAACCGATAATCAGAAGGTTTCTACCACGTTCGACATGAGAACCTCTATTCACATGGTTAGATTCATATGTTGGATGGATCAAGATAGAGACGAAGTCCCTGGATCACATCTGTTTGAATCCATGCCGCATGGAGTAATCATGATTGTATACATGATCCCTTTTACATGGATCGTTATGACCATGTCGTGGATACATACATATGATCATGTCTAGTTGGATGGTTGCACCATGCCATGGATTTATGTGTTATTTGATGCCTATTTGAGTAGTATCCTATATGGCATATTCATATCATAGATATCACATATTGTATCATGTTTTATTGAATGTCTCCTAGCAGTGGTTTTCCAAAGTGCTTTCCTTGGCTGATAAAGCATTTCAACCATCACTTCTCATTCTGCTTTCATGATTTAGGGGACATCTGTTCATCACATTCTCTATTCCATATCCAAAGTGTTGTACTTTGTGTCACTCATGCCACAAATTTTTTAAAGAGATAAAATTCATGACAACATATTCATCATGAATAGTATGCTCAAAACATCCCTCGAGCCAGAAAGAGAAATTCCTTGAAACCTTTATGCAAAAATCTTGTGAAAGCCTTAACCTACAATCCCAACAGATCTCTCTACAATATATCCTTGCTCTTTTCACCATGTGTGTAGTGTGTACATAGATTTTTTAGTGTAGTAATTAAAGTGAAAATATGCGTCCGTCCTCTTCAGGAAGGTTCTCCGAAAATGGAGCAAAAGCTTCTTCCTCTCGAGAACAGAACTCTGGTATCATTCGGTTAAATATTGAGTCGAGTTATCCCATTTTTAGTCCTTGATCCTAAACTTAATTATTTTCACCTTAATATATGGACCTTCCTCCCTCTTTTATGGATCCTTAACCTCTTCAGCTTCCCTATAATTGAATACCACGCTTTCCCCAAATGGTTGGTCATTTTTGGTTAACTTTCTAGTGCTTGAATGTGCCTAAACGTTGTCAAAATTCAACGGAGAAGGAGTGCCTGAAGTCTTTGGCTTGGACTTTCGAACCCATCCCAAAGGGGGCCTCCAACATAAAGGCACGAGTTGTATGCTTCCCTCTTTAATTTATTATTAATACAAATCATGTTTTACTTTCCATAAGATTTTCAATGATTACTTTCTTAGTATGATTCTCCTTGATATGTCATATGGTTTACATTACAATGAAATATAATATGTTTTCTTTTATGTTCGTTGTTTGATCTCTCTTGCAGGTATTTATGCATAAAGGAATAATGGGGAGCGGGCTTTGAAGTAAGGAAATAATGATTAACATCGACAGGTGACTACATAGGAGTGAGGTAGGTCATCTTCCTCTCTCATGTCATTCTGATTTAAGCTAGGAGAGTTTTCTTGCTTTTGTCATTAGTCTAGAGTGATCAGTTCTATCCATGGAAGGGATTTCTTGGATAACACCATGTAGCTTGCATCGGGCCCTCAGTATAGGTTTGGGACATATTAATGCAGCTCAACACCTCTAAGGGAATCAACATATTGGGTACTGAGTTGTTTTTTATAGAATTTTGGTTGAAAACACTAAGGATATGAAATGAGAACCCAGTCGAACACACAAGGGTGGTCAGCCATAGGGTCACTGAGATGAAGAGAGGCATGATATGCATGAGTTGGGTGGGGAACTTGATCAATAGTAAGATCAATTTTTGGGACGAATTGAACTGTCTCCTCCTTTTGAATCATTAGACAACAAACTTCAACACATGACTCTACTATTAGAATAGCTTGTGAGATATCACTATGATGATAAGAATAAACTCATCAGCTTCATGAATGGCCTCTATCATAATAAATGGCATGTGATGGATAGATTGGGTGCACTACGATGTGACTATAAATGCATTCATGAGATACTAGATTTTCTAGAAGTCAACATGGAGCATATGGAGGGGCATGTTCATGAGATGTTTCATCCTCGACAACCACCAAGAAATGGCCTAGAAAACCTTTATCTGAGAAATTTATCAAGTATGGATGACAATATGGTTCCTTTTGTTTCTTGAGATATTTTGGTACTTTTGGGCTATCTGTATGTGGTCTTTTAGTCTACCTATGTTAATGATTTTATGTTTTTTCATCTATATTATAGCAAACACGTTGGTAGCAATGAGGCTGAAAGTGTTTTTACTATCAACTCTACACGATGAATATTTTATAGGAATTAATAGTAATTCTTTATTCCTATATTAAGAAAAAAAACAAATATGATGAGTGGTGATGAGTTTGTTTGGAATATTAACATGAAAATACATCTAAGCCTACCATGATTCAAAGGCATCTAATACAAAAAAAATCCCCTTACATCACACACACTGTGGACCTATTGTAGCCTACAACAACCCCCCAGATTTTTATTTAGGTATTAATAAATAATGGGGACCCTTCTTTCATTTTAATCAAATTTTCTATATTTTAAATAAAGTTAGGACATTTTAGGATCTTATAAGCATGAATACTTCCTTTATCAAAACCTATACAATGAAGGATCACCATTACAAATGTACGATAACCACAAACTCTTAAAAAGCCACCTTTTATATCAACGAAATTTCCCTATCAGACTCCTTTTATATTGTAACTTTCCTTTCATGAAAGTTATGATAAATCCATCTCTGATATTTCTTCCCCTGATGATTTGTTTTCAAAAAATCATTTTTACTAAGGTATGATCATAAAATAGTGCACTCTATTATATAATTGAATATTATTACTAACCACTAGACCCACAAACATTATTTTATTAATACCAACGCCCGCTATATTGTAACTCTTGTAAGATGACAGCTTTGATGCCTCTCCCTTACGATATCTTCCATCTTCGATATCTGCGATATCCGATATATTACATCTTCAATGTCACCACTTCCAATATGATTTAACCAATATCCCTTCCCACCTTTCTCCATAGTCGTTACCTTATTAGGATTTTCATTTATCAATCCTCCTAATATCGTAACTTTTTAAACTCACCCCATTTCATTCCTCTGATACTTTTCCTCCAACATATTGATGTGTTGAGCCCATGTGAAATCATGTTTCCAAATTTAAATGTCACGAAGTGGAGATGTTATGTTTTTTGAAATTATAAGCATTTTCATTAATCTCACCAAGATTTTATCAATATTAACCGCAAAAAGAAATATTATAGTTGTAATATTTCAGTATTAGCACTATGTCTTGAGAGTTAAGAAGTTATCTCTTATTTTTGTGTTCTTCTACTACAGGATAATCCTGACCATCACAATAGTCAAGATATTTCTAAATAATGAAAAGGGAAGAAGAAGAATACAACACAACAGTCATCAACCACTCCTCCCACCAAAACTATTGAAGACAAGAAAGCAATGGCGGGGTTGTTTCCTAGCACAACCTATAGCAAAGACGTTGGGAATTACTCATGGGAAGCCATGTAAAAGTTATTTGAATATCAAGAACCCAACATTACAAATAGGAAAGTGACTTCCAGTGATTCTAACCCAGTCTCTAGTGCTACCTATAGTGATGCAACTAATTCCTTCTTGCACAGGATTGTGACCCGACCTAGAATTATTCCTTACACACATATGATTTGGTGGGTTGTGACAAACTTGAATATTATGAATATAAATATTATGAAAACAAATAAAATATTTATTGGATCATTTTTTGGTGAATATTTGAACAAAATGTACCATCTACCTGAACCATAGTTGAAATATGACAAGAAAATCATGGAAGCATTCATGAAAGAACAAGATCATGAATTAGAGATAATTAGGTTGTGGAGGAAGGACTCAAACAAACATGAGCGAGAGGAATCGGGTAAGTACACTATTAACTCCTTTTTTGGTCCCGTATGTTAGGTAGCTGCTATGATGTCTATGCTCTTTGGTCATCGTAATACAAATAAATTGATTGATTAATGGACATCGCTTATAGATGTCACTTCAGAGAGTTTTATCATGGATTGGGGTACTATCATCTACAATAACCTAATTATAAACATCTTAGCCGTTAGAAAATACCAAAATTACTCTAATAAATTAACTCGCCCCTTCTAATGAATGCTTATATGATGGATACCATTTTTTTCACTATGGAATTTTCCTCTATGGGATGGAAGTGGACTATTATTCACATCTACCACAATATTATTTTGGATTCAAGTTACATACCACATTTCTAAAAAATATTTCATAGATTCATCCTACCTATCCACAAGATTATTTTTGAAAAAAATACCTCTTAGTTATTCCCAGAAGCTAAAACTTATTTGATCTGGATAGGAAATTGGTTTGGGGAAGAGTGTTTACATATTTTAGAGTCTTTGGGAGTCTATCCAACCCCCATGTTCTACCCTTATTCATTCCTCATAAACTTCTTTCTAGGGAGATAGCCTATCATACCGTAGGAAACATTTTTTCAAAATGATTTAGTGAATCAGGAAAAATGTATGTCCTACTTTTCCGATCCAATGTTGCATATATGATTTAGATAATTTCAAGCATGATATTCCTCAAATTAATTAAATTCAAAAATTCAATTTCCCTACCATTCCCAATAGATAATATGACCCAAATAAAATTTTCAAAAAGGTTACAACAACATCATGCATCAGGAAATTTTCCCATGAACTAGATATATTTGATGATCTGTTTGAGAAATCTCCTACTTTTCCAGTTTTCATGAAACTAGTAGATAAAAAATTGACTCCATAGTAGATGATTCAATTTACACAGTACAAGGCTTTGAGGTTAGATAATTTACCTATTGATTCATTAAAGATTCCTCAAGAGGAAATAATTCCTGAGGATGTGATAATTGTTGATTCTACACAATATAATGATGTTTCTCAATCAAAATAAATAGTTTCCTCCTCCTCTTCAGAAGCAGAAGACCTGTTTCCTAAATAGAGGCTAGAATAAATATTGAAGGAATATAATCAGGCTCTAAACTCTAATGCCGATGAAAATCAAGTTGATAATAGTCCTCTGCAAAGGAAAGACCAATACACTTCCAAGAGCCTTGAAAAAACTGTGATTATAAAAAAGGCCTTTGAAAAGCCTCTAGAGGACCAAGATATTGAGATTATACTAGCTTTATTAACATTAGAGGTTTTTTTAAGAGTTGAAGGAATTCCTCCACTTGATATCTTTTATAGCCCTCAGCACAAGGCTGTGGTCAAAATGGAGAGGAAGAGAAAAAAAATTGAACAATCCCAAGCTTTGATTCTTCGAGATGCATGGTTTCATATATTACGGAAAGAGTGTAAGGCTCCTCCAATAGAGGAGCTGGGTAGGCTCTCCCAATTCATCGAAGCATATGCTTCAGCTACAATGGATGATAAAGTCACAAAAGTACAATGGTTGTTGTAGGAAAAAGAAGAAAGAATCATGTATTAGGAACGAAATTGAGATTGAAAAACAAAATGTTGTTGAAAAATGGCAAGGACGTGTCACAAAGCTTCAAAATAGTTTTAACTATCTTCAAGTTCAATATGAAAAGTATCTACAAGCTGAGACTATAAAATCTAAGAGCTACAGAGCAGGATTTAACAACTGAATGTTAATACTAAATTTATTGAATTCAAGAAGGATGTGAAAGAGTTAAACACTCTTCCTGCTTAGCAACAGGTTACTTTCTTCCAGAAATTGGCAAGAATTCATGATTTATGCAAAACAACTAGTTCTCTGGTAGACCATCTATCATATGTTAAAACTTATTTTAATCACATTGAGGAAAATATGTCCAATTTGATAATGTGGAAGGACAACACAGATGGAATATTAGCTAATATTCCTACGATTGAAGAATCACATAGGGAGATTGTTTTCAGAGGATGGGAAATTCCCCCAATGCATACTGAAACAACTGTGTTTCAAGAAAGGGATATTTAAAATAATCTTATTTAGCCATTCAGTGATAATTTGTTTCAATCCATCTACATACAAATTATTCCCGAAGGGGAACTACCAAATATCAAACCAATCACTAAAATGTGGAAAGAAAACTCCATGAAGCAGGCTGAAATTATTGAACAACTAACTAGGGTCGACTTGGAAAATCATTGAAAATTATTACTCGAACCATATAGCCAGTGGTTAATGCTCCGATTTTGATGCAGTGAAACCACTCAAATTATGCCAACATTAAGATACGCAATGCAACCAAGGGCTCCACCCAAGCTCCACCCAAGTTAAAGAACACGAAATATATCTAAGAGATGCAACAATTAATTGGAAAAAATTATTCTTCCCAGGATTAGATAATATGTTTCAATAGATTCTAAATTTTTCCTTTTTATTTATTTCGGCTATTATTTGTTAATTTAATTGATGTTAAATTACTTACTTTAACTATCAACCAAGGCTAGTAGACTAATGAAATGTATGTGCCTTGTATGTGCTAGGAGTCTTTGTCACTCGCACAATTTCTAAGTTAAATTAAGTTATCAAACTGCACATGTTTTATTTAAAGCTACGTAAATAAATTAATCACTCATACAAAATGAAATTAACTCTAAGAGTAATGATCACACTCTTCTTAAAATAAACTTCACACTTTCCTCCTAAGTTCACACTGACACTAAATTGCTTCGAATAATATCAATCACTCAGTCGCTTTTACAAAATCACCCTTGCTTATTAAATCACACACTTTCATGATTGGAAATCACAATTTATTTAATGGAAATCACTCTTTCTTATAAAATTACAGACTTTCGTAAATGGAAATCACACTTGGTTAAATGGAAATAACTCTTTCTTATAAAATTACAGACTTTCGTAAATGGAAATCACACTTGGTTAAATGGAAATAAATCTTTCTTATAAAATCACACACTTTCATAAATGGAAATCACACTTACCTAAATGGAAACCAATCTTTCTTATAAAATCACACACTTGCATAAATGGAAATCACACTTTGTTAAATGGAAATCAATCTTTCTTATAAAAGCACACTTTAAATGGATTTGCTTCAAAAAGGAAGATTAAATATGCTGAGGAGAATCCCATATATCTCATTCCAGTGCTAAAAAATATTATATCCACGTGCATCTGAAATATTTGAAATAAAAATGATTAGCAAAAAAATTTCAAAGTTAGATCTAAAAGAAATAATAACAAAAATACTCAATCGAATTGACAAAAATATAGAGGAGACATAAACTGAAATGTGATCTTTTAATAAATAAAATACCTTACGACCTTGAGGGGGTCATCCATGAGAAGTAGGTAATGATATGTTTCTTTCAACCAGGAACTTAATTGCACATTTGAATACTCAACGAGAAAACGAATTTTCACTTATATAAAACAAAGTATTGTTAACATAAAAATTCAGTTTGTGTTCATTCCTGCTGAGAGGCATATTTATAAATCCCTTGAACATTTAGTTGTTTAGATATATATACCCCTAATTCCTATAAAAAAAACTAATATTAACTCTTAAATATAACATTGTGTGATTCTCTCATGATTTTATATCAGCACAGCAAATTGTGAGGCATAAAATTTGTTTCCTGCTCACATGAGTTTCCAACTACATAGGTCGTCTTCACCTTTGACCACTTTTATAGGATGTTTTTTTCATCGATTTGGCTCCTGGGACTAAGAGGAAATCATTATGTTCATTAATTTCTACCTACACATGTGTTCATTTCTCCAACTACCACATTCAAACCTATCAGGCTATGAACTTAGTTGTAGAATTATGTGTTAGTTGCGAGATCACTGCAATTCAATAGTTGAAGTAAATATTAAAATAAATAATAAATAACATTATAATTTTATTAAGTAAAATACAATTGTACACATGCCATATCATAAGTAATGTAATTTTATTCCCAATGTGACATTATGAAGATCAAGAAGAAGGAGATAAGTGCAAAAGGGTTTCAAAAGGAAGCAATTGTCAGGTTCAACATTCCTCCACATGGAGGTCATTGCATGTCCTCATGCAAAATTTAAAAAATTATGAAACCTTCCTATTACTGAACCTTTTTAGATACTTAAGCTAAAACATCCAAAATTTTCCCTGTTTTTTTCTTCTTGGTGACTTACATCCTTGGTTTCTTCATCAAAATTTTATGCTTTAGACTTATGAACTTTCTCTTCAGGGATTTTTTTCTTTTCTTTTAGATTCTTATTATTTTTGTACCACTAACCAATTTGTAGAAGATTTTTTTCGGCCTTGGTTATTTTTATTTCATTCTGCACTTTCAATATTTCATGCTCTTCTTTTAAGTGCCTCTTTAATGTCTCTGATTCATAAATCTCTTGCTTGAGGGTATTTACAATTGGATATTCTTTTTCAATATCAGTATGAATTATTTTTTCTTGGTTTGAAGAGGATTCAATAGCCTTTCCTATAGTTTTCTTCTCCAAATATTTTAAATAATCATATATTTCCTATTGGATTGGATCAATTTCATGGGCTCTTCTTGCTGAACTAGAAATTGGTGACAAAATTGTTGGTGTTGGAGCCCTTGACTCTTCTTCTTCCTCTATGAACTATTTAGATGGTTGCTTCATTATTTTATTTAGTCTTTCACTCCTTCTTATGGTGGATGATTTATTAGAAGATAACTTAGTAATATGAATTTTCCTTTGAATTTTCCCTTGCTTTGTTTTCTCTCGCTCCGTTTCCTTTGTTTTCCTTTTAGATGCACTTTCTTCTTTATTACTAGATTTATTTCTTATAACATTATTATTTTTTACATTTTATAATACATCCACAAGAGGAATTTCATCTTCTAAGAGCTGCTCTTTTTGTGGAGGTATCTCATCATTAGGGTTTGTAGGAAACCTTCTTCTACTTTTCTTTGTTTTGTAGTTGGGTTCTTCCTGTTCTATCTCCTTGAAATGGTTTCTAGCTAAGAAAAATTCCTAATCATCTCCTATATTTTTCAGGTGGAGTTCAATCAAAAATTTCATCAATCCATGATGATATATGGTATTATCAATGAATTGTATCTTTCTCTCAGTATTACTGGTCATTTTCCTTAAACTATGGAGGAAGAAATAGGGAAAATTAATCTCATTTCCGTCAAGGAAATGCATCATCAAATGTGCATGACAAAAAAATATATTGCCAAATATTCCTTCACAAGTAATAAATTTTTGAATAACCAATAGTAAATTTCACCATATGTTTTTTAGAGTTGTAACTGGAATCCCTTTCTTAAATAATGAAGTGTCAATACTTAGATTTTTGAAAAATATTTTCCATTCATTTTCTTCAATCTTCCTATTTTTGAACCATATTTCTCCAACAGTAGGTAGTCTAGTCACCTCCGCAATAAAGGATTTTTTTAACACTATCTTCACCTCCAATTTTTTCCCCAAATCTATCAAACACTTAGGAAAAATACTTTGTGACTTATTTTTCATGGCCATCGAATCTTTCTATAAACTCTAGCCACCATGCCTATTGTAACAAATGTTTGGCTTATGGATAACCCTCCATGAATTTATTCCCATTTGGCTCCGACCTCAAAATAATCCCCATGCTAGATAAATTTTAACCATCAAGTTCTTCTTGTGACAGGGTTATGGAGCGCAAAGAGCTTCTGATTTGAGGTGAAACAGAGTATGAATGAGGGCATATTTTTCAATGAAACAAGCTTAAATGGAGTGGAATAGATTCAAATGAAAGGAAATGATGAATGAAAAGGAACGATGAATTTGAATTTTGATGCGCTTATGGTTGATTTGTTGACAAGACAAAGATATTTTTTGGTTAAGATCGAAGTCGTATTAATGAGAGTAATGTTTACTGTAAGCGGCAGTAGCAACATCTATATTTCATAATATAATTTTTATTTTTTTTTCCACAGAAAAAAATCGAACTTTCTATTATATAGATAGTTTCAGAACATATGCATAGCATTTCTATAACATAGCCATTCCCTTATTTCGAAAGGAAATGGAGACATAGCTGCTTTAACACCTGTAAGGATGCTTAGCAACCAGAAAAAACCAAAAAAAAGAGCCAAACATGACGTCAGTGCATCTCCTTTAGCTCATCATCTCCCGGAAAGCCGAAACAGAGATGAGAACAGAAGGATAAGAAAGCACTGAGCCAGCTCATAGATGCGATAGCTCAATGAAAGGGCTAGCAGTAGAAACTATCCCAGTCCCCAGAAGTACATCAGAAAAGACAAAAATGGAGCCCAGAACCTCCTTACAAAAGGAAAACAATTCTGGACTCAATAAAGTTGTTGTTTTAAAGTAATTTGTAGAGAAAATATATACAAAGTATAAGTAAAATAGCAGAAAATTAAAAAAAGGACGACTGTTCCCTAACATGAACAACCCCATTCACCATCTCAGTTACTGTCCAGGACCCCAAATCAAGCTAAGCACCTTCTTTAGATAATCGATCTGCTTCCTGGTTCATTTCCCTATAAATGTGACAAACATATATCTCAGAGAAAAAACATTTAATATGACGGATCTCCTTAAGCAAAGGTAACAAAACATAATTCTTGCACTGTTGAGTCCCATTGAACCAATTCGCAACATTCCTAGAATCACCAAAAATCTGAATCTGTCTCATATGTTTGGAAATCAACCAGCAAAGAAGAAAATGGAGGGCTTTGAGTTCAGCAAAGTTATTGGACCCCTGCCCAAGGCCCACGGAGGCATAGAGAGAGTTATCAGGAGAAATATGAATGATAAGACCAGCACCGCAAAGACCATTTACACCAGAAGCCCCATCAAAAAAGGCCCACGGAATAGATTCATTTATAGCTTTAGGCTGAATATTTCGAGATGAGCCTAAGCCAGAAGGAGTAGGAATGTTGTCATAGATGGCAACTCCTTCTACTGCTCGCCTGGATATTGGGAAAGTTTCCTCATTGAAAATCACCTTATTGCGGGCAATCCATGTTCCCCAAGCTATAAGAAGAGGAATAGACCTGACTTTGTCATTTGGAGCCTCATGCCACCAATGATTCCATGCCTGAGAAAGGTCCTCACCATGCCATATCAAGGGGATATTAATCAGGCTTAAGGATTCTGCCCAAAGGCTGGAGTTGAAAGGGAAAAAGAGAAAAAGGTGATGAATATTTTCTTCAGCGGACTTGTAGAGGGAATACCAGCTCGGCCCCTGTTTCCATCTCTTTTGAAGGAAGTCCCAAGTTGGCACCTTATTGTGAAGGATGCACCAGAAAAAGAGCCTTGTCTTAGCTGGACACTTCAACTTTCAGATTGGTTTATGCCACCAGCTTGGGGCACCCCACCCTTCTTGAGACATTAACCATTTATAACCTGATTTAGGAGAATAGAGGCCTGACTGCGCATGTACCCAGCATAGTTCATCAGAAGAATCTGAGATTCAAACAGAAGATAAAGTTAATGCAAAAACATAACGGTTCCATTCTTCCAACCACCTGTCTTCTAATTGCAAATCTAAACCTGAGAGCCATCCTTGTTTCACAAGGAAGGTTGTTCCAGGATCTGCCACCTGATTCAAAGTGAAGTACCCTCTTTCGTTAATATAATCAACCAGGGCCGGAGAAAGAGAGAAATTACCTGAGCATCTGACCCATGGATCACAACCCAATCGGACTTGAGTGCCATTTCCTACATGCCAGGCCAAGCCTCTTTCAATTTTATGAACTAATGCCACAACTGCTTTCCAGACAATAGAGGAATTTTTAGAATATTTGACTGGGGAACGAATCCAATCCAGAACAGAAACCTGATTGATATATTTTCTTTTGATGACTGATGCCTAGAGAGTATCTGTAGAGATCAATCGCCATGCAAGCTTGGCAGCCAAGGATTTAGCAAAAGAAGGCAGATTTTTGATTCCCCATCCTCCCCATTCCTTCGGTTTTGATATTTTATCCCATGCAACCCATGGGCTGACATTGTCCTGTTTTGACCCTGTCCAAAGAAAATTCCTGCATAATTTATCAATATAGGACAATATGCCTTTTCGAACCCAAGAGAGACTAGCCCAATAAATTGGAATGGCCATCAAAACTGACTTGATCAAAACCAAGCGACTTTCCCTCGAAAGCCACCTAAAGCTCCAATGGTTTAGCCTTTTTTCCACTTTAGCTAGTAACCATTTCCAATCCTGGATTCTGTAGCTATCAAGTTTGAGGTAAAATCCAATATATTTGAAATTTTCCTGCAGAGATCGGACTTCAAAATTCAAGAGTCTTCTCACTCGGCCTATCTCATAAACAGAAAGGCCAGAGGGAATGAGAGTCGATTTTTGATCATCTATTTGGAGTCCGGTTGCTTTAAGAAAAAGATCCAGCGGATTCTTTAAGGCATGACAATCCTCGATGCTCCCATTAACAAACAGCAAAATGTCATCCACAAAAATTAGATGAGTAATCTAGAGATTCTAAGCCACTTCAATACCTTTGATTTTTCCCAATCTTTTGTCTTTATGAATCATTAGGCTTAAACCTTTAGCTTCCAGAAGAAAAAGCAGGGGGGGAAGAGGACAACCCTGCTTGAGGCCATGTTCTAGATTAAAAAAGGAGGTTGCAGCACCATTAATCAGCAAAGCAATAGCAGAAGAGGATACACAGCTCATGATCCATCTGAAAGAATCAAATCTAAAGCCAATGTGAGTGAGTAAAAGCCTCAAATACAACCAACTGAATCTATCATAAGCTTTAGACAAATCGATTTTGACAATAGCCCCTTTCCTACCACTTCACTTCAGGATGTGAAGGGATTCTTGAGCAACACCTACAGCTTCATGAATCTTTCTACCACTTAAAAACCCAAATTGTTCCGGAGAGATGTGGCTGGAGAGGAAAGGTTTAATCCTGGAAGCTATGACTTTTGAAATGATTTTATAAACACAAGTGCAGAGAGAGATAGGCCGGAAGTCAGCAAAGGAACTTGGCTGGTAAGATTTAGGAATCAAGGTGAGAAAATTGGAGTTGAAAGGGGGAAATATAGTTCTCGAAACTTTGGATTCATCAACAACAGCTACAAGTTCATCACCAAGCACATAAAAAAAATTCAGGAAGAACTCAACAGTCCAGCCATCCGGGCCTGGGATTTTTTCCCTTTTCATTCCTTTAAGAATGTCCTCGACTTCTTGGTTAGAGACAGGAGCCATGATGGCTTCATTCTCTTCCTCCTCAACAAACCTACGAAAAAGTTGAGCACTCTTATAAATTCTTCTATAGACGCTACAGCCGGGGCTTTAAAGAGATCTTTAAAGTAACAGATACCCAAGGAAGCTAGATCCTCAAATGAAGAAGCCTTTTCACCATTTCCTTTGGGAATTTCCCAAATAGTATTTTCCAGCTTCCTACCTTTAGTGAAGTTTTGAAAGAATTTTGTGTTCTCATCGCCTGCTTGAAGCCAAGCTACTCTGCTTTTCAAGCGCCAACTTTCTTCCCTGAGCTGAAGAATGTTTCTCCAGGAGGCCTCCAATCTCTTGATTTTATTTCTTGATTCAAGAGAGGCATATCCCCCCTCTTCTGGGTCTTCCAATTGAGCAAGTTCAGAGTTAACCCTTTTAAGCTCCTCCTCCTCCTTCTCCTTTTTTTGAGCAGCCCAATTTTTTGAAGTTGCGTTCATTTTTTTCAGATTCTTCCAAAGAAAGGGACTCCTAGAAGAGTCAGGTCTGAAAGGATCTTTCTCCCAAGTAGCTGAAAAAATTTCATTAAACGAATCCTTCTCGAGCCAAGCAGGATTAAAATGGAAGGGCATCCCTGGTTTATTGCCAACACCTTTAATTTTGAGAAGGATGGGAAAATGGTCCGAGAAACCACCCTCACCAACCCAATGGCGATAGTCCACCAAAACCTCACTTAACAGAAAACTATCTATCTTCTTTCCCACCCAGTCTTGACCAATCCTTCTCTTTCTCCAAGTGGGTTTCAGCTTCAGAAGAGGCATATCCACTAGATGAGAAAGAGCTAAGTGATTCCTGAAGAAATCAGTTAAGGGGTCTGCTCTGGTCGAGAGCCCTCATGACTCCACTTCCCCCAGAGAGAAATTCAGGTCTCCCCAAATAATTAAATTTGGGTGAGAAATCCAGGAGGACCGAAAGATAGATGACCAGAATCGCTCTCTTTCCACACAAGGCCCGTAAATATTCAAGGAAAGAAAAGAAATATTGAGCTCACTGGAGAAAAGTTCCAAGGCCAACATACTCAAGGAACCCCAAGAAGAGACATAATTTAATTTCTTAGGATTAAAACCTGAAACAACACCCCCGGATCTCCCAACAACGTTGAGGGCGTAAAAGGTCCAGTCAGGCAGCAGTTTAGAAGTGATACTAACAACCTCATCCCCTTTTCGCAGGGTTTCTTGAAGCAAAATAATGGCAGGATTCTGAGAACGCACAATATCTTTGAATGCTATCTTTTTAGGCTGGTTAGCTAAGCCTCTGTAATTGAATGAAAGAAAAATCATGGCACATCTTCTGGGGGTGGTCGATCGGCTCCAAGCACCCCAGTAAGAGACATCTATTTACCATCAGCAATATCTACAACAGCTTTCGATTGGGCTTTGGAGAGAAAATATTTCTGGCCTCTCAGCTTCCTGGCCCCAATTATAGCAGGGTTGGAGGCAAGACCTCCCAAAGCCAAGCCAGACCCTCCCTTGTTAGCTCGAGGTCTGAGGTTATAAGGGAGAGGATTAGAACCAGAAGGCCAACAACAGGGGATATGAGGGGAAACAATAACTGAAGAGGAAGAAGGACCCGAGAGTTCAGGAATGGATAAAATGACACTATCCATGGAAGAAAAAGAGAGGTTTAAAGCAGATAGATCATTCAAAAGATGCTTGGAGGGATCAAGCTCAGAACTATCAGATAAAGGAATACAAGTAGAAGACTGATGCAAGAGAGGAGAGGAGGAGGACATACCCACCTGAGATTCCCCAACGAGTTCAACAACTTGAAGGGGTACCAAGGAGTCTGCCAGGTCCTCAACGGGAAGGGATGAAGGGCCAGCGGCATTCTCTAGGCTCTAATCCATGATCATCACAGGGGAAGAGGAAATTTCCTGTACCATAAGGCCTGACTCTGCTACCTTAGGACCCGCATCCTGATTTGAAACTATGACTTTCTCCTTCCTGTGTTGCTTCCTCTGTCTGCGTCTACGCTGGTGACCAAGGGGGCACTCACTTGCCAAATGACCAGTCTTATGACACCTGTTGCACCGGAAGGGAAGGTTCTCATAATCTAACATCTGCAGAAACTCCATATCCCTATAGTAAAGCGTCATTGCGTCTGCAAGACCTTCTCTCAGATTTAAGCTCACCAGTATACGAGCCACACTCTTGTCACTTGTTTGTAAGAAAGACTTGTCAGCTTGAAGAAAATTACCCAGAGTGTTTCCAATAGAAACAAAAATTGAATCAGTCTAGAACTGCAGAGGTAGGCCGGGGAGCTTAACCAAAATTGGAGATTCAGCCATTTTTTCCTTCTGAGCGTCAAAGAGGGGTGTCCATCTTCTAAAGAGAATGGGTCTCTTCCCAAAGAACCAATTCCTCTCAAGGACCCAGTCCACTTGATCTTTCCTTTCAAACGTAATGCTGAACCATCCTCTCGCAAGAATAGAAATATCCACAGGCAAACCTGGGGACTCTTTCCACATTGATTGAGCCCAATCAGCAATGTAGTCTGTCGAGTATTTCCAGCCCCTTACTCTGCCAACAATCATAATCTCTGCTAATTCCATGACCTTCTCAATGCCAATATCCACACCTAACAAAAATTTTGGACAGGCTTCTTTCGATTTGATAGAATTTTCTTTCTTCTGCTTTGTTCCCACAGCTTTCTTGAAACCCTCCTCCTCTGCTACCTGATTGATTTGAGGTACCTCGACTCTTAAGGACTTGAGTAAAATCCACCTCAATTCTTCAATGGATTTCAGAGGCTCAAAATCCTTACTTAAGCTCTGTGGGACACCAACCCCTGAAGCATCTTCACGGCGCAACTCAAAACCTTGATTTTCAGAGGTAGAAGATTTAGGGGGGAGGTCGAATGCCTCATTTGAGGAAACCCTGGACTGATTTCCAAAACCTAGAACCCCATTCTTTACCAGATCAGACTGCCCTCCTTCATTCTGGATTGCAAGCACTATATCCTCTGCCACCCCTTTAGAAACGACTTTTGCACAATCACTCTCCACCCCTGGCAAAAACAGCCCCCCTGAGACCTCCTGAGGGGGACTACCCAACAAAGAAAGACATGTATGATTTTCAACCCTAGGTAGAATGGAACCCTGCAGATATTGAAGCCCTCTACAACCCACTATGTCTTCTAAACCACCAGTAGCAGCAAAAGGAACGAAATTACCTTGAGGTGCCGAGCAAGGCAGGGGCCGATCAGGGTTGATCGTTGCTCTGAAGAGATCTTTAGAGGTCTAAGGATGACTATTGCTCAGAAAATGTGGGTTATTGAAGCGGTGCCCACTCCTGGAACCGACAAAATTTTCGCCCACATGACCAACTCCTTGCGATAATCCTCCCAACGCTGCTTCAGCAGCCAAATCAAGAGAAATCGGATTAGGAAAGAACTGTTTGAGGTTTTTCTCCGAGATTTCCAAACCCCAGCAGGTAAGAAGGTCCTCCGGAGAGGGTTCTAGCTCAACAGAAATTCTTTCGAAACCCATAGTTACTGACAATAATCCCTCTTAAGGAAAACAATAGAAGGCCGCAAAACCCGCTTGTCCACAGAAACCCTAACCTCAAAACACCGTTGAAAGAAGCCAAAGATGCATCCGAGTGTAAGATCCATGCTGAAAGCTATTTCGTTAATCGTCGTACATCTGGCAACCGACCTCGATCCAGGAGGAAACGCCACGGAGAAGCGCTGGCAGCTTCTGCGAAGCCTGCTGACGAACCCTAGTCACATCCATCCCCCCCTACTAATCTAATTTTTATTATGTTTATCATTTAATTTAATACTTATATACCTTAGATCCATGACAATTTTATTAGTATTTTATAGGTTTTTCTTAGATGCCTTCAGCTGAAAACTTGATCAATTTCTTCTTGTGCAAGATCTTCAATTGTCCCGATTACACCTTGTCAAGTCAACTACAAAATTTTGTTAAAGCTGTAGATTTTCATCAATTCCATAGCTTCTTATTTTTCAAAATAAAAATAGTGTTTCAAATAAAATAGGATTAGAGCACTTTGTTTTCTTCCTAAATTTTATGTATAAACATGCCAGTAGTGTTGGTTTTCATGTTTATACAATTAATTTTTATTTTTTATTTTTTATTTTTATTATTATTTATTTTTTTATATAAAGAAAATAAAGGCTTTTGTGATTTAAGTTGGAGAGGAAGGAAAATCCTTTCTAACCACCTTCAAATCAATGTTTTCATGCAGATGCTTAACAAACTCCTCCCTTGCCAATGGCTTATGATAATTTTGTAATCGATGATAATTTACAAGGAAGGTTATTCTTTCTTCATCAATGGTTCTGATTCTAACCTCACCACTATCAAAGATCATTTCAACCCCATAAGGCTGAAGAAAATGAGTTTGAAATTTTCCTTGAAAATCTTTAAACTTTGAGTCAAAAAGTAATGCGCAATCCCGAGGTTGGAATTTTCTCACTTTGATAAACTTATCATGCCACCTTTATCTCTGTTGTTGAACTATATTGGCCCTTTGAATAGCTTATGATCTTATCTCATCAAGTTCATTCAATTTCTCCATTCTTTTTTTGTGTGCTACTGATAGACCAAGACCTAATTTGCTTGTTGTCTTGAAAGTATTTAACTGAAAATAAATAGGAAATAGGACTTGCTTCCCATAAACAAGTTCATAAGGAGTATTTCCTATGGTGTTTCTCCATGTAGTATGGTATAACTACAAATATTCTGGAAGCTTTTCTACCCAATATTTTCTATGCAGATGCACAATCTTGGTAATAAATTGCTTCAAATAATTTATTAGTGGATTCAAATTTTCCATTTTCTTGTTGATTATATGGAGTGGACTTTAGAGGCTTAATTTTTATTCCTCCATTATCATCTGTACCAACTTGGATGTAAATTGAGTACCTTTATCTATAAAAAATTCCCTTGGGACACCAAAACATGTGAAAATATCCTTGAAAGTAAATGAAACTACAACCTTTTCAGTAGCAAAAGAAAGTGCTTTAACTTCTACCCATTTTGTAGCATAATAAATCCAAACAATAATGTACCCTTTTTGTCTTGATGGTGGATTAATTGGAAAACAAAATCCGGAATCCATTTCTCAAAAGGTTTTATAAGGATATGAGGTTGTAAACACATTTTATCTATAGGAACAAGTTTCCCCATTCTTAAATTACAACAACTCTTAACATGTTCTTTGGCATCTTTAAAAAGATAAGGCCAATAGTATCCTTAGAGAATGAATTTGTAGTTAGTTCTTTTATAAGTAAAATTTTCTCCACATGGTTCATCATGACAAGCTTTCAATACCTTTGGTACTTCATCTTCTCTGACACATCTTCGAATAACTAAGTCAGATCCTATTTTGTAGAATTCTTCATTTATCCATGAGTAGGATTCACTACCTTGAATTACCTTTCCCTTATCACGAGGAGATAAGTATGATGGTAACTTATTTGTAGCCAAATAATTAGCAATATCTACAAACCAAGATTTAATAGATACTGCAAAAATATATTCATCACAAAAATCATCCTCTACAAGAATATCATTATTATGATTTTGGATTCTAGATAAGGAATACACAAATGTGTTTTATTTTCCAGGTCTCTCCAAAATAGTAATATTGAATTCTTGTAACAATAGTAACCATATTGTAATTTTGTCATTAGCAATTGATTTATTCATTAAATATATAATTTTTGAAAGATCTATGTGAATGAAGCTTTCATAACCAGTGATATAATTTCTGAATTTGTTGATGGCATGTAAAATTACTAAAAACTCCATTTTCGTTATGGTATAATTTAACTCTACAGGAGTTAAATTTTTACTTGTGTAGTAAATTGCATAAGGAGTCAAGTCTTTTTGTCCAAACAAAACTCCCAAAGTTCTATCTCAGGCATCAATTGAGATGTGAAAAGGTAATTTCCAATTTGGTCCTCTCAAGATGGGTGTTTCAAAATCTTTCTCGCAATCATAATTCCCAGTGAACTCACAATATTTTGTAAGTAATTTAAAAAGTGGAGAGGAAATATTTGTAGATTTTTCTATAAATATTTTGTAGTAACTAGTAAAGCCAAGAAAACTTCTAACATATTTTTGACAAGTAGGAAGTGCAAATTTAGAAATAAATTCTACCGTAGATGCATCCACCTTAATTCCATCCCTTGAAATATGGTGGCCTAGAAAAATTCCCTTATTAAATATCATAAAAAAAAAATCATGGCTTAATGCGAGAATTGTGTATTTACACCTAATGAAAACCTTTCCCAGTTTTTTAATATCTTCTTCAAAAGAGTTTCCATAGATAGTAAAATAATCCATGTATACTTCCACACATTCATGAATTAGACTAGAGAAAACACCTAGAACTACTCTTTGGAATGTTGTAGGTGCATTACATAACCAAAAAGGAAATACTCAATAAGCATAAGTTCCCCATGGACATATAAAGGTCATTTTATCTTGATATTTTGGAGGTACTTGGATCTAGTCATATCCACTAAAACCATCCAAGAATGAAAAATAGTTCTTACCTACTAATGTACAAATAACTTTATCTATAAAAGGAAGTAGAAGATGATCTTTCAAGGTTTTTTTATTCAATTCCCTAAAATCCATAAATACTCTCCATTTTCCATTCTTTTTTATAATAATTACTAATGGTGAGACCCATTGGCTATTAGATATATGATAGATGAAATTCACATGTAACATTTTTTACAGTTCTTCCTTAACAATTTCCCTTAAGTTTAGATTCATCCTCCTTTGGGGTTTTATAATTTTTCTGACATTTTATTCAATATATATTTGATGCATACAAGTATTGGGATCAAATCCTTTGACATCAATGTATTACCATGCATAAGTAGAAGAATTTTCTTGTAGCACCTTTACTAATTCTCTCTTTTGAGATTATTCCAAATTATCACTAATATTAAAAAATTTCCCTCGAAAATTTTCTTTTAAAGAATTTTCAAATTCATCCATAGCATGTAAATACATTTGAAAATATGATAGATATTCAATCTTACATTTCTCTTCAAAATTTTGTCTAGATTCACAACATGAGGAAGATTCATTAATTTCTGTTAGATTTTAAATTTGATTTTCTTCATCCATTTGTGAAGTTGAAAATATTGGTTGTATATCAATATCATCATCTATACATTCTTCACTTTATACCTCTATTGTTTTTTTTGCAGGAGGATATAATGTGAATTTATCTGTTGAATTTCCATTAGAGATAAACATAACACCAAATCTACAGTTTATAAAAGCATCAGCTGTAGCTAACCATGGCCTACCTAGGATCAATGGGTGTCCTAAATTATTCTTGGGTGTTAAGATCATAGATTAAATCAGATATTCCCAATAATATAAGGATACAAACACATATTCTAACACACCATCAGGTTTCATAACAAATTTGTCTGCTACTTTCAATAGTGTAGGTGCATATTTGAGATTAGGAAGTTTCAATTGATCAATAGTTTCTTTACTCATGATGTTTATAGTTGCTCCTAAGCCAATCAATATGTTTGGGATATATATACCATTTATTTGTATTTTCACAATGGGAATTCTTGGATCAATATATTTCTGAAATTTTGTTTTTCCCATCATGATATCTGCAATTTTCCCAACTAGTTGAATTATTTTAACTTCTTTCCTTTTTCTTCCAGGTATTTTAATGTGTAACTCTGTGATTATCTTTGAAAATATTGGCATTTATTTCATAGAATTTAACAAAGAATTCTTTACGCAAACATTCTTCAATTCATTCATTATATCATAATTGGGTAACATAATATGTTTCTCTATTCCCTTTTCAATTTTCAATCTTTCAGGAAAAGGTAGATTTTGCATAGAAATTGAAGGTTGTTCTATAATGGGAGTTAATTTTATTGGAGTATCATTGGCATGTAAAGGGGTGGTTTATTTTTCAAAATTTTCTTCTTGAGGATTAGGGAGGATCTAATTGATTTGGTACCACTTCCTCTTGATAGACAACTTTAAGACCTGGTATTGAAGGACACTCTTTTGTATCATGATTCTAGGCTTTTACATTTTTTAAGTCAATAGGAAATTCTCTCAGGGCATGTTATTTTCTATGTTTTGGACAAAAGATAGACAAAGCATCATTTTCATATTTTTTCTTTTTTTGTATTTTAAGAGTTTCTATTTGTTCACTAATACTTCCTAAAATATTTTTCTTGAAATTATCAAGAAAATTGTCTATTTTAGCCCCACTTATTGCCTCGACTGCAGATTTATTAATCCTAGAAATAATAGGATCTCTTGGGCTTTTCGAGTACTTGACTTTCCTCTTGAAATGTGTATGCATAACTCAGAAATATCTGGTAATGATAACTAATAAATATATCCTTTAACCATTAGTTTGAGAATATCTATACATTTATCCTTAATGGATTTTGATTAGAGATATTTCAAAGTTTCTTTGTTTATATTTTCCATTTTAGTTCTTTTAATATGTAACTAAACCTTTCAATCAAATCCTCAAGATTTTCATCTTATTTCTACATCATCTTAAAGACTTCATCTTTAAGGTTATGGGGCATACAACAGTCCTTATATTTTTATAAGAATGTATTTTTCATTTGTTCCCATGTTCTAATAGAGTGTGCTTCTAATCCTATAAACGATTTTAACGTTGCATCTTTAAGAGTGCAGGAAACAATTTCAACTTTTGAATATCAAGAAAATAGTCGTCGGATCTACATAATACTTTAAACTCAAAGATAAATGTTTCGGGATCCTCATTTATTAATACATGTAAATTAGGGAAGATAAAGGGTGATATATGTTTCATTGTGTTGTGGTAACTTCATCAAATATGGGAAATCCAAAAGGTTCTGGATCTCCTCTACCACATCCTCTTCCTCTTCCTCCACCTCTTCCACCTCCAATCCTTGGTTGTTCACCATTAACATTGTGTTCTTCTGCTTCCCCTTATCCAGCCATTGTAGATTCCTTCGAGCTAATGTAAGGTTCCAAAATTGGTTTTTCTAGTTCCTCTTCTACTTCCTCTCATTCTTCTATAAATGGAATATTAAAGTATGTTTCTTCTTCTTCTTCTTCACTAGGGATTTCTAGTTCTTGTCCTAGAAATTGTTCTCCAGTTCAATATAGAAAAAATACTCCTTCTGTTGGGGGTGTAATATCCTCTTCTTCTATTATGGCTTCAGTTGATGAAGTTGGTGAATGTCTAGGTTGGATCTCATATCTAAGTACCTCAGGAAGTCTATGTCTGCCTACAATGGATGGAATAAAAGTGTGGGTGGATCGTGTAGTGCTACAAGGTCATGGGGGGGGGTGGTGAGTTGTGATAATGGAATCAAAATTCTAATTATATCTATAAACCTATCTATAAAATCTCTTTTCCTATGCATATCATTTTTGTTGTTTTTTTTAATGAAAGGAAAAAATAAAAAGAACTAGTATATACACTTCCCCGAAAATGGAGCCAAAATTGTTGGTAACATTATCAAAAAATCAGACCTGATAGGCTACCAATCAAGTTAATATCATGTAAGTGTTTCATACCAGTATTTGGCTGAGGCTTAGCCTCCTCAACCTGAGAGGGCTCTCTAAACGGTTTATGATTTTTGATAGAAATGTAGAAGGCTAACTCTTTATGGGGTAAAAGTAGATAAATGATATAAAATGGGTGTAAATCACATTAGAAAGTTTACATTAGGCTTTTGGAGTCATAATAGCTTCAGAAAAACCAAACAGTCTACCTAGCATGGAAGTCAAGGCATATCAGAGTTCAAGTTAGGGAATACACATGTGAAACAGTAAAACACACAGTCAGTTTGTCTCTGAAGGAAGTCAGAGCATCAATGATGAATTTTTAGTAACATAAGCACACACCACTGCAATAGGATATTGAAAAGATGCCATCAGAAAAATAACATACAAGAACTTTTCATAAATCTTGAGTTGGCTAAGTAGAAAATTCTGTATTAAGCTGAAAACAGTTACTTACAATAAACACTATATTTTTGCTAAAAAATGTCCAACCCTTAGCATTTTGACTTCTTCATGTTTTATATATCATTTACATCATAGGATAGCCTTATCCTCATCTAGATACATCTAATTATTACTTTTAGACACCTTAACCAACTATTAAACATGACATTTATTACAAAATGACAGTTGCAAACCTAGAGAATAGTCTTATTACAAATAGGACTCAAACTCATTAACTCTACTCATAACAACCTTATCTAAGCTATATTACATCACTTTCCAAATACATTCCCATAAGGTCGAATCCAAATGATAAGCTCCAACACTTATTGTCCTCAATGTCAATCTCCTACAAACTAGGAAATTGTCCCCTGTTTTCTAGGCTTAGATTTATTTGTGAATTTTAGGCACTTTAACCACCATGAACCCATGACTTCAAAACCATTTGTTGTCAGGAATTGAAATAACATGTTTTAAAAATCATCCATAAGTACTAGATGTACAAGATCATCGTCGAACTACCAAAAATAACCAAAACACACCTGCGTTACGAAAACATCACAATTTCGTAATTCTTTTCGTAGCGCAGACTTTCAACTTGTTTTCCTTCAAAATTTGGTTTCTTGCCTTTGGGATTATGTGCATATTCACTTAACACACCCTCCTTATAATTTTGAAGCCAATATATACAGGTCTTCCCTTCAAAAATTTAAGGAAAAGGATGAAAAACGCCGGTACAACAGTTTCGTAGCACATTTCACCCATTTTACACTATTTGGCTACGAAACTTCCAAGTGAGTAGTTTTGTTTGGATTTTCTTCAAAATTAAACCAAAAATTGCCCAAACTTTCAGAAATTCACTAGTTTCTTCAAAAAAAACAACCATATTAAGTAAAGCACCATTTCATGAAGTTTATTCTTTATTACCCATTCGATTTTGCCTTTGAATTTTTCACTTGGCACCTTGGTTTCTTGGTCCATCCTGAGACAGTTTCAATTGCAGCTCCAAATTCTCCACTTGAACTCTTAGCCTTCTATTACTCGCTCTCAAATCAGTATTAATCACTCTGATAAATCTTTTTTCTTTGATAGCTAGCAGTGTCCATGTGAAAAACTTCTCTACAGCACTTGGAATTTTAGACTTAGAAAATGTTTGGCCTTCCCATACTACTTTCATCCTCTTGAACTCTATTTTTTCAACGATGTGATTTCTATCCCTCTTCCTCATCATTGAAATCTCTTAGTTTTCTAGCTTCAATCTTTATTCAAGAAGTTGACACTCTGTCATGTGTTCTTTTCCCTTCATTATCTTGTTGGCTGCATGCTCCACTATTGGTGATGAGAGATCAACCACCTCTTTAGGGAATTTGGTTGCTTCAATAGTTACTTGGAAATATTTACTTCCTTCTTGGAGTTTATTTTCATGTGTGGTTAAAGGTTTCCTTGCTTGGAAAATAAATGCTGCATTTTCACCCTCAAATTCAAGCACTTTAGTTGATTTAGCTCTTTTTTGTTGTGTTCATCGACTTTAATGAAATCTACTTGCACAATGGGTGATTCTTCTATATCAATTGCATGAAGTATGTCATCCAAGTTTCCTTTCATCATTGGGCTATCCTCTGTACCTGAAACAACTTCTTTTCCCTTTGATGTTATTGCTTGGCTTCTTGTCTTTCTCTAGATGTCCTGCTTGATGGCCACTTGTTTTTGTTTTGCTTCTTTGACCCTTTCTAATCTCTATTTTGTAGGTGATGGAGTTTCTGCAACAAGCACCTATTTTTTATTTTCTCTTTTCTCAACCTATTTTCTTGGTTTCAACTTTACAAACCTCTTTTCTCTTTCAACCACAGGCTGACTAGACTCTGCTACTGGTGATGAAGGAGTATTTTAGTTTTAGGGTGTCTAGCTAGGGTTAGGGTTTCCATTTTAAATCCACTCATAAACAAAAAGGAAGACTAAACAATACTTATTTTCTCAATCTGATTCAAAACCAATAACTTTATCAAACCATGGTGAAACAGAGAGGTTTCACAACAATCAGACTTGGCTCGTACTTTATCAGACATTTTGGCAAGGCTCCTATGTAAGTAAAAGGGCAAGTCTAATGATATCCTACCTGTGAAATGCAACAGAAGCTTCAAATGATAAGTATAAACTTTATGGTACCTTCCTTCACATGTAAAGTATTTTTGAATGTTGAACAACAGCTTGACATAGGTATCTTTGATGCAGCCCCTAGGTATTGCATTTTTCAGGTCCATATCTGCATATTTAGGTTTCATGAATTCCTTGCATGGTTCCATGTCAAACTTAAAACCTTTAAACCAAGTCTCCTTCCCCCTTGGTATTTCTGTCACAGAAGCAATGATCTCAGGTGTGACTAGCACATTTAACATCCCAATTTTGGTATTGGTTCCACTGAAGTGTAAGGCAAACTCTTTAGACACTTGAGTGCCGAAACCTTGTAGCTTTTCACAAAATCTGAGACAACGAGCTTTGCTAAAAGCCTCCATCACTTTTTGATCCTCAACAATAGCATTTACATTCTCAGGCACATATCTTAGACAATGTCCCCCTTTGTGGACCTTCTTCACCTCTGCCATGCTTCCCTTTTAAAAAACCTGTCAGCTTTTCTGGAATTAGTAAAATGGACTCACTTGATTATGTATGAACAACCTCGCTTAAGAAAAGGGAACAAACTCACTTGATTACAGTGAAGATAGCCTTGGTATAGAACAACCATAGGCTTAACTCTAATGCTTTACAACTTAAACAGTTGATTGGAGGCAAATGAAAACTGGAATGACATCATTCGGCAAGATTTTCGAATATGAAATCCCATTTTACAACTGAATGATGCCCCTATCATGATGATGATGGATGTGAAATGGGTAAGTATTTTGAATCTGGCCTCTAACTGACTCACCATACCCTTGGCCTATCATTTCTTAACAGATTTCTGACAAATTTTGGCTTTCTTGACATGACAGTTAAGAAACTGCGCTTTCGTAGCACACATAGTGTATTTTTCGCACTTTCCGCTATGAAAGTAGCAGCACTTTCATAGCGCAAAACTCTTTTTTGAACTAACGGTGGTACGAAATGAAGGACTCTTGGCTAATTGCAAAAATTTAGCCTGAAACTTAATGGAATGACCCCTAAATGAAAAATATGAATCTTTGATCATGGAATGAACCTTGAAGGAGTTTATTTGAACTTAAATGATGACCTTTAAACTTATAAAAACTATGACCTACCCTTAACCAAACTAAAAATGACTTTCAGACCTATTTAAGATTGTTAACACTGGAAAATCGTACAACAGAAGACGACATCAATTAATGTTGAGCCTAAGGATTTATAGGGCAGGAACACATTATGGAATCAAGAAGTATTTAAAATCTCTAAGTTTTTGAGAAAATCATATTTGAACTAGTCAAAAATGCTGAATTGCGCTCTTTATCCTTTGAGAAGAGTGCCTTCTACACACCTTTTTTTCTCGATAAGCGCGCATTCCTGGAAATGGCAAAAAGTCGCTTTCCGGGACCACACCAAGAAAAAGATAGTTACTCCTTATGTGAAAGCCACCTAAGGATAGCCAGCAGCACCTCCTTAAACACTATGTGAGCACATGAAATAATATTTGAGCACACGATGGAATCACACCTATCCATTGGTCACTATCCATCATGTACCAAATGAGGGAAGGAGGATTTGAAACTAACCTATATAAAGCCACCAAGAGATGAAGAAATGGTGATCACATTGTTATGCTCACCAAAGTTGCATAAGCAACACCAGTAGTGTGCGACCGAGATCTGGAGGTAAAGAGGACTCGATCGTTGGCCACCCAACATCTTAGTCCACCATAACAGAGAGAGAGAGGGATACTGCATCAGAGGCAGAGCTTGGAAGACAATATCCTTGCATCGGGACCTAGAGCCATTGCCTATGGGCCCTTTGGAAAGTGGGTAAAATTTCTTCTCCATTTCGAACATTTAATAAGAAGAGGCCATGCAGCCATCGTTTGCATTATTATCGTTTCAAATCTCTATATAGCTTTTGTATATTTGTGTTTTAGTTTTAGTTTAACTAGAGTATACTTTAGCATACTATTTCAAATAAGTTTTATTCTTTTGAGCTCCCCCACTTTCTTCCTGTTACCAATATTTTAAAGAGTAGACCACACTCGTTAAGCTGGTGCGATTTCGTACACCCGTGTGACAAATCCACCACACCAGGATTGGCGACTCCACTGACGAGTTCCAAGTTTATGTGGTTGTGCCATATTTTGTAGGAGACCCTTTGTCTATGATGGAGTGGAGCTGATAGTCCTCTGACCCATCTTCCAGTCCCTAGACTCACTGAAGTGACATACTGAAGAATGCAGCTCCTAATATTTTTACTTACAGGATTTTTGCAAGCAGTTTTTCCTCACAGAGGAGCATTGCGCACATTCAAGATTGACCTATGCAAAGGAAGGCACACCTGTCAAGGCTTTTTGCGCACAAATTGCAGACTGAGATTTTTTCTCCCCATATTATGAATTTTTCTGCTTGTAAGTGTGGCAGCCCCTAATGTATCTTCCAGCACTTGTGTGATACCCCACATCTTCTGATCACTCACGTTTTGCTGCTTTCTGTAGGCATTGAGTTAGTTTTCATTTAAGTTGGTTTTTGCAAAAAGTGTTCACATAGTTTAAGTAGGGGGTGAATTAACCATTGCTTTCCAAACAATTTATGTTTTTTGCAAATTATGGTATGCACACTTAGTTTAACTAGTCCAAGTAAGTGGCCCAAGACCACACATGCATAAGCTAGTGTAGAAATTGTTTAGTTTAAATTTAATTTTTGCATTTAGGAAATTGGGGGACTAGGATTGAATTGCCAATTAGAGAAATTAATCTCTGCTATCTTTGCACCATTTGGTGACCCTATACAAGCATATGAACACTCTACATTTGCGATTGACCATCTCCCTTTAGTTACTCACATAAATTAACTAGGAAGATTTGGAAGTTGTCCCTTATCCGCGAATGTTTTCCATTTGAGCAAAGAACAACGTCACATAGTTTAACTAGGGGAATTTTTTAAAGGATCACCAATATCCATATGTTCAAACTATGATATTGTTCACCAGACGCTCACACACACTCACCCACTAAGCAAAGAAAGGCACCTAAAATTAACATAAACCAACTCACTAAATTCTCCCCATAGGGGCCACAAAATAATTTATAGATTAAGTTAGGATCAAGGGGGTAGGCATCCAATAAGCTACCTTGATCACACTTCACATTGAAAAATAGAAGTTGTGTATTTAGGGAACTTTAAAATCCACCTCTCAGCCCACAGAAAAGAAAACACGAGCATGGAAGAGACGCGATTCAGAGGGAGTTAGGCTTAGGCGCAGTGCATGCAGTATCAGTTGGGGCTACCTGACTCGGCTGATACTCGATATTGTTAGCTGACAACCAAGAAGCCCAAGACTCGAACACTCGTGTGGGAAAGTGGTTCTTAGTGGCCAAAAACTAGGGCATCCTTTACCTTATAGGTGACAGTGTAGGTAAGTGCCAGACCCTTTACTCTTACCTTGGTGGATTCTCTTTGGTTGACTGGGGGCGTCGCCAACTCTTATGGGACATTGTACCAGCACTCGCAAGAAATCTTCTCAAGGCCTAATTAATTTTGAGTGTGTAAGAATGTAATAGGTCTTCTAGGATTTTGAGTATCACGCACAAACAAACAAAACGATTTTTTGATTGATTGATCACATAGATTAAGTTAAAGGGAAAATTCATTTCATTTTTCGCTTTGTTTTTATGCATGTGGCCATAAATTTATCGTGATCATAGACTCAATCCCCTCAAATTTTTCCAAAACCTAACCTGGTCAACACCCATACGGTTCTAACAGAACCTCGTCAGTCCAGGCATCTTTTGGACCTCCACCCATTACAGGGAGGGGTTCCAGGTCTTTCGCCATTTAGGCATCAAAGACAGAACATTGCCATAGTCATTGGTTCATCCTTTCTTGGAGAAACCTTAGCTGGGAACCCTAGCCGGTTTCCCAACACCACATCGCACACCACTCCCCCCCCATCCCCTAGGGGGTAGACGAGTGCATCCCATGGGGGAAGCGAGCTGAATTCACAATAATATACGTCACATACTAACCCTTGTTCTAACCAAAACTTCATGTCTTCACACACTGTCATGGCATCAACCTCCCAATCACCCTTATTAGCGGCGTTGAATCTACTCGATTTAACCAGGCTCACCAATGACCCCATCTAACACGACCCCAATTGGCATCCCATTCCCACGAAGCTCCCTTCAGACATACCAAATTTTGAAGGAAAGGAAGCGGAAGACCAAGGTAATCATATAATGACCTTTCACATATGGTGCTCATCAAATAGCATCATTAACGATACTATTCAGTTAAGGCTATTTAAACGCACGCTTACGGGAGTAGCCACGAAATGGTACGTGGAGCAACCACTTGCTTCACATGGAACCTTTAGCACCCTTGCTACCGCATTACTCACATACTTTCAATTTCCCATTCACAATGATTCAGGAATGGAGTTACTGAATCATTTCAGACAATCCCCCTCCATCCATATTGTTAGGGTCCCATGATTTGGCCGATTGGTGAGCCAAATGACGATGTAACATCAAACCAAGCTTTGGAGCCCAAGGACCTAGCCTTCCTTGACTCAGAGAGGGCTCTCTCTATATGTGTAAAAGATATCGGTGTGTTTGCTTATGGTGTTCTGATATTAGGCTAGTTATGAAGTGAGTTTTTTTTATTTTTGGTTTTTTAAGTTTGTGAGGGATAAAACTGATCAAAGATATAAGAATGGGTAACAAGAAGTTAGATCAACTGGGCTATGGGGTCAAAAAGGTCAAGGAAGCTATCAGATGATGATGTGAGGCTGCTGTAGGGCCGATTTGATTTAAGGTAGAAAGGATCTTTGGTAAAAATGGAGTAAATGGACATCAAGTTTGTGAAAGACAAGGGATTTCAAGTGTAACTAGTTGATAGCAGACATAAACATGTTATATCAAGCCATTAATCATGCTAAATGTAACTATGAGCTAATTAATACATAGAAATCAAACATTCCAGCCATGCATAGAAGTATAAGACCTTCTAACTTTGGGAAATGGCTATCAGAATTTGGGGAAAACACATAAGATGGACTAACAACTCAAAATACTATGCCGGAATGCCTAAACACAGTCTCTAAGTTATTGGGCACTTTGACAAACAAGCTTTCATAGTTTTAGGCAAAGGTCTAGATCGGGACTAGGCCTCCTTGGTTCAACAAGATGATAAACTAATCAGTCAAAGAGATAGTTTCATGGACAGAACTATGGACAGTCATAGGTAAGCAGGGCACACCATACATCCTACTCAACATGCATAGAACTTATGAATAAAACTAGCGACAATACCTTAAGTTACTAAAGAAAAGTTAAGAATTCTTTAGTATAACTAAGGAAGAAGAAAACATAAATCTATGAAGATTCAGGAATTTTGAGGGGCCTCCATGGGCATATCTCAAACTTAATCTCTACTGATCTATAGCAGCAAGAATCATGTATCATGAATGAAAAATAGAAGACAACAACAAAGCAAGAAACACTATACTATTCTACCATGTCATGAAATCCATCAACAATCCTTCATCATTCATCAAAAGCATCCAAGAGGCAGTCCAAAATCATAACACAAGTATGTTCTTCAAAGCTCATATGACCAATATATTACTTCTTCTCTCAAGTTCAGCCTTATTTTACAATGAAACCTTGTGGAATAAATAGGCTCAAGTAAGGAAAACCTCATGGTGCAACTAGCTATCCCATTGGCCTAATAAAAATATCTAAACTTGTCCTTGAGGCTTTGCAAAGCCCAAGGCACAAAATATCCCATAAAATATCTAAAAAAATGCTAAAAACGGAAATTATATTGACTTTGCAACATTTTCCAAGTGCAAAAATAGCTAAACGCACATTTGGAAAAAGCAGATTTTTGAGGTTCAAAAATTGCAAAAATACTTCAAATTTATATTAGAAAAAGGTCCCCTGACTTGCTGGAGACAATTGGCAGCCTTCCCGGTGTCGAAACGAGGCTCATGATAGCTCGTTGGAAAGCTTTCTATGTATAATTTTTGGCTCAATTGAAATCACCTCTATCTGATGCCCGAAAGTCCTCCAAATCTGTACCTGTGTGTAAAAAGCCAGGAAATAGCAGATTGCTGATATGACGGGCAGAATGTGCAAAAAGTGAGCATTTTTCGCCGTTTTGAGGGGGTGAATGATCTCCAAATGCTCTGAAAATTGCTGAGGACCTGCTCATAGAATTATGGCATAAACTGGTATCATCCTTCTCCCTTGAAAAATCCTCAAACTGAAATGGCGAAATTATGAGTTTTCGACCAAAAACCCAAAAAATGCCAAAAAACAAAAAGTTTTCGAAATGGGCCCAAAATTGGCATGCATGGTCCTCAGGGGTCCCTAGCAACATGCTCCAAAGTTGAGGCCAAAATATCAAGGGCTGATATGCTTTTCTCCTCTTTCCGTGCCAAGCGCTTCCCCTTTGCCTTCTTCAATTTCTCTTGGGCTGCCTTTAGTTTGCGCCGGGAAAACTGATTCAACTTTCGAAAATGTTGTGTCCTCTTTCTTTGTAGCTCTAGATCTCTGTTCGCCCTTTCAAGCTTCATCTCCAAGTGTTTGTTGGCTCTTTCAGGCCATGCCTCTTTCTTTTCTTCAATTTCCTGCTCAAGGAGTGCAGTGAGAGGAAAGGCTTGGAGATGGGCTTGTTCTTCTTCTTTCTGTTTTTCCAAGGCCCTTTTAAGTACTAAGGTCCTATGTCTCTTCTGCCTAGGCTGGTCTCCCTCTTCCTCCTCATCAAAATCACCAATGAGTTCTTCTATCCTTGCTTGCGACTTAGCTGCTTCATTTTTGTATTTGATCTCCCGTGCTTCATGAACTGCTGTGTGAACACTCATCTGTTTGTTTTGGGTTTCCAAGAAATAGTTGAAGTCCCTTGCCCATTGAAGATCATTCTCCAATGTCTCAATTTGCCCCTCTTTATGGATTAGGAGGTTTTCAAGAAGGCGGGCCTCATTATCGCTGTCATCGCTTTGAATTGGGATGACAGTTAATGCACCTCCATGATTTGTACTTTCTCCAACCTTGCTTTTCCCTTTGAAGGCCAATCTTGCACTTTTCCTCCTTGGCATGCTAGTAGGTGTCCTTTTGGGTGATTTTCTTTTGCTAGGAACAACCTTTGTCATTTTTGGAGTGGCAGCCTTAGGCCCTTTCTTGCTTGCTGTGCTAGGTTTTGTTCTTTTGGGAGGAGGAGACACAACTGCTTTACCCTTGACATCTTCTTGAAAATGCTGCTCTCCTTGAGGCTGCTGGATGTCTTCCTATTGCTGTTCACTTTGCTGCCCTTGTTCGCCAACCTCAATTTGTTGTTCTGCTTCAATGACTTGTTCAATTTGTGTTTCAACTTGCTGCCCTTTTTCATCAAAATCAAGCTGCTACTGTGCTTGGATTTCTTTCTCATTTTGTGGCTCAAGATGTGGCTCAATTTCCTGCCCAAACTGTTGTTCCTGTCCTTCCATATCAAGCTGCTATTCTTCCTCTTGTACCTGATGTTCATCATCTTCTATTTGCTGCTGTTCATCCATTTCCTCTTGCTGCTGTTCATCCTTTTCCTCTTGCTCATGACCTTTCTCTTTTTGCTGTCTACTTCCCTCTCCTTCTTCCTGCTGTCCTGGCTGTCCTGTAGTCACTTTGAGCCTTCTAGGAGTAGGCCTGCTGGACAAAGGCACCGGGCGATGGATAGGCTGAGTGGGAGACACATGGACAGGAGGAACAATAGAGAAATCTGGGTGACTGATGAATACATCCCATGGAACTTCTTTCTTCTCTAGCTGATGTAGGATGATAATTTTGATCAGAGAATGATGGAAAAGGGAAGGTATTTGCAGAGGTGGGGCCTTCTTCTAGACTATGGATGCCATATTCTCCATGCTCTTGAATAAAAAGTAAGGGAGATTTAGTTGCCTATTTCTAGTGAAATGCATCAATAGGCGGACATGGTAGGCATAAACTCGATCAAACCTCCCCTCACAAGTAAAATATTTCATTATGACTTTCATAAGAGGAGCATAGCTATCAAGAAGATAAGAAAAAGGGAAAATAGCAGTGAAATCATCTCTATGCTCAGGCTTGATGAAAGGCTTGTAGTCTTCTAAGTCAAGATGTGCCTGTTTGAACCATTTTTCGCCATGATATGGAATCTTGGTGGCCTTGGACACTGATCTTGGAGATAACTTGAAATCAAGACCTGCCACTTGGAAATGTTTTTCTTTGAATCTCAGGGCACATAGGTGTGTCAATGGCGAGAAGCTTCTGACTTCCTGTATCTTCTGGCAGAAATCTAGACAGCCTACTTCATGGAAGTTAAAAAGGATGGATGGATGAGCATTAACCTCCTCTGTAGAGATTGGCTCATATATTTTATGTGGGCCACTTCTGTTGTCTTGCCTTGGAGGCATTTTGACCTAAATATGCTTTTGAAGAAACAAACTGCCTCACTGTGTGTAACTGCCTTCTTGGAGTCAAACTGTGTCAATTCACTGTTTAGATAGTGAACAATGTCTTTGGATGACTGCACACTGTCCCCTCACAATATAAAGAAATCCCTGCTCCCTTAAAAAGTGACCTTCTACCTTGAATGTATCTCTGTCAGTAGATTTCTCAATAAGAAACTATACAGTGAAAAGGAGACAACAGTTAGGTGAAATGTCTGTGCAAAGTATCAAGAAATCACCTTATTCTTGTGAAGTTAAGAGGTCAACAACACATTTATATCTTTGTCCCAAGGTAGACCTTTCAATCATTTCAACCCTGCCTTTCCTAGTGTGCCTACCACTCAACACCCTTATGTTTTATGCAATCAACTCTTAGTGCAATTAGACAGTCAATGTCACAGTTCTGAACAAGGTGATAGAGTAAAAATGCTCCAAAAGTTCAACCAAGCCTGCAATAGTCTTCTCTTTTCAAAATAACTAGGAACTCTTATCAATGTAATACCTTTGGCTTTGTAGAAAAACCTTTGCTCTATATGGACATCTACTTATCAAGTAAGCTCAAGGAAAAAACAACAGCCAAGCCAAAACACAGTGAAAACTGTCTTTTCCTGTGAGAAATAGGAGTCACTTTTGCCCTGTAGCTTTCAACCAACAAATTGTTTTTTTAACAAAAACCATTTTTCTTATTACACTTACTATCCTCTGTTTGTATGTCACTTTATCAAACAGAATCATACACATACAAAGTTAACCCCCAGTGTGAGCATACAGCCAGACTTACTGTTATGGAACAAGGTGACAGAATTTTGAAGAATGCTTTATAGGTTTAACCAAGCCTGTAGGAGTTTATCTCTTGTCAAATATTTAAAGCACTTTATCAATGTGAAACCTTTTCCTTTTGATGCCTTGAAGGTAAAACACCCTTGCTCTTTGATATATAAAGGTAGAAACACATTGTTCTTGGTTCAACACCAATTCTTTCCTGTAGGTGTCTTAAATAATAATCCAACACTTCAGCACAGTCTTCTGAACAAGGATATTCACATAGAAACAACTCTTTGTTGTATATGGTGTTGTAGAAAGTCAAATAAGGACAAGACCTCCCTTGATTTGATCTTAACCCTGATATGCAGCTTCACAAAATATATGATGATATGTAAACTAGGTTAAAACCAAACAATCTTTCTCTAACCCTTTCATTCTTTGCAGTTTATTTGAACCATATACCCTTATGTCAAAACCATACTTCATGAGAGAGGTTAACAGGGCTCGTTTTGTTTCTATGATGAAGTAGGCGAGGCCTGTAGCTTTCAATCACAACCGCTTTTAAACACAACCCTATTTTAATTTGAACACTGCCTTCTTTCAACAAACACTGTTTTTCTGCCTCAAATAATATTTAGAAAATGTGCATTTGGAAGGAGAGCAAGCTAAATACCTTAGAAATCAAGGTGCCAATCATTTCTTGTGAGTTAGGAGCATTTGAAGCAGGTTGGAGGTATAAACATCAAACGCGACGCGTTTGATCGAAAACACACTGCGCACAAGCTGTCGGGTGGATCTGTCGGGTCGGCCGAGCGCCATGTACAGGCGCGTCGCGCTCACGTACAGGCGCGTCGCGCGGCCGTTGAACGCCCATTCAAAACCTCTTCTGAGCGTGTCGCGCACCTTTCCAGGTGCGTCACGCTGTTTATGACTGTGTTAAACTTCTTCTAATCGCTCCGAAAACCTCTGTTTGATCTTTGATGGCAGCAAGGAACTCTGCTCGATACTTTTGTTTGGAGTTTTCAAAAATGGAGTTAGTTAAAACGATTTACCCTTTTGAAACATACAAAACCCCAATGGTTAGTTTATCATTTGAAACATAAAATGAACCTTTAACTGTCACTTTCAAAGGTTTTCACATCTTTTGACTTTTTTTCGATAATACCTTTGGCGTACTTATAACTTGGATTCCGAAGGGCTGCAGGCAGTGGAGATTTTTTATGTTTTTTAGACCGTAAAAACTCCATACTCAATCTCTTGTATAAAATAAAGAGAGAATCAAGGGGATCAAAAAACTCTATTTCACTTATACACATGGTTCTGAAGAATAATTCCTTTTTGGCTTGTTTCTTTGGTGACAATTTTAACACCGAAATTCAAACTTTGAATAATGTCCGGATGACATATAGACCATTCTCTGCCACTTTGTCAATCCTTGATGTTGATATTCATTATGTAAACCCCATTTCAAAACTGTTTAAAAAACCTGAAGACTGCTTTGTTTTTGAAAGGATAGGGTTTATATTGTCAACATGCTTTGACAGTCTCTGTCTCCAACTTGCTCCTTCAACCTCTTTCTTAATGCAGGTGCCCACATTTGCTGACATTATTTGGATTTAGTCATGGCTCTTTGATTTAAGAAAGGTGCCTTTTCCAATATGCCTTCTTGCTTAGAACATATTATTTATGATATCCCCGTCCTTTTGAATAATGGAAAACTGTGTTTGTTTCAAACCATCCAAACAATGACAATATGTCAAATGACTTCTTTGCCTATTCATAAACTTGTATACCTATTTACAATGTCTTTTTGGGAACTAATCTTGAATTGTCTCCCATCATTTGTGATGTATATCTGAAAGGGGAAATTTATGAACCAGGAAGAACAGGGCCCTTTGAAACACAGTTATCTATTCCTTTGACCAGTGCATTGATCCTTTTTTTGTAACAGAATCATTCCAAGGTTCAAATATGTCCACTGCTTGACACTTTCTCCTTTAAGATATTTTAATAAAGTGTAGAAAACCACTGGGATCCACAGAGCATTAAAGCATTGTCAGTTTTTTTAAAAGGAGGTGGTCTGTCTTCTTCCAACTTGGTTGATAGTTTCTGCTTCTAGGCGATTCATAAGCTCCTCCTTTGATTGTAAGTGCCATATTTTAGTTGCATCCATTCATACTATCTTTCTCTGTTTACTTGAAAGGAACTCTTTTAGACTTCTTGGAATGTGACAGTGAGGTGTTGTTTGCCTCCTTCTCCTAAGGAAACTGCCCCTTTTTGTATCAATGGCATGCATATTCAAATTGTCTCTTTTCCACTATGATGTATAGTTTGAAAGACATTTCCCTATGAGTAGGAAAACCAATACCTTTTGAAACATAAACACCATATGTTGCCTGTGTAATGACTTTTTCTTTCCTTCTTTGTCTCTTTCCACTGCATCTTTGACCAATCACTCTTTAAAAATAGTCAATGCCTTGGCCATCTGCTCATGAATGAAGGAGGCCCTTCACTTGGCAAAGTATCTGAAGATTGTTTGATAAGCCTGTCTGACAAGGGTTTTTCTTGGATATGATGGTAAGCAAACAAACTTGAAAACATTAATACTTTTACCTTCTGCCTGCAATCACTACTGTGCTTCAGAAAAACCCTAGTCAAGGTGTCACTGTCTCACTGTACTGCTCTTTGCTGAGGGGAACTGAAATGTCACCATTTGCCTTGGTCACCTTATGACAAATTATTTGAAAGATAATCTCTGAGTAGGGAGGTTAGCACCCTTTGAAAAACAACCACCTTTTCTTCTGCCTGTGTAATGACATGATTTGTCAACATTTCTTCAATTTGGTCTTGTTGAAACAGCAGGCTGCTTATGATTAGAATTGTTTTCACTAATGATGTGTCTCTCTAAGGTTTTATCAATTCATATGATTTGAGAACTTCAAATGACTTCCTTTACAAGACCAAAACTCTGTTTTCCATTTAACTTGCATACTTCAGACTCTAGCCCTGTCATGATCATCACTTACACTCAAAAAACCTAGAGTCACTCTTTCACTGTTCAGTAAAAAGAAAACCTGGGCTTTTGCAATCCTTAAAGTCAATATTGGCCAGCGCCCTCTGCTTGTAAATGAAGGAGGTTATTGGCCATGACAAATTACCAGTTTGCTGTGACAGTGGTGTCTTTCTCTTACTGTGATTTTCATACCAAAGGAAGCTACAAGGTCTTGATGAGTGACTCCCTATCTTGCAGATATATCTCAGGCTCATATTTACATTGAGAAGCATATGTTCTTCTAAATGTAGATTCAAGCAATTTCTTCTGAGATGATGTTATATTTCCTGCCTGTGAAAAATCCATAAAACACTGTAAAACACCTAATAATAAGCTTGAGACCGTGGTTTATGCAGTGCTGAGACCTAGGGGTGTGTAAGTGGCGCGACTTAGAGCTGTGATCAACATGATTTGTAGAGTGGGAGGTCTGTCATGAATGGTCTATGTCAGATGGAGGTTTTTGGCTTTTTGATGTTTGCCAAAAGTAAAATGCCTTAAAGCGCCACTTCCTAACTTAGGGGAGGCTTTTGAAACAGACTTGGATTTTCCTTTTAGAGTTGATGGGCAGACCAGTAGGGCTGAAGCTAGATAGGATAGTGATAATGAGTTTTGACTTTGACATGGGCGGACTGAAAAGTAGGAGGGCGAAAAAAAGTTTTTTATGAGGGTTTTCTAGATGACAAATTGACATATGGAAATCAGCTTCTAGAAAACTCAGCTATGGATCTAGTCATCACTAACATGTGAAACATACTGATGGCTAACAGTGGCTCCATTTGGGGAGGGCAGCTCCTCGTCAGGAGGTGTCCAGAATTCAGATCTTTGGCTTATGAAGACCATTGCCTTATCCATTGGCGCAAAATTTACCCTTCTTTTGATGTTATTTCTGAAAAGTGACAGCATAGTTAACATCAATGATACTTCTACCTACCCCACTATCTTTCCTAACATTTTTTCTTCTCTTTGGCGCATTTGAACTAGCAACCCTTTGACAATGTATATTTTTCTTTTTTGGAAAATGAACCTATCTATTTTTACTCTTATATCTGTAGGGAGTTCATATTAAACAGATGAACTCCTTCATTACTCTACCTAACGCTAGATTGACTGTCAAGATTAAGCAGTTTGACAGGATTTTATTCTCTAATCTAAAACATGAAATTCAAAATGATCAAATTAGGATTAGACGGTGTGATTTGTCATGCATTTGCGGCATAAAAGACAAGCTGCACATAAATGTTATTTCGCAACAAAGGAAAACTAGATAAGCGGGGCTAAGATGTACAATGTATTTTTCATCCCTCGCTTCTCTCTTTGGTTCTGTTTTAGGCATGTGGAACCAGAATCTCTCCCTAATCTAAGCTCTATGATAAGTCAATCTTACACAATGTTGACTATCATTGCACTCACTAACTTATCAGCAAATAAATTTAAACATTCTCAGCTATGATTAGGCTAGATAGCTGAACAAGACATTGAAGTACTAGTAGCGGCATTTAGGCTTGCTCGCTTTCCGAAAGACTATTTTTTGGAACATGGGGCCTTTGTTTCTATCTTCACTTGCCCTCTTTTCTATTTTTTACTGTTTTTTACTTTTCTATTTTTCAACATTTCAGACAATGGTATGTACAATGAATGAAAGTGTTTCAAACTCAGAAATCTTGGAAATGACGAAATTTAAGCATCTTATCCTCGTAAGGATCTCCTCTCACCCTTGGCCCACTCAACTCCTGAAAGGAAAAATTTGGGAAATTCTCTCTCTCTAACATGACACAGGGATTCATGCAAGAATCTCTGAACAGCCCGGTATCTTCCCGCTGTACCTCTTTGAATATCTGATTTCCACTCCTTTCCTTACTGTACATCTTCCTCAAGTAATGTATGTATTCTTGGTCATTCTTGAAATAGATAATGACATCATCAAGGTATGCAAAAATGCAGAAATTTAAAACTGGGAACATGGCCTTCATGAACAGATTTCTGATATTGGGTGGTTTTGCAATTTTGAACTTGAAATTAGATCTACCTCCCGCAAACTGGAAAAAATCTTTAAGCTGTCTACTTTGCAAGGGAATCTTATGACCTGAAACATCATCTTGCGAAAACACATGATTAAAAGCACTTTTAATTGATATATCATAGTCTTGGGTAGAAAAAACAGAATTTCTGTTATAGGGAAATGCAGCAGTATTTCTAAAATTGAAAAAGACTCTTTGACCAGCTGTTTTATCCCTGATTATTTTGGTTTGGTTCAGATTGTTATGTTTTCTTTTGTCAAAGTTATTCTTTGAGGGAGAAGAAGTATCGCAACATTTTCCTTTGTTTTTTCTGCAGAAATTGGTATTCTGCATGATATTTCTGATTTTAGCATTTCTAAGTTCTTCATGAAAGGACAGAATATGAGCCAATTTCAGTAGCTCAGGTATGCTGGGAATGCAACTATCATTCTTGCTCATAAGAAGTTTATCAGGCATTTTTTCTAGATTTTGAGCTGCTGGGGCTATAGTCAAAGTTTCATTTGCAGTGGATGATCCATATGATGGTAAATCTTTGAGGTATGGTAGAAACATTAAACTCCCTTGCTCCCGGTTTTCGAACAGGTTTATGATGTGTAAGTCTTCTAAAGCCTTTACCCGGAAAAAATTTCCGCAGGTTATTTCTGGTGTTTGACTAAGGTTAGAGTAATTTGCTTGGTAGTACATAAGGGTTTGTGCTTCTTGCTCTAATCCCACCCTAGAAGGGACATACTTAATTTCTTCAAGACACAGCTGTTCGTGATCATGGTAGTTTTGAGTGTCTAGTTCATCATAAGGCACCAGGGACAACTGATGTGGTGGATCAAAGTTTATTTCAGTTTCTTCTGACTCTTCCTCCATGTTTTCATCAATATGCATAATGAAAGAGTTCAGGTCGGAACGCAAGGAACACATTGGAATGTTGTCTGGCCTATCTTGACTACTAATCATGTATTTCATGTGTGATTCTCGGTAGAGTATTCTGGTCTGGCCGAACACAGGAATGGTGGCGTATGACATGTCCAGTTGAATATTCCCTTGGAGTTTGGCTCCCCAAGATCTGGATAGAAGCATCCCGTACTTGGGAGGGATGTATGCCACTACTATATCCATGATTAGATGTTTCGCAGGTATTTGGGCCAGACTAAAACAAAGGTCTTTGATCAAACCCAGGCATTTGACTCTACTTGAATCAAATGAATACAAGTCTTTGTATGGTCTTGTGATTTCTAGGCCTAGTCTTTCCATTACTACCTTCGGCATAAGATTATGCGAGGCGCCGGAGTCTAGCATGGCATTGTGGAGGATTTGGTCGTGGATGTTTAGGCTAATGTAAAATGGAAGAGTAGCTCCCTCTTGGAATTTTCCCTCTATTTTTGGACCAAACAATACTTCAGGAATGTCATCAGTGAGATTAACAGTGTTTGCATCATTCCCTAGATTTAAGACTTTTAGTACTTGGGATTTATAAGAGTTTTGGGCAATGAGTTCAGTAAGAGGCATGGTGATCTTGATCTTGGTGATTTCGCCTTCAAAACTGAAAGGCAGCTGAAGTTTAGGTATGTTTGTTTCAGCTTTTTCAGCCACGACCTTCTCTATGTTCTGAGTTTGTTGGCTTTGTTTCGGGATTTTGTTTGCCATAGTTGCTTCGATGACTTTGGTAGAAGTACCAGGAGTATCTGAGAGAGGACTAGTTTGGGTAACTTTTGCTTTTCTTTCGTCAGTCTTCTCAACCTTGATTTTGTCACTGCGTACTGCTTTCTTGAGGATGGTATCAGGGGTTTTAGCAGTATCTGAGTTACCTTTCTTGGAATTATCCTGATTTCTTTTGCTTCTAAGGTCATAGTGCCGGTGAGCTTCTATTATGGCATTCTGAAAATCTATGGCAGGGTCGTCGAGATCTTCATAGTTGGTCTCATCCTGATTAGGAGAAAAGACCGCTTGTTCTTCTTCTATGAGGTACACCTCACTCTCATTATCAGATCCTATGAGGTTTAAATGATGTTCATCAAGAGGTTCGGTATCCCTGTCATCCTCTTCCACATAGTTTTCATTGAATGGTGGCCTAATCTGTTGGTCATTTTCCCTTGGTCTGTTTTGGGGCTGCTTACTCATAAAGTTTTGGTTTCGGTTTCTGTTTGGAGGGTTTGGTTCGTTGTCCCTAACAAGAGCCTTTTAATTTATCCTTTCCCACATTTTGGCCATGGTTTTGACTAAGTCATCTATTCTGGGATCTAGGGAAGGTGATGAAGTGGAGACCTCATCTTTATATGTGACCTTTCTTTCTGATCTAGTCCTGGCCCTTTTTTATGCTAAGTTGGCATCTGCTTTTATGGCTATTTGTTGCATTTCCTCTAAGGTAGGGGAATCCTTGTCTCTCAAATGATATGTCATGTCCGAATCGAAACCCTCAGGGAATTTTGCCAAGGCTAAACCAAGTGGTGGTTTGAAATGAGGTGGGAGGGAGTTATATACACTGTTGAATCTAGTGCAGTAAGCTTGGACACTTTCCCCATTTTCCCGTTTTAGGTTGTTATATTCTGACAGGATTTGAATGGGGTTTCTTCGGATTTCCCACCTATTTCTGAAGACTTGATGTAGTTCTGGATATCGTGGATACTGTTTGGAGTTAAGCTTTTGAACCATGCTTTGGGTTCACCACCAAGACTTTGGGCAAATATTCTCATTCTGACAGTCTCGTCTTGTACCTCTAGGTATTCATAAGCATCAATCATCCTACTTATATGCTGTTGAGGTGTGGTGGTGTCTTCTCCAGTAAAGTGTGGGATTTTGTCTTGATATTTGTTTGGGAGAGGAGCTAAAGGCGGTGGCAACACTAAAGGTGCGTACCAGGCTGCCATGACTGGAGCTAGTGGATGATGTACAAGATGAGGACTAGTAGGCTGAAGTGAAGTGGTTTGAACAGTGGTGGTTTGACCAGGTGTGGCGGATGAACTTGGACTAGTGATCTGGTTTTGAGCAGATCTGGGATGATAGGAGCCAAACTGATAGAGAAGCTGGAATTCAGGAGGAGTGGTTGGTGAAGCTTCTCTACTAGGACTCTGTGGTGGGTCTAGGGGTTCAAGATCGTCAAAGCTTATCTTACTATGAGACCTACTTCTGAAAAGAGCCTTTGATGACTCTAATTCAAAAGGTGAATCTCGTAGGATAGTGAGATGTTTAGGTACTGATCTTGTTCTATGGATGGATCTACCAGTAGCTAGATGGTCAGTTTCGGAAGCTTGCCATAGAATCTTCTCTGGGTCATCTACTATGATAGGGGGGTTTGGGTCTCGATGGGATCTGGTGTTAATTCTTCGTGAAGCCAGATTTTGGATTTAGAGAGGATGTTATTGATGAATGTTCTGGATGAGTGGTCTATCTAAAGTTTTACTAAGGTGAAGGATGGTCAAAATAAAAGGTATGGATTAGTGGAGTCGCCAGGTGGAACTGGGTTGTTTTTATGAAGATAGCTATGGTCCACCACCAGTAACTAATCTGGGAATGTTTTGGATTTTCTGAGTTTTATGTGCAGCCTATGGTTTAAAGTATCCTAGACTTGTTTCAACACTTTGCTAGGGTGATGAGAACAAAAAGAGTTTACTCTAAATGGGTCTATGGACTGCTTGCTTGTTTATGGTATCTAAAGGACCAAAGAGTCTATAAGATTTTGCTAGACTATCATGTACTCAGTGTCCCACCATCTCCCGCTATGTTAGTGAGCGATGGGATAGGTCTATCGGATAGTAACCTAGAGTTTGGTAAAATAGTAAGGTCTACTAGAAGTTAGTGGAGTCGCCAGGTGGAATGTCAGTTGTTTTGAGGTATACTTGTATGGTCCACCACCAGTAATGTCAAAAGCCAATCTAAGGGAGTGTTTTGGGGTTTTTTGAGTTTTATGTGCCTACAAGGTTTGGAAGAGTTTTCTATAACTGACTCATCATTTTGCTAAGATGGTGAAAGAGCTATTTTCTACTCTTCAGACAATATCTAAATTTACTAAGCTTGATTGAGACTTCAGGAGTTACTAAGGTGTACTTAGATTGTCACTAACTCGGAAGGTCCTACTGTGAGTGTCACTAAGTTAGTGAGAAGTGGGATAAGTCAATCAGATAGTATTCTTAAAGGACTCTAAAGATTAGGGAAACTAAGTTGTTTAACACTCAGAGTCCCACCGTGATCGCCATTATGTTAGGGTCCCGTGATTTGGTCGATTGGTGAGCCAAATGATGATGTAACATCAAACCAAGCTTTGGAGCCCAAGGACCTAGCCTTCCTGGACTCAGAGAGGGCTCTCTCCATATGTGTAAAAGATATCGGTGTGTTTGCTTATGGTGTTCTGATATTAGGCTAGTTATGAAGTGAGTTTTTTTTATTTTTGGTTTTTTAAGTTTGTGAGGGATAAAACTGATCAAAGATATAAGAATGGGTAACAAGAAGTTAGATCAACTGGGCTATGGGGTCAAAAAGGTCAAGGAAGCTATCAGATGATGATGTGAGGCTGCTGTAGGGCCGATTTGATTCAAGGTAGAAAGGATCTTTGGGAAAAATGGAGTAAATGGACATCAAGTTTGTGAAAGACGAGGGATTTCAAGTGTAACCAGTTGATAGTAGACATAAACATGTTATAGCAAGCCATTAATCATGCTAAATGTAACTATGAGCTAATTAATACATAGAAATCAAACATTCCAGCCATGCATAGAAGTATAAGACCTTCTAACTTTGGGAAATGGCTATCAGACTTTGGGGAAAACACATAAGACGGACTAAAAACTCAAAATACTATGCCAGAATGCCTAAACATAGTCTCTAAGTTATTGGGCACTTTGGCAAACAAGCTTTCATAGTTTTAGGCAAAGGGCTAGATCAGGACTAGGCCTCCTTGGTTCAACAAGATGATAAACTAATCAGTCAAAGAGATAGTTTCATGGACATAACTATGGACAGTCATAGGTAAGCAGGGCACACCATACATCCTACTCAACATGCATAGAACTTATGAATAAAACTAGCAACAATACCTTAAGTTACTAAAGAGCAGTTAAGAATTCTTTAGTATAACTAAGGAAGAAGAAAACATAAAGCTATGAAGATTCAGGAATTTTGAGGTGTCTCCATGGGCATATCTCAAAATTAATCTCTACTGATCTATAGCAGCAAGAAGCGTGTATCATGAATGAAAACTAGAAGACAACAACAAAGCAAGAAACACTATACCATTCTACCATGTCATGGAATCCATCAACAATCCTTCATCATTCATCAAAAGCATCCAAGAGGCAGTCCAAAATCATAACACAAGTATGTTCTTAAAAGCTCATATGACCAATATATTACTTCTTCTCTCAAGTTCAGCCTTGTTTTACAATGAAACCTTGTGGAATAAATAGGCTCAAGTGAGGAAAACTGATAAGGAGCTCAGGACCAAGTGTCGTAAAATGCTCAAAAATGAAGTTGCTCAGAATGTCTTCAAAACAGATCGACTGGAAAGTGCTCGGCGAAACGATCCCAGCGCCACGAACGGCACTCAAATCCGACGCCGTATGCAGAAGATATTCAGCTTCAAAGTTTTGTCAATTTCAATTAAAAAATGCCAAATTTGACTTATGGAAAAATTTTATTAAAAAAAGAATATTCCACAGAATATTCTGGGAATATTCCATGGAATATTCCGTATAATATTCTGGGGAATATTCCTTGGCAGCCAATGAGAAGGCGCCACGTGGCTAGCCCGGAGGCCGCCACGTGGGCCCCAAAGGTCGGATTGAAATGGCGCATTGTAAAATTTTGTTGGGGCTCGACAGGTTTCGAACCAGCGACCGCATGGATAACAACCAACCGACTTAAGCAATGGACCATTGTTTGTTTGTTGTTTTATATGACAAACGGGCATATAGTTATTGTATGTGGTTGTTTGGGCGGGGCCCGAAAGGGGGCCAGCCCCTAAGGGCCAGCCCCCGTTGCATATAACCGGCGGCATATAACCGCAAGCCAAGACAGTCGGCGCTTTGAAAACGGGCGGATTAATACTTTGGGTTATGTGTTATTTAGTGGGTTTTAAATATAAAACAGTTGTATTTATTAAAACACGGTTGCAAACCACCGACCCATATGTGAACGCACAATGCGTTAACCATAACACTAATTTCCAAACTGTTAAACCATGCGGATAGTTGGGGAATCCGCCCATTTTGGCGCCACCGCCTTATTTGGTGGGCTTATCTGCAGTTTCTCCACAATTGGTGGAGTTTCTCAAGGTGAAACTGGCAGTTTAGTAAATGTGCCATAACTTCTGCTAGGAGAGGCCTTTGAAGACGAATTTTTTTTTGATTTTGGGTGTAGAGAGCATTCTGGAGCTGTTGGAGGTATCTGCAGAGCCATCAGGGCATTCTATCTACGAATTTACAGCGCTTTTGACAGTGGAGCCATCAGGGCCAAAGGGAAAGAGTGTTGCATTGGGCTACCTTCCTCCAATGGAGGTGAATTTGTAGTCATTTTATACTGATTTGGATCTTCTGAGTCTGTTTTAGCAGTCTATTTTTCCATTAGAAGAGTTTATACAGATGTAATTTCATTTGAAGCATTTAATCAAAAGAGGACTGAGCCTAATTAGAGGCTTTTGGACCAGCGGAGGTAGCCCAAGAGAGGGGTGAACCGCTTAAACAAATATCTGCTGTTCATCTGTGTGTTTTGGCTATTTATTTCCAGATTCTGATAGTTTAAACAGTAAAATTTCATAAGCATGCTTTCCAAAAACAAGTTTATACAGGAATCAAAACTTGTTGTTTTAACATCAAACCTCTACACACCAATTGCAGAACATATGCTCTTGCTTATTCACACTTAAAACAGATCAATGAACACTTTGAATTTCAGAATTAAATACTTTCATTGATTTTGATATTTGTGTTTACATATTATTTCCTTAGACAGAGTCTGTAGAGGGCCAGGTAGCCTCTGGAACTCATCCTCTCTTTAGAGGTGACATGTCCAGTGAATGCCCCTACAGTCCATCTCTGTATGGGAAATAGTTTATTCTCGCAATTTCAGGATCATTTGAAAATATTGGGAAATGGATACCTTGCACCCTTAAACAAGTACATTCCATTTTCAGATCAGGTTGGTATCAGAGCACAGGTTTGCTTGACTGACATCACTAGCTTGATTGTGTAGCTTGAAAGGTGTCTTAAGCAGTGTTGAAGATTGACTGCTTTATTATTCTGCAAACTACTTGTTGTTTGAGTTTGTTGAAGCTCTTTTGTTCATTTTTATAATGACAACTTCCATAAGTGAGTTCTCAAAATTGTCCTCCTTCACAAGATTTTTTGATGAAGGCTTGAAGCAAGAATTTTTCATCATGATGAATATGGTGAGAGAAATGTATGAGGATGAAAGAAAGAGCTCTAGACTTCAAGAGCAATTGAATTCCATGAGGGAAGAGAAGCAGTTGCTTTCTGACCAATTGCAGGAAATGGAAGGCCAACTTCGTATTGCAAACATGAAGCTGGAAAAGATGTATGAGTTGGAGACACAACTCCTTGTTTCCAAAGAAGCCTTAGCCAAGTATCAGCTTGAAGAAGAGGTAAACAATTCTAGTTTGTCTTCAAATTCTTATAAGAATGCTTATGAACTTGGTTCTTTTGAGAAACATACCAAAGGCATAGGGTCCAAGTTGATGTCCAAAATGGGATATGAAGGAAAAGGATTGGGAAAACATGCACAGGGTATAGTTGAGCCAATAATGGTTGAGGTAAGGCCTAAGAATTTGGGTCTTGGCTATGGACAATCTTATGGAGAAAGTTCCAAAGCAGCCATGAAGGAAGAAGGTGTGCATCAACATGCACTTGAACAAGGGAGTGGTGAAAGCTCTAAAACCATTGATAGGATTGATAGTGTTCCAAAGGGAGCTTCTTCTTCTTTCAATTCACCTCCTCATGAAGGTAATGAAGGTGAAAGAGAAAGGTCTAAATCTGATTTCAATCATATTTCCTTTGATCATGTAAAGCATGGAAAATTTCCACACAAGCATTGGAAAAGAATTGCATGTTCTTTTTGTGCTTTGTTTAACCATAGTGTTTCTAGATGTTGGAAAAGAATGGCAACATACAGGAAACTTTTGAAGGAAAGGAGGCAAGAAGCCAAAGTTCCAATGAACAATGCAAATCGTGCGGTCAAGAAGATGAACATGTGTTGCACTTATTGCCATAAGCAAGGACATACTGTTGAAAGGTGTTGGACTCTAAATCCAACAATGCTTCCACAAAAGTTGAAGAAATGTGAGAAAGAGTATGGAAAGAATGGGAAGGAAGTTTCCATCATTGATATGTGTCAGGATGATACACATGTTGATATCGATGTGCAGTTAAAGGAAGCGCCTTTGAAATGGATTGGTAAGAAATGGTTAGAATTCTTATCCAATTAAAGTTGCATGTCTTTTGATTGAATGCATTTTCTTTATTAAGGGAATGCAAGTTGCAGGATGGAAAAGATGAGTATGAGACTCACTCTATCGTAGCGAAAGTTATATTCATTTCAGCTTTGAAAGTACATGTACATGTGATTGAGGATCTTGTACTTATGATTGTACGTAAGAGAAAGTTGAAGGATAAACTGCATGCATGAGAATGAGATGCATGAGCACAGGGATCATGATGATTTCCTTGTATTTTAAACATGTATGTGTGATTAACTTGAAGGGTTGATTACTTTGTTTTTAACCATGCATGTAATGTAATATTGACTTGGAAAAAGTTAATTTGATCTCCAAGATTGTAAAAGAGGAGAAATGATGAAGTGTTTCATCTTTGTAAAAGCCTTCCCATTTGGGAGGCAACTCTTCTTCTGGAGCGGAGGTGCCATGGATGGGCATCGTGACAGTTGGCAAGCCCACATGTTCAGGGGAATAGTTCAGCTCATATATCAGCAAGTTTCATTACTGGTTCCTGCAATTTCAGATTTGTCTGGCGAAAGAACTTGGTCGGGATTCGACAAGTACTTGGCGTATGCAGCAAAAAGTCACCATGACGACATTTAGCAAGGCAGGACATTTTTGGCATTAGTATGCTCTTTTGGCTGACTGGAAGAGGATATTTCTGTTCCTCAAGTGCTGTACAGTTCAGATCAGAGATTCAGTAAGCTTTTGGGGACCAAAAGCCTTCTCATTTGGGAGGTGTGATCAGGAGCCAGGACCAAGTGTCGTAAAATGGTTAAAAATGAAGTTGCTCAGAATTGCTCCGAAACAGATCGAATGGAAAGTGCTCGTCAATACGATCCCAACGCCGCGAACGGCACTCAAATCCGACGCCGTATGCAGAAGATATTCAGCTTCAAAGATTTGTCAATTTCAATTAAAAAAGGCAAAATTTGACTTATGAAAATTTTTTATTAAAAAAAGAATATTCCAAAGAATATTCTGGGAATATTCCATGAAATATTCCACAGAATATTCTGGGGAATATTCCTTGGCAGCCAATGAGAAGGCGCCACGTGGCTAGCCCGGAGGCCGCCACGTGGGCCCCAAAGGTCGGATTGAAATGGCGCATTGTAAAATTTTGTTGGGGCTCGACAGGTTTCGAACCAGCGACCGCATGGATAAAAACCAACCGACTTAACCAATGGACCATTGTTTGTTCGTTGTTTTATATGACAAACGGGCATATAGATATTGTATGTGGTTGTTTGGGCGGGGCTCGAAAGGGGGCCAGCCCCTAAGGGCCAGCCCCCGTTGCATATAACCGGCGGCATATAACCGCAAGCCAAGACAGTCGGCGCTTTGAAAATGGGCGGATTAATACTTTGGGTTATGTGTTATTTAGTGGGTTTTAAATATAAAACAGTTGTATTTATTAAAACACGGTTGCAAACCGCCGACCCATATGTGAACGCACAATGCGTTAACCATAACACTAATTGCCAAACAGTTAAACCGTGCGGATAGTTGGGGAATCCGCCCATTTTGGTGCCACCGCCTTATTTGGTGGGCTTATCTGCAGTTTCTCCACAATTGGTGGAGTTTCTCAAGGTGAAACTGGCAGTTTAGTAAATGTGCCATAACTTCTGCTAGGAGAGGCCTTTGAAGACGATTTTTTTTTTTGATTTTGGGTGTAGAGAGCATTCTGGAGCTGTTGGAGGTGTCTGCAGAGCCATCAGAGCATTCTATTTGCGAATTTTACAGCGCTTTTGACAGTGGAGCCATCAGGGCCAAAGGGAAAGAGTGCTGCATTGGGCTACCTTCCTCCAATGGAGGTGAATTTGTAGTCATTTTATACTGATTTGGATCTTCTGAGTCTGTTTTAGTAGTCTATTTTTCCATTAGATGAGTTTATACAGATGTAATTTCATTTGAAGCATTTAATCAAAAGAGGACTGAGCCTAATTAGAGGCTTTTGGACCAGCGGAGGTAGCCCAAGAGAGGGGTGAACCGCTTAAAAAAATATCTGCTGTTCATCTGTGTATTTTGGCTATTTATTTCCAGATTCTGATAGTTTAAACAGTAAAATTTCATAAGCATGTTTTTCCAAAACAAGTTTATACAGTAATCAAAACTTGTTATTTTAACATCAAACCTCTACACTCCAATTGCAGAACATATACTCTTGCTTATTCACACTTAAAACAGATCAATGAACACTTTGAATTTCAGAATTAATTACTTTCATTGATCTTGATATTTGTGTTTACATATTATTTCCTTAGACAGAGTCTGTAGAGGGCCAGGTAGCCTTTGGAACTCATCCTCTCTTTAGAGGTGACATGTCCAGTGAATGCCCCTATAGTCCATCTCTGTATGGGAAATAGTTTATTCTCACAATTTCAGGATCATTTGAAAATATTGGGAAATGGATACCTTGCACCCTTAAACAAGTACATTCCATTTTCAGATCAAAAACCTCATGGTGCAACTAGCTATCCCATTGGCCTAATAAAAATATCTAAACTTGTCCTTGAGGCTTTGCAAAGCCCAAGGCACAAAATATCCCATAAAATTTCTAAAAAAATGCTAAAAATGGAAATTATATTGACTTTGCAACATTTTCCAAGTGCAAAAATAGCTAACCGCACATTTGGAAAAAGCAGATTTTGGAGGTTCAAAAATTGCAAAAATACTTCAAATTTATATCAGAAAAAGGTCCCCCGAATTGCTGGAGACAATTGGCAGCCTTCCCGGTGTTGAAACGAGGCTCATGATAGCTCGTTGGAAATATTTCTATGTCTACTTTCCGGCGCAACTGAAATCACCTCAATCTGATGCCTGGAAGTCCTCCAAATCTGTACATGTGTGTAAAAAGCCAGGAAATAGCAGACTGCTGATATGACGGGCAGAATGTGCAAAAAGTGAGCATTTTTCGCCGTTTTGAGGGGGCGAATGATCTCCAAATGCTCTGAAAATCGCTGAGGACCTGCTCATAGAATTATGGCATCAAATGGTATCATCCTCCTCACTTGAAAAATCCTCAAACTGAAATGGCGAAATTATGAGTTTTCGACCAAAAACCCAAAAAATGCCAAAAAACAAAAAGTTGTCGAAATGGGCCCAAAATTGGCACGCATGACCCTCAAGGGTCCCTAGCAACATGCTCCAAAGCTGAGGCCAAAATATCAAGTGCTGATGTGCCTTTCTCCTCTTTCCGTGCCGGGCGCTTCCCCTTTGCTTTCTTCAATTTCTCTTGGGCTGCCTTTAGTTTGCGCCGGGCAAACTGATTCAACTTTTGAAAGTGATGTGTCCTCTTCCTTTGTAGCTCCAGATCTCTATTTTCTCTTTCAAGCTTCATCTCCAAGTGTTTTTTGGCTCTTTCAAGCCATGCCTCTTTGTTTTCTTCAATTTCCTGCTCAAGGAGTGCAGTGAGAGGAAAGGCTTGGAGATGGGCTTGTTCTTCTTCTTTCTTCTTTTCCAAGGCTCTTTTAAGCCCTATGGTCCTAGGCCTTTTCCGCCTAGGCTGGTCTCCCTCTTCTTCCTCATCAAACTCACCAATGAGCTCTTCTATCCTTGCTTGCGCCTTAGCTGCCTCATTCTTATATTTGATAGCTTGTGCTTCATGAACAGCTGTGTGAACATTCATCTGTTTGTTTTGGATCTCCAAGAAGTGGTTGAAGTTCCCTGCCCTTTGAAGATCCTCCTCTAATGCCTCAATTTGCCCCTCTTTATGGATTAGGAGGTTTTCAAGAAGGCGGGCCTCATTATCACTGTCATCGCTTTGGATTGGGATGACAGCCAATGCACTCCCATGTTTTGTACTTTCTCCAACTTTGCTTTTCCCTTTGAAGGCCAATCTTGCACTTTTCCTCCTTGGCATGCTAGTAAGTGTCCTTTTGGGCGATTTCCTTTTGCTAGGAACAACCTTTGTCACTATTGGAATGGCAGCCTTAGACCCTTTCTTGCTTGCTGTGCTGAGTTTTGTTCTTTTGGGAGGAGGAGACACAACTGATTTACCCTTGACATCTTCTTGAAACTGCTGCTCTCCTTGAGGCTGCTGGATGTCTTCCTCTGGCTGTTCACTTTTCTGCCCTTGTTCGCCAACCTCAATTTGTTGTTCTGTTTCAATGCCTTGTTCAATTTGTGCTTCAACTTGCTGCCCTTTTTCAACAAAATCAAGCTGCTGCTGTGCTTGGATTTCTTGCTCATTTTTTGGCTCAAGATGTGGTTCAATTTCCTGCCCAAGCTGTTTTTCCTGTCCTTCAACAAAAAGCTGCTGCTCTTCCTCTTGTACCTGTTGTTCATCACCTTCTGTTCGCTGCTGACCTTCACCACTGTCCTCTTGCTGTTGTTCATCCCTTTCCTCTTGCTGTTGTTCATCCCTTTTCTCTTCTTGATGTCTACTTCCCTCTCCTTCTTCCTGCTGTCCTGGATTTCCTGTAGTCATTTTGAGCCTTCTAGGAGTAGGCCTGCTGGACAAAGGTACCAGGCGATGGATAGGCTGAGTGGGAGACACATGGACAAGAGGAACAGTAGAGAAATCCGGGTGACTGATGAATACATCCCATGGAACTTCCTTCTTCTCTAGCTGATGTAGGATGATAATTTTGATCAGAGAATGATGGAAAAGGGAAGGTATTTGCAGAGGTGGGGCCTTCTTCTAGACTGTAGATGCCATCTTCTCGATGCTCTTGAATAAAAAGTAAGGGAGATTTAGTTGCCTGTTTCTAGTGAAATGCATCAATAGGCGGACATGGTAGGCATAAACTCGATCAAACCTCCCCTCACAAGTAAAATATTTCATTATGACTTTCATAAGAGGAGCATAGCTGTCAAGAAGATAAGAAAAAGGGAAAATAGCAGTGAAAGCATCTCTATGCTTAGGCTTGATGAAAGGCTTGTAATCTTCTAAGTCAAGATGGGCCTGTTTGAACCATTTTTCACCATGATATGGAATCTTGGTGGCCTTGGACACTGATCTTGGAGAAAACTTGAAATCAAGGTCCGCTACCTGGAAATGCTTGTTCTGGAACCTCAGGGCGCATAGATGTGTTAATGGCGAAAAACTTTTGACCTCTTGTATCTTCTGGCAGAAGTCTAGACAACCTACTTCATGGAAGTTGAAAAGGATGGATGGATGAGCATTAACCTCTTCTGTAGAGATTGGCTCATATCTTTTATGTGGGCCACTTTTGCTGTCTTGCCTTGGAGGCATTTTGACCTAAATGTGCTTTTGAGGAAACAAACTGCCTTACTGTGTGTAAACTGCCTTTTTGGAGTCAAATTGTGTTAATTCACTGTTTTAGATAGTGAACAATGTTTTTGGATGAATGCACACTTTTCTCTCACAATATAAAGAACCCCTGCTCCCTTAAAAAGTGACCTTCTACCTTTCAAGTATCTCTGCCCACAGACTTTTCAATAAGATATCATACAGTAAAAAGGAGACAACAGTTAGGTGAATTGTCTGTGCAAAGTGTCAAGAAATCACCTTGCTCTTTGTGAAGTTTGGAGGTTGACAACTCATTTTAATCTTTGTCCCAAGTAGGCTTTCCAATCATTACAAAACCTGCCCTGTCTAATGTGCCAAACACTCAACACACTTATGTTTTATGTAATCAACTCTTAGTGCAATTAGACAGTCAATGTCACAGTTCTGAACCAGGTGACAGAGTAAAAATGCTCCAAAAGTTCAACCAAGCTTGCACTAGTCTTCTCTTTTCAAAATAACCAGAACCTCTTATCAATGTAACACCTTGCCTTTGTAGGAAAAATCCTGTGCTCTACCTGAACATCCACTTATCAAACAAGCTCGAAGACCCAAAGTCAGTCAAGCAACTACACAGTGAAAACTATCCCTTTCTGTGAGAAATAGAAGTCACTTTGCCCTGTAGCTTTCAACCAACAAACTGATCTTTAACAAAACCCTTTTTCTCACTATACTTCACTGTTCTCTATATGTATGTCACTCCATCAAACAACATTATACCACATACATGGTCAACCTCCAGTGTGGGCATACATTCAATCTCACTGTTATGGAACAAGGTGACAGCATTGAAACAAGCTCTATAGTTTCAATAGGGGCTGTAGCAGCTTATTTCTTCCCCACAATCCAAACTCCTGTTTAATATGTAAACCCTGTTTCTTCAAAACCACACCCTTCCTTGTCTTTGTATGCCATTCACCAGCAGATTTAATCAAAATGAGAACAGTCACCCAGAGTATATCTTATTTAGCCTAAATCCACTGCTATAGGACTAGGTGACAAACTTTTAGAGGTTTCTTTAAAGTGGCAGTCAAAGGTCTTGCAACCAACAAACTTCCTTTAAACAAAACACTGCTCTTAGTTCAACACATATTTTTTCCTGTAGGTGCCTTAAATAACACATTCAGCATTTTACTACAGCTTTACACCTCGAAACCTCACACAGCAAAAACACTGTTTTTCAGCTATGGTGACAAGATTTGAAAGTTTTGTAGGCTGTGGTGTGAAAAATTTGTAGCAGTTTCAACACACTGTTTGCTCTATAGGCATTTTTAGCAACATATTTATCACTCCAGCATGGTGTTTTTAAAACCTCTCACAGTACTTAGCAATTTTGAAACCGAGGGGGAGAGCATGTAAAAATACCTTCAAACTTGATGGAAATCCTTTGTGGAGAGCTGGAGTAGCTTTGCGTATGAACTGGAGGTGCACTGGAGGTTTTAAGCCTACGCGGCACTCTGCAGAGAAAGAACGTCGCGCAAAAATCTAACCGGGCGGCCTGTCGGGCGCCGTGTACAGGCGCGTCGCGCACGCGTACAGGCGCGTCGCGCGACAGTGTACCGCCCGTGCAAATCTTCTTCCAAGCGCGTCGCGCAATGTTCCAGGCGCGTCGCGCTGTTAAAACTGCTGCAAACTTTTCCACACTGCGCCGAACTTCTTTGTTTGAGCTTTGAGGGGATCAAAGGGTCTTGGCTCGATTTGAAAATGAAAATTCACTCTTCGACCTCACTCCCTCGACATATCAAAACTCCCAACGGTCATATTTTTTAAATGTAAAATGAACTTTCGGTTGGGTCTTGCAAAGTTTTCACAGCTTTTTTGACCTTTTTCAACAATACCCTTTGGCGTATTTGCAACTTGGATTCAGAAGCGATGCAGGCAGTGGAGATGTTCTATGTTTTTTAGACCGGGTTAACATGAATCAACCTCTTTATAAACAACAGATATAGCTTGAAGGATCCAAAAACTCTATTTCACTTATACACATGGTTCTGAAGGATAATTCCTGTTTGTTTTGTTTCTTTGGTGACAATTTTAACACCGAAATTCAAACTTTGAATAATGTCCGTATGACATATAGACCATTCTCTGCCACTTTGTCAATCCTTGATGTTGATATTAATTATGTAAACCCCACTTCAAAACTGTTTTAAAAAACCTGAAGACTGCTTTGTTTTTGAAAGGATAGGGTTTATATTGTCAACATGCTTTGACAGTCTTTGTCTCCAACTTGCTCCTTCAACCTCTTTCTCAATGCAGGTGCCCACATTTGCTGACATTATTTGGATTTAGTCATGGCTCTTTGATTTAAGAAAGGCACCTTTTCCAATATGCCTTCTTGCTTAGAACATATCATTTATGATATCCCTGTCCTTTTGAATAATGGAAAACTGTGTTTGTTTCAAACCATCAAAACAATGACAATATGTCAAATGACTTCTTTGCCTATTCATAAACTTGTATACCTATTTACAATGTCTTTTTGGGAACTAATCTCGAATTGTCTCCCATCATTTGTGATGTATATCTGAAAGGGGAAATTCATGAACCAGGAAGAACAGGGCCCTTTGAAACACAGTTATTATTTCTTTTGACCAGTGCAATGATCTTTCTTGTTGTAATAGAATCATTCCAAGGTTCAAATCTGTCCACTGCTTGACACTTTTGGTGATATTTTTAACAAGGAAAAACCACTCAAGATCTGTCGAAGAGTATTGAAAGCCGTTTTGTTATTTTAAAAGGAGGTGGTCTGTCTTCTTCCAACTTGGTTGATAGTTTCTGCTTCCAGGTGATTCATAAGCTCCTCCTTTGATTGTAAGTGCCATATTTTAGTCGCATCCATTCATACTATCTTTCTCTGTTTACTTGAAAGGAACTCTTTTAGACTTCTTGGAATGGGACAGTGAGGTGTTGTTTGACCCCTTCTCCTAAGGAAACTGCCCCCTTTTGTATCAATGGCATGCATATTCAAATTGTCTCCTGTCCACTATGATGTATAGTTTGAAAGACATTTCCCTATGAGTAGGAAAACCAATACCTTTTGAAACATAAACACCATCTGTTGCCTGTGTAATGACTTTTGCTTTCCTTCTTTGTCTCTTTCCACTGCATCTTTGACCAATCAGTCTTTAAAAACATTCAATGCCTTGGCCATCTGCTCATGAATGAAGGAGGCCCTTCACTTGGCAAAGTATCTGAAGACTGTTTGATAAGCCTGCATGACAAGGGTTTTTCTTGGATATGATGGTAAGCAAACAAACTTGAAAACATTAATACTTTTACCTCTGCCTGCAATCACTACTGTGCTTCAGAAAAACCCTAGTCAAGGTGTCATTGTCTCACTGTACTGCTCTTTGCTGAGGGGAACTGAAATGTCACCATTTGCCTTGGTCAACTTATGACAAATTATTTGAAAGATAATCTCTGTGAGTAGGGAGGTTAGCACCCTTTGAAAAACAACCACCTTTTCTTCTGCCTGTGTAATGACATGATTTGTCAACATTTCCTCAATTTGGTCTTGTTGAAACAACAGGCTGCTTATGATTAGAATTGTTTTCACTAATGATGTGTCTCTCTAAGGTTTTAACAATTCATATGATTTGAAAACTTCAAATGACTTCCTTTACAAGACCAAAACTCTGTTTTCCCTTTAACTTGCATACTTCAGACTCTAGCCCTGTTATGATCATCACTTACACTCAGAAAACCTAGAGTCACTATTTCACTGTTCAGTAAAAAGAAAACCTGGGCTTTTGCAATCCTTAAAGTCAATATTGGCCAACGCCCTCTGCTTGTAGATGAAGGAGGCGCCCTAACCCTCTGCTTGTAAATGAAGGAGGTTCTTGGCCATGACAAATTACCAGTTTGCTGTGACAGTGGTGTCTTTCTCTTACTGTGATTTTCATGCTGAAAGGAAGCTGCAAGGTCTTGATGAGTAACTCTCTGTCTTGAAGATATATCTTAGGCTCATTTTCACATTTGAGAAGCAGTTGTTCTTCTAAATGTGCATTCAAGAATTTTCTCCTGAGATGAAGTTATATTTCCTGTCTTTGTAGAATCCATAAAACACTGTGAAACACCTAATAATCAGCTTGAGACTGTGGTTTATGTAGTGCTGAGACCTAGGGGTGTGTAAGTGGTGTGACTTAGAGCGGTGATCAACTTGATTTGCAGAGTGAGAGGTCAGTCATGATTGGTCTGTAGCAGATGGAGGCTTTTTTGGCTTTTTGATGTTTGCCAAAGGTAAAATGCCTTAAAGCGCCACTTCCTAACTTAGGGGAGGCTTTTGAAACAGACTTGGATTTGCTTTTTAGAGCTGATGGGCAGACCAGTAGGGCTGAAGCTAGATAGGATAGTGATAATGAGGTTTTGACTTAGACATGGGTAGACTGAAAAGTAGGAGGGCGAAAAAAAGTTTTATGAGGGTTTTCTATATGACAAATTGACATATGGAAATCAGTTTCTAGAAAACTCAGCTATGGATCTAGTCATCACTAACATGTGAAAAATACTGATGACTAATAGTGGCTCCATTTGGGGAGGGCAGCTCCTCGTCAGGAGGTGTCCAGAATTCAGATTTTTGGCTTATGAAGACCAGTGCCTTATCCATTGGCACAAAAATTCACCTTCTTTTGATGCTATTTCTGAAAAGTGACAGCATGGTTAACATAAATGATACTTCTCCCTACCACACTATCTTTCCTAACATTTTTTCTTCTCTTTGGCGCATTTGAACCAGCAGCCTTTTGACAATGTATATTTTTCTTTTTGCAAAATGAACCTATTTATTTCTACTCTTATATCTGCCAGGAGTTCAGATTAAACTGATGAACTCCTTCATTACTCTACCTATGCTAGATCGACTGTCAAGATTAAGCAGTTTGACAGGATTTTGTTCTCTAATCTAAAACATGAAATTTAAAATGATCAAATCAGGTTTAGGCAGTCTGATTTGTCGTGCATTTGCGGCATAAAAGACAAGCTGCACACAAATGTTATTTTGCAACAAAGGTAAACTAGACAAGCGGGGCTAAGATGTACAATGTATTTTTCATCCCTCGCTTCTCTCTTTGGTTCTGTTTTAGGCATGTGGAACCAGAATCTCTCCCTACTCTAAACTCTGTGATAAGTCAATCTTACACAATGTTGACTATCTTTTGCACTCACTAACTTATCAGCAAATAAATTTAAACATGCTCAGCTATGATTAGGCTAGATAGCTGAACAAGACATTGAAGTACTAGTAGCGGCATTTAGGCTTGCTCGCTTTCCGAAAGACTATTTTTGGAACATGGGGCCTTTGTTCTATCTTCACTCGCCCTCTTTTCTGTTTTTTACTGTTTTTGACTTTTCTATCTTTTACTGTTTTTGACTTCTCTATTTTTCAATATTTCAGACAATGGTATGTACAATGAATGAAAAATGTTTCAAACTCAGAAATCTTGGAAATGACATAATTTAAGCATCTTATCCTCGTAAGGATCTCCTCTCACCCTTGGCCCACTTAACTCTTGAAAAGAAAAATTTGGGAAGTTTTCTCTCTCTAACATGACACAGGGATTCATGCAAGAATCTCTGAACAGCCCGGTATCTTCCCGCTATACCTCTTTGAACATCTGATTTCCACTCCTTTCCTTACTGTACATTTTCCTCAAGTAATGCATGTACTCTTGGTCATTCTTGAAATAGATAATGACATCATCAAGGTATGCAAAAATGCAGAAATTTAAAATTGGGAACATGGCCTTCATGAACAGATTTCTGATATTGGGTGGTTTTGCAATTTTGAACTTGAAATTAGATCTACCTCCCGCAAACTGGAAAAAATCTTTAAGCTGTCTACTTTGCAAGGGAATATTTTGAACATGACCTGAAACACCATCTTGCGAAAATACATTATTAAAAGCACTTTTAATTGATGAATCATGGTCTTGGGTAGAAAAAACATGATTTTTGTTATAGGGATATGCAGTATTATTTCTAAAATCAAAGCAGACTCTATGACCATCTGTTTTATCCCTGATTATTTCAGTTTGTTTCAGATTGTTGTGTTTTCTCTTGTCAAAGTTGTTCTTTGAGGGAAAGGTAGTGACACAGTATTTTCCCTTGTTTTTCATGTAGAAATTGGTATTTTGTATGATATTTTTGATTTTAGCTTTTATAAGTTCTTCATGAAAAGACAGAAGATGAGCCAATTTCAGTAGCTCAGGCATGCTAGAACTGCAACTATCATTCCTACTCATAAGATGTTTATCAGGTATCTTTTATAGATTTTGAGCTGCTGGGGCTATAGTCAAAGTTTCATTTGCAGTGGATGATCTATATGATGGTATATCTTTGAGGTATGGTAGAAACATTAAAATCCCTTGCTCCCAGGTTCTGAACAGGTTTATGATGTGTAAGTCTTCTAAGGCCTTTACCCGGAAAAAATTTCCGCAAGTTATTTCTGATGTTTGACTAAGGTTAGAGTAATTTGCTTGATAGTACATAAGGGTTTGTGCTTCTTGCTCTAATCCTACCTTAGAAGGGACATACTTACTTTCTTAATGACATAGCTGTTCATGATCATGGTAGTTTTGAGTGTCTAGCTCATCATAAGGCACCAGGGACAACTGATGTGGTGGATCAAAGTTTATTTCAGTTTCTTCTGACTCTTCCTCCATGTTTTCATCAATATGCATAATGAAAGAGTTCAGGTCGGAACGCAAGGAACACATTGGAATGTTATCTGGCCTATCTTGACTGCTAATCATGTATTTCATGTGTGATTCTCGGTAGAGTATTCTGGTTTGGCCGAACACAGGAATAGTGGCGTATGACATGTCTAGTTGAATATTCCCTTGGAGTTTGGCTCCCCAAGACCTGGATAGAAGCATCCCGTACTTGGGAGGAATGTCTGCCACTACTATATCCATGATGAGATGTTTTGCAGGTATTTGGGCCAGACTAAAACAAAGGTCTTTGATCAAACCCAGGAATTTGACTCTATTCGAATCAAATGAGTACAAGTCTTTGTATGGTATTGTAATTTCCAGGCCTAGCCTTTCCATTACTACCTTCGGCATAAGATTATGCGAGGCGCCGGAGTCTAGCATGGCATTGTGGAGGATTTGGTCGTGGATGTTTAGGCTAATGTAAAATGGAAGAGTAGTTCCTTCTTGGAATTTTCCCTCTATCTTCAAACCAAACAACACTTCAGGAGTGTCATCAGCCAGATTAACAGTGTTTGCATCATTCCCTAGATTTAGGACTTTTAGTACTTGGGATTTATAAGAGTTTTGGGCAATGAGTTCAGTAAGAGGCATGGTGATCTTGATCTTGGTGATTTCGCCTTCAAAGCTGAAAGGCAGCTGAAGTTTAGATTTGTTTGTTTCAGTTTTTTCAGCCACGACCTTCTCTATGTTCTGAGTTTGTTGGCTTTGTTTTGGGATTTTGTTTGCCATAGTTGCTTCGGAAACTTTTGTGGAAGTACTCAGAACAGCTGAGTTAGGACTAGTTTGGGTGACTTTAGCTTTGTTTTGGTCATTTTTCTCCACCTTGATTTTGTCACTTCTTATTGCTTTCTTGAGGATGGTATCAGGGGTCTTAGCAGTATCTGAGTTACCTCTCTTGGAATTATCTTGGTTTCTTTTGCTTCTAAGGTCATATTGCCTGTGAGCCTCTATAATGGCATTCTGAAAATCTATGACAGGGTCGTCGAGATCTTCATAGTTGGTCTCATCCTGATTAGGAGAAAAGAATGCTTGTTCTTCTTCTGTGAGGTACACCTCACTCTCATTATCAGATCCTATGAGGTTTAAATGATGTTCATCAAGAGGTTCTGTGTCCCTGTCATCCTCTTCCACATAGTTTTCATTGAAAGGTGGCCTAATTTGTTGGTCATTTTCCCTTGGTCTGTTTTGGGGCTGTTCCCTCCTAAAGTTTTGGTTCCGGTTTCTGTTTGGAGGGTTTGGCTAGTTGTCCCTAACAGGAGCCTTTTCATTTATCCTTTCCCACATTTTGGCCATGGTTTTGACTAAGTCATCTATTCTAGGATCTAGGGAAGGTGATGAAGTGGAGACCTCATCTTTATATGTGACCTTTCTTTCTGATCTGGTCCTAGCCCTTTTTTCTGCTAAGTTGGCATTTGCTTTTATGGCTATTTGTTGCATTTCCTCTAAGGTAGGGGGATCCTTGTCTCTCAGATGATATGTCATGTCCGGATCGAAACCCTCGGGGAATTTTTCCAAGGCTAAACCAAGTGGGGGTTTGAAATGAGGTGGTAGGGAGTTATATACACTGTTGAACCTAGTGCAGTAAGCTTGGACACTTTCCCCATTTTCCCGTTTTAGGTTGTTATATTCTGACAGGATTTGAATGGGGTTTCTTTGGATTTCCCACCTATTTCTGAAGACTTGATGTAGTTCTGGGATATCGTGGATGCTGTTTGGAGTTAAGCTTTTGAACCATGCTTTGGGTTCACCACCAAGACTTTGGGCGAATATTCTCATTCTGACGGTCTCGTCTTGTACCTCTAGGTATTCATAGGCATCAGTCATCCTACTTATATGCTGTTGAGGTGTAGTGGTGTCTTCTCCAGTAAAGTGTGGGATTTTGTCTTGATATTTATTTGGGAGAGGAGCCAAGGGTGGTGGCAACACCAAAGGTACATACCAGGCTGCCATGATGGGAGCTAATGGATGATGTACAAGATGAGGACTAGTGGGATGAGATGAGGTGGTTTGAACAGGTGTGGCGGATGAACTTGGACAAGTGATCTGGTTTTGAGCAGATCTGGGATGGTAGGAGCCAAACTGATAGAGAAGCTGGAAGTCAGGAGGAGTGGTTGGTGAAGCTTCTCTACTAGGACTCTGTGGTGGGCCTAGGGGTTCAAGATCGTCAAATTTTATCTTACTATATGATTTGCTTCTGGGAAGAGTTTTTGATGACTCTAATTCAAAAGGTGAATCTGGTAGGCTAGTGAGATGTTTAGGTACTGATCTTGTTTTACGGATGGATCTACCAGAAGCTAGATGATCAGTTTCGGAAGCTTGCCACAGAATCTTCTCTGGGTCATCTACTATGATAGGGGGATTTGGGTCTGGATGGGATCTGGTGTTAATTCTTCGTGAAGCCAGATTTTGGATCTAGAGCTTAGAGAGAATGGTAATGGTGATGTTCTGGATGAGTGATCTCTCTAAAGTTCTACTAAGGTGAAGGATGGTCAAAATAAAAAGGGATGGATTAGTGGAGTCGCCAGGTGGAACTGGGTTGTTTTTATGAAGATAGCTATGGTCCACCACCAGTAACTAATCTGGAATGTTTTGGATTTTCTGAGTTTTATGTGCATTAGTGAGTGATGGGATAGGTTTATCGGATAGTAACCTAGAGTTCGGTAAAATAGTAAGGCCTACTAGAGGTTAGTGGAGTCGCCAGGTGGATTATCAGTTTGTTTTGAGATATACTTGTATGGTCCACCACCAAAAAACTAATCTAAGGGAGTATTTTGGGGTTTTTTTAGTTTTTATGTAATCCTAAGGTTTGGAAGAGTGTCTTACAGCTGAGTCATCATTTTGCTAGGATGGTGAGACAACGAAATTCTACTCTTCTAAGTTTGACTGAGATCTAAGAGTTCCTAAGGGATACCTAGGATGTTTTGACTCAAAGTCCCACCGTGATCACCATTATGTTAGAGAGCGGTGGGATAAGTCAGCCAGCTAATATTCTCAAAATTCTCTAAAGATTTAGGGAAACTAAGTTTGTTTAATACTCAGGGTCCCACCGTGATCGCCATTATGTTAGAGAGCGGTGGGATAAGTCAGCCAACTAATATTCTCAAAAGTCTCTAAATATTTAGGGAAACTAAGTTTGTTTAATACTCAGAGTCCCACCGTGATCGCCATTATGTTAGGGTCCCGTGATTTGGCCGATTGGTTAGCCAAATGACGATGTAACATCAAACCAAGCTTTGGAGCCCAAGGACCTAGCCTTCCTGGACTCAGAGAGGGCTCTCTCTATTATATATAAAAGATATCAGTGTGTTTGCTTATGGTGTTCTGATATTAGGCTAGTTATGAAGTGAGTTTTTTTATTTTTGGTTTTTTAAGTTTGTGAGGGATAAAACTGATCAAAGATATAAAATGGGTAACAAGAAGTTAGATCAACTGGGCTATGGGGTCAAAAAGGTCAAGGAGGCTATCAGATGATGATGTAAGGCTGTTGTAGGGCCGATTTGATTCAAGGTAGAAAGGATCTTTGGGAAAAATGGAGTAAATGGACATCAAGTTTGTGAATAACAAAGAGTTTCAAGCATCACTGGTTTAATAGATAACATAAACATGGTAAAGAAAACCCTTAATCATGCAGCATGTAACTATAAACTAATCAACACATCGAAACAAACATTCCAGCCATGCATAGAAGTATAAGACCCTCTAACTTTGGGAAATGGCTATCAGACTTTGGGGAAAACACATAAGACGGACTAACAACTCAAAACACTATGCCAGAATTCCTAAACACAGTCTTTAAGTTATTGGGCACTTTGACAAACAAGCTTTCATAGTTTTAGGCAAAGGGCTAGATCGGGACTAGGCCTCCTTGGTTCAACAAGATGATAATCTAATCAGTCAAACAGATAGTTTTATGGACAGAACTATGGACAGTCATAAGTAAGCAGGGCACACCATACATCCTACTCAACATGCATAGAACTTATGAATAAAACTAGCAACAATATCCTTAAGTTACTAAAGAGCAGTTAAGAATTCTTTAGTACAACTAAGGAAGAAGAAAAACATAAAAGCTATGAAGATTCAGGAATTTTGAGGTGCCTCCATGGGCATATCTCAAACTTAGTCTCTACTGATCTATAGCAGCAAGAATCATGTATCATGAATGAAAACTAGAAGACACCAACAAAGCAAGAAACACTATACCATTCTACCATGTCATGGAATCCATCAACAATCCTTCATCATTCATCAAAAGCATCCAAGAGGCAGTCCCAAATCATAACACAAGTATGTTCTTCAAAGCTCATATGACCAATATATTTATTCTTCTCTCAAGTTCAGCCTTGTTTTAAAATGAAGCCTTGTGGAATAAATAGGCTCAAGTGAGGAAAACATCATGGTGCAACTAGCTATCCTATTGGCCTAATCAAAATATCTAAACTTGTCCTTGAGGCTTTGCAAATCCCAAGGCACAAAATATCCCATAAAATATCTAAAAAAATGCTAAAAATGGGAATTATATTGACTTTACATCATTTCCCAAGTGTAAAAATAGCTAAACACACATTTGGGAAAAGCAGATTTTTGAGGTTCAAAAATTACAAAAATACTTCAAATTTATATCAGAAAAAGGTCCCCTGTCTTTCTGGAAACAATTGGCAGTCTTCCCGGTGTCGAAACGAAGCTCATGATAGCTCGTTGGAAATATTTCTGTGTCTAATTTCCGGCGCAACTAAAATCACCTCAATCTGATGCCTGGAAGTCCTCCACATCTGTACCTATGTGTAAAAATCCAGGAAATAGCAGACTGCTGATATGACGGGCAGAATGTGCAAAAAGTGAGCATTTTTCGCCGTTTTGAGGGGGCGAATGATCTCCAAATGCTCTGAAAATCGCTGAGGACCTGCTCATAGAATTATGGCATCAAATGGTATCATCCTCCTCACTTGAAAAATCCTCAAACTGAAATGGCGAAATTATGAGTTTTCGACCAAAAACCCAAGAAATGCCAAAAAACAAAAAGTTGTCGAAATGGGCCCAAAATTGGCACGCATGACCCTCAAGGGTCCCTAGCAACATTCTCTGAAGCTGAGGCTAAAATATCAAGTGTTGATGTGCCTTTCTCCTCTTTCCGTGCCGGGCGCTTCCCCTTTGCTTTCTTCAATTTCTCTTGGGCTGCCTTTAGTTTGCGCCGGGCAAACTGATTCAACTTTTGAAAGTGATGTGTCCTCTTCCTTTGTAGCTCCAGATCTCTGTTCGCTCTTTCAAGCTTCATCTCCAAGTGTTTTTTGGCTCTTTCAAGCCATGCCTCTTTGTTTTCTTCAATTTCCTGCTCAAGGAGTGCAGTGAGAGGAAAGGCTTGGAGATGAGCTTGTTCTTCTTTTTTCTGCTTTTCCAAGGCTCTTTTAAGCGCTATGGTCCTAGGCCTCTTCCGCCTAGGTTGTTCTTCCTCTTCTTCCTCAGCAAAATCACCAATGAGTTCTTCTATCCTCGCTTGTGCCTTGGCAGCTTCTTTCTTGTATTTGATAGCTCTTGCCTCATGAACTGCTGTGTGAACACTCATCTGTTTGTTTTGGGTTTCAAAGAAATAGTTGAAGTTCCTTGCCCGTTGAAGATCCTCCTCTAATGCCTCAATTTTCCCCTCTTTATGGATTAGGAGGTTTTCAAGAAAGCGGGCCTCATTATCGTTGTCATCGCTTTGGATTGGGATGACAACCAATGCACCTCCATGTTTTTTACTTTCTCCAACCTTGCTTTTCCCTTTGAAGGCCAATCTTGTATTTTTCCTCCTTGGCATGCTAGTGGGTGTCCTTTTGGGCGATTTCCTTTTGCTAGGAACAACCTTTGTCACTGTTGGAATGGCAGCCTTAGACCCTTTCTTGCTTGCTGTGCTGAGTTTTTTTCTTTTGGGAGGAGGAGACACAACTGATTTACCCTTGACATCTTCTTGAAACTGCTGCTCTCCTTGAGGCTGCTGGATGTCTTCCTCTGGCTGTTCACTTTGCTGCCCTTGTTCGCCAACCTCAATTTGTTGTTCTGCTTCAATGCCTTGTTCAATTTGTGCTTCAACTTGCTGCTCTTTTTCATCAAAATCAAGCTACTGTTGTGCTTGGATTTCCTGCTCATTTTGTGGCTCAAGATGTGGCTCAATTTCCTGCCCAAGCTGTTGTTCCTATCCTTCAGTATCAAGTTGTTGTTCTTCTTCTTGTACCAGTTGTTCATCATCTTCTGTTCGCTTCTGGCCTTCACCACTGTCCTGCTGCTGTTCCTCATTTTCTGTTTTCTGTTGTTCATCCCTTTCCTCTTGCTGCTGTTTTGACTGTTCAGTGGTAACTTTGAGCCTTCTAGGAGTAGGCCTGCTGGACAAAGGTATAGGGCGATGAACAGGCTCAGTGGGAGATATATGGACGGGAGGAACAGTAGAGAAATCTGGATGACTGATGAATACATCCCATGGAACCTCTTTCTTCTCTAACTGGTGTAGGATGATAATCTTGATCAGAGAGTGATGGAAAAGAGAAGGTATTTGCAGAGGTGGGGCCTTCTTCTGGACTGTAGATGCCATCTTCTCGATGCTCTTGAATAAAAATTAAGGGAGGTTTAGTTGCCTGTTTCTAGTGAAATGCATCAATAGGCGGACATGGTATGCATAAACTCGATCAAACCTCCCTTCACAAGTAAAATATTTCATTATGACTTTCATAAGAGGAGCATAGCTGTCAAGAAGATATGAAAAAGGGAAAATAGCAGTGAAAGCATCCCTATGCTCAGGCTTGATGAAAGGCTTGTAATCTTCTAAGTCAAGATGGGCCTATTTGAACCATTTGTCGCCATGATATGGAATCTTGGTGGCCTTGGACACTGATCTTGGAGAAAACTTGAAATCAAGGCCAGCTACCTGGAAATGCTTGTTCTGGAACCTCAGGGTGCATAGGTGTGTCAATGGCGAGAAACTTTTGACCTCCTGTATCTTCTGGCAGAAGTCTAGACAACCTACTTCATGGAAGTTGAAAAGGATGGATGGATGAGCATTAACCTCTTCTATAGAGATTGGCTCATATCTTTTATGTGGGCCACTTCTGCTGTCTTGCCTTGGAGGCATTTTGACCTAAATGGGCTTTTGAAGAAACAAACTGCCTCACTGTGTGTAACTGCCTTCTTGGAGCCAAAATGTGTCAATTCACTGTCTTGACAGAGGAAGAATGTAATTTGGATGATTGCAACAAATTTCCTTACAATACAAATAACCCTTGCTCTTTCAGAAAAAGGCCTGTCCACCTTTAAAGTATCTCTGTCAGTAGATTTCTCAATAAGAGACCATACAATGAAAAGGAGCCAACTGTTAGGTGAATTGTCTGTTCAAAGTGTCAAGAAATCACCTTGTTCTGGTGGGGTTTAGAGGTCAATCAATACATCTTAATATTTGCCCAAGGTAGACCTTCCAATCATTACAAAACCTGCCTTTCCTATTGGGCTAATGAATCAACAGAGTTATGGCTTATGCAATCAAACCTCAGTGTAAGTATACAGTCAAATTCACAGTTAGAGAACAGAGGTGACAGAGTTAAACAAGCTATAAAGTTTCAACAGAGGCTGTAGCAGCTTATTCATTTCAAAATAATCAGTGGCCCCTTATCAATGTAACCCTTTGGCTTTGTTAGAAAAACCTTTACTCTATATGAACATCCACTTATCAATAAGCTCGAAAAACAAAAGACAGTCAAGCAACAAACACAGTGAACACTGTCTTTTCTGTGAGAAGTGTGAGCAACTTTCCCCTGTAGCTTTCAACCTATAAACTGCTCTTTGACAACAACCCTTTTTTCTGATTATACTTCACTGTCTTCTATAGGTATGTCACTTCATCAAACAGAATCATACACAAACAAAGTTAACCCCCAGTGTGAGCATACAGCCAGACTCACTGTTATGGAACAAGGTGACAGAATTTTGAAGAATGCTTTACAAGTTTAACCAAGCCTGTAGGGGGAATATCCTTTCACATAATCAAAACTCCTGTTTTAATATGGAAACCCTGTTCTTTGTAGAAAAAACCTCTGCCCTATCTGAATATCAACTTTGTCAAAATAAGCTTGAAGAACAAAACAGTCAAGTGGAAAACTCAGGAACAAACTGCCCCTTCTGTGGTCTATAGGGTTAACTTTTTCCCTTTGATGCTTTGAAGGTATAGGATCTCTGGTCCTTTGATTAATGAAGGTGAAAACATACAGCTTCTACTTCAGCACAATTTATTTCCTGTAGGTGCCTTTAATAACACATTCAGCATTTCACCACAGTTTTACACCTCGGATCACTAAACAGCCAAAAACACTGTTTTTTTTTTTAGCTATGGTGACAAGGTTTGAAAGTTTTGAATGCTGTGGTGTGAAAATTTGTAGCAGTTTCAACACACTGCTTCTCTATAGGCACTTCTAGCAGTGTATTTACCATTCAAGCACAGCTTCAACCCATGGATATTTTCACAGCAAAATCATTTGACAGATATGGTGATATAGCAAGATAAACGAGGACAAGCCACTCTTTTGATTTGACCTTAACCCTGCTAGGAAGCTTCTTAAAATATATGTCGATATATAAACTAGGTCAAACTCAACAATTTGTTCCAACCCTTTCATTCTTTGCAGTCATTTGAACCATATACCCTAACTGTATATGGACAGTTTCAACTTGGTTTCACCACGGTAGTGAGGGTGTTTTGATGATCTTTTAATGAAAATATGGCTCACAGGTGTTTGATATTTCACCAGTTAATCAGGAAAAACTATTTGCTCTCACACCATAGCTTGAAAACAGGGCTTTTTAAACCTTCATGTCACTTAGCACTTTGTTTCAAAAACTGAGAAGGCATATGGAAATACCTTGAGAATATGATGGAGAAGCTTATTGATGCATTTAGTCCAGCTCCGGAGGTGTTTTAGATAGCTTACGAGGGTCATATAGATGCGCGACGTGCTGGGCTCTCAGAGTGCCGCGTCGAAACAACTGTCGGGTGGTTCTGTCGGGTCGGGCGGGCACCGTGTACAGGCGCGTCGTGCACATGTACAGGCGCATCGCGCGGCCGTTGAACGCCCGTTCAAAACCTCTTCTGAGCGCGTCACGCAACTTTCCAGGTGCGTCGCGCTGTTTATGGCTGTGTTAAATTTCTTCAAAACGCTCCGAAAACCTCTGTTTGATCTTTGATGGCAGCAAGGGGTCTTGGCTCGATTTGAAAATGAAAATTCAATCTTCAACCTCACTCTTATGTCATTTCAAACTCTCAATGGTCACCTTTATCATTTATTTGAAATGAAAAAAGAACTTTTGATTTAGCAAATATAGCTTGACAAGTCAGAACTCTGTTTCACTCATACATATGACTCTGAAGGGTGGTTCCTGTCAGTTTTGCCTCTCTAGTGACCATTTAACACAGCAACTTCAAATTTGAAAAAAAAACCTAATGACCTTCAGACCATATCTGCCACTGTGTTAATAGTGCTGGTGATATTCATTATGTGAAGTAACCCAACTTTAAAACTGTCAAGAAAATATTGAAGACTACTCTGCTATTTTGAACGAGTAGGGTTTGTATTTTCAACTTGTTTGGACAGTTTCTGTCTCCAACTTGCTCCTTTAACCTCTTTCTCAATGCAGGTGCCCACATTTGCTGATATTATTTGGATTTATTCATGGTTCTTTGATTTAAGAAAGGCGCCTTTTCCAATATGCCTTCTTGCTTAGAACATATCATTTATGATATCCCTGTCCTTTTGAATAATGGAAAACTGTGTTTGTTTCAAACCATCCAAACAATGACAATATGTCAAATGACTTCTTTGCCTATTCATAAACTTGTATACCTATTTACAATGTCCTTTTGGGAACTAATCTTGAATTGCCTCCCATCATTTGTGATGTATATCTGAAAGGAGAAAATTATGAACCAGGAGGAACAGGTCCCTTTGAAACACAGTTATCATTTCCTTTGACCAGTGCATTGATCCTTTTTTGTAACAGAATCATTCCAAGGTTCAAATCTGTCCACTGTTTGACATTTTTGGTGATATTTTTAACAAGGAAAAACCACTCAAGATCTTCTGAAGAGCATTGAAAGCTGTTTTGTCATTTTAAAAGGAGGTGGTCTATCTTCTTCCAACTTGGTTGATAGTTTCTGCTTCCAGGTGATTCATAAGCTCCTCCTTTGGTTGTAAGTGCCATATTTTAGTTGCATCCATTCATATTATCTTTCTCTTTTTACTTGAAAGGAACTCTTTTAGACTTCTTGGAATGTGACAGTGAAGTGTTGTTTGACCCCTTCTCCTAAGGAAACTGCCCCTTTTTGTATCAATGGCATGCATATTCAAATTGTCTCCTGCCCACTATGATGTATAGTTTGAAAGACATTTTCCTATGAGTAGGAAAACCAATACCTTTTGAAACATAAACACCATCTGTTGCCTGTGTAATGACTTTTGCTTTCCTTCTTTGTCTCTTTCCACTGCATCTTTGACCAATCAGTCTTTAAAAACAGTCAATGCCTTGGCCATCTGCTCATGAATGAAGGAGGCCCTTTCACTTGGAAAAGTATCTAAAGAATTTTTGATAAGCTTGCCTGACAAGGGTTTTTCTTGGATATGATGGTAAGCAAACAAACTTGAAAACATTAATACTTTTACCTCTGCCTGCAATCACTACTGTGCTTCAGGAAAACCCTAGTCAAGGTGTCACTGTCTCACTGTACTGCTCTTTGCTGAGGGGAACTGAAATGTCACCATTTGCCTTGGTCAACTTATGACAAATTATTTGAAAGATAATCTCTGTGAATAGGGAGGTTAGCACCCTTTGAAAAAAAACCACCTTTTCTTCTGCCTGTGTAATGACATGATTTGTCAACATTTCCTCAATTTGGTCTTGTTGAAACAGCAAGTTGCTTATGATTAGAATTGTTTTCACTAATGATGTGTCTCTCTAAGGTTTTAACAATTCATATGATTTGAAAACTTCAAATGACTTCCTTTACAAGACCAAAACTTTGTTTTCCCTTTAACTTGCATACTTCAGACTCTAGCCCTGTTATGATCATCACTTACACTCAGAAAACCTAGAGTCACTGTTTCACTGTTCAGTAAAAAGCAAACCTGGGCTTTTGCAATCCTTAAAGTCAATATTGGCCAGCGCCCTTTGCTTGTAGATGAAGGAGGCGCCCTAACCCTCTGCTTGTAAATGAAGGAGGTTCTTGGCCATGACAAATTACCAGTTTGTTGTGACAGTGGTGTCTTTCTCTTACTGTGATTTTCATGCTGACAGGAAGCTGCAAGGTCTTGATGAGTAACTCTCTGTCTTGCATATATATCTTAGGCTCATTTTCACATTTGAGAAGTAGTTGTTCTTCTAAATGTGCGTTCAAGAATTTTCTCCTGAGATGAAGTTATATTTCCTGTCTTTGTAGAATCCATAAAACACTGTGAAACACCTAATAATCAGCTTGAGACTGTGGTTTATGTAGTGCTGAGACCTAGGGGTGTGTAAGTGGCGCGACTTAGAGCGGTGATCAACTTGATTTGCAGAGTGAGAGGTCAGTCATGATTGGTCTGTAGCAGATGGAGGTTTTTTGGCTTTTTGATGTTTGCCAAAGGTAAAATGCCTTAAAGCGCCACTTCCTAACTTAGGGGAGGATTTTGAAACAGAATTGGATTTGCTTTTTAGAGTTGATGGGCAGACCAGTAGGGCTGAAGCTAGATAGGATAGTGATAATGAGGTTTTGACTTAGACATGGGTGGACTGAAAAGTAGGAGGGCGAAAAAAAGTTTTATGAGGGTTTTCTAGATGACAAATTGACATATGGAAATCAGTTTCTAGAAAACTCAGCTATGGATCTAGTCATCACTAACATGTGAAAAATATTGATGACTAACACACCACTACACTTCGAACTCTGTTACAACTAGAATTACTCCGCATCCCTCCCCAACTACCTCCAACTCAAAATCCACTAGCTAACTAAGTTTATCACTCTCAATTAACTATTTCAAGTCATCATTGAGAATAGATTATAGTTTATTGTCCATCTTAATTAAGGGATAACTAAAAAAGACATACACCCAAAAATAGCATTGTGCCCCCCACCCTAGTGCAGGTGCTTAATGCACTAGGCTTTGGTGCTAAAATTTTCTTGTTGAATCTCAACACCTCACGATTGGTCAAAAATTATGCATACACTTTAAACATATGAGGATTTTAGAAGCTTTGTGTTGCATATGGTTACACATAGTAACACAAAATCATGATCGAACAATGATAATGTCATAATTAATAAAATTTGTTGATAATGGTGATGAATTTGAAGCCCCTCGGATGCAAACAGCAATAGGTCTCTCCTTTATGAATGGATTTAATCATAAATACGATTCCTTTGGGCATGTTGATGAAGAATACCCTTCACAACCTGCCTCAAGTATCGATTGCTAGAAAAAAAAAAATTGAAGGCTCAAGTTTTCATTGGTAGAGTATTCTAAAAATGGCGAAGGTGAGGAACTGGATCCCACTCTCGATTGAAAAATAAGAGAGTCAGCCCAAGCACAACTATGAATTATATGGGCAGTGGCCTCTTCAATTGATCACCTAATCATGATAGGGAAGTATGAATTTCACAAATTTTGGATTGTTCGTGTTCATTCTAAAATCAAATAAAATGTATTCATGATTAGGGTTGGGCTACTAACATAGATGTTGTAGGCTGGAGTGAGGGAAAGAGTTATAGAGACATGATTCATGAAATATAAAATTCTAATTCATCTTTGAATGACTATCATAAAGAAATTCTCAATTATGAAAAAATTTTGACGAGGAAATTAATTCGATGCTTTCTTATCTGGGCACAACACCCTTGTTTCATTGTAATGGTTGGGGCTTTGCATGGGGCATGGTTGTGCAAGGTACCACTACCATTTTTGCAAATTATAGACACACAAGACACTTTTAATGTCATTGTTGAACAAAAAATCGCTCATTTTATACAATACCAATTTCTTTGCTTTAAGTATCATTATAAATGCATGAAATCATGCCATAACACCTCTTCATCATACCATTCATGTTATTGAAGTAATAAAATCTAAGAATAAGAGATCAAAAGATGCTAATATAGTTTAGTCATTAATAATATATATATGCAACATAACAAGGGTAACAGGAGAAGAAAAGACACCCAACTACAAGCTTGTAGACAAAGCCCCATCTAAAAGATGTCAAATACTAAACTATGCCGAAAATCTAATTAGTATATTAGTATAAAATATGTGTAAGATCTCAATATTAAACCTTAAAATTCTTCGCTAACTATGAAATTTAATCATATATATTTGATAAGGTAGAAAAACAATATGCTAAAAATTTTATAACTTTATATTGAAATTTTTAATTTCCATGCCAGGTTTAAAATAAAAGAGGAGACCAATTACTATAGTCGAGACAAGAACTCGACTAATAATAGGGCACAAAGATCCTTTAATTCCATTAACAATTTTTCGAGTTCATAGAGGTTTGCGTGCGCACTGAAGCGACTGGGTAGGTTTGAACCGCTGCATAGCTACAGCCGCCGCCATGAGCGCGCCTAGGGGTGGGGAGCCCTCTCCCACCCCGCCGACCTCAACTGAGCAGGCTTTTCGCAATCTGCTTTCACAGAAAAGGAAGAGTAGCCGGACCCCTGAGGTCCCGAAATTCATCAAAAAGCTGGAGGAAATCCCTGAAATTGCTTTGCCTGAGGAACAGCCGATTAAAATTGCCCTTGCCCTGGCTGACAAAGGGTTGGTTGGGCAATTTATGGGTCGCTGGCCATCCACCAAATCAACTGATGACTGGATCCAACGCAACTGGAGGCCTCAACTGAAAAAAAATGTGATCTGCTACGCAGTCGGAAGAGGCTATTTCATCTTCGAATTCACCACCAAAGAAGATCAGGATCTGGTATTTAGAAATGGTCCATATTTCATGGGAAATCAGGGTCTGTATCTCAATAAATGGACCCCTGACTTTGATCCCTCATTCGATGTCCCTAAGGAAGCCCTAGTCTGGGTCCGGCTTCCCAACCTCCCGATTCATTGCTGGAGTTTTCATTCCCTGCAGAAGATTGGGAACGGGCTGGGTCGATTCATTGACAAAGAAGATAACAAGGGACAATCCACCTGCACAAGAATTTGTGTTGAAGTCGACCTGGAAGCTGGTCTGCCCGAAGCGGTAAAACTCACAGTTGGCGAATGGCACCATTATCAAAAACTGGACTACGAGCAGCTGCCTTTCAAATGCAGAACCTGTCATGAACACGGGCACTTCCAAAGAAATTGCCCAAAAGCCCCAACAGGAGACAAGGAGGAAGACGAAGGTTGGAAAGAAATCAAAAAGGGCAAGGCTATCCCAAGGCCAACTGAGAAGAAAAATTCTGGGCCTTTGGGGAAGCCTCAGGATAAATCAAAGACTAATGAATCTCCAAATGACGGCTCCTCCTTTGGCGAAAAGGTGGATGCCATTGATACTCAAGAAGTACCAGTAGACCAGTCGAAGAAAGCGCAAGAAACTGGTGCAGAATCCATCATCCCTCCAGCAGATGAAGATCATGGGGGAAATGCACGTCTCGAGGAACACATAAGCCTTGCTACCGACTCTGGGGGAGATTCTAAAGAGATAGACTCTGAATCAGATGGCTCGCAAGCCACCCCTATCAAATCGGCCAGGGGTCAGAAATCTAAGAAAAAACAGAGAGAAGAGAAAACTTATCTGGATGTACTCCAAGGCTCCCAGAAAACTCTCAAAGGAATGATGAACACCAGATCCGGGTGCAAGCATGTCAAGGCTCCAAAAGGAGCCCCCTCCCATGCTAGTAAATAATGAAATATGTCTCCTGGAATTGCATAGGGTTAGGTAGCAGGATGAAATAAGAAGCCCTAAAAGTCCTTGTGAAGCTGTATTCGCCTGAAATCCTCCTCATCTAGGAGACGAAGATGGAGGATCTTCTTCTCCTCCAATCTAGCAAAGCATTCTGGAATAAAGGCCAAGGGAGAGTTGTTAGTGCTCGTGGCGCCTCTGGTGGGATTGCCACCTTCTGGGACAGCTCCATTTATGATTTGATTCATGAAGAATGCTGCCCCCATTGGCTTTTCACTAAGCTTCTCCACAAAGATTATGGCCATCAAGTAAGTGTGTTCAATCTTTATGCTCCAGTTTTACCAGTTGAGAAAAAAAGTTGCTAGGACTCGCTCCAGTCCTATCTTCTTTTGCACAATCCTGAAAATATTGTTATTGCTGGAGATATGAATGTTACTCTAGCTGTAGAGGAAAAAAAGGGTGGCTCCCTGGTCAGGGATACAGCTAGAGAATGGGTTGAAGACCTTATGCTGGGCTGGGATCTGGAGGATATCAAGCCCACATCAGGAAAATTCACCTGGTCCAATAAACGGATTGGCCCAAGCCATATTGCTGCTCGTTTGGACAGATTCCTTGTCCAAATCTCTTTCCTGACCACTGGTCTTTTGGCCACATCTAAAATTTTTCCGAATTCCACTTCTGATCATAAACCCATTCTGCTTGAGCTCTCGCTGGACAGAAACCTTAGTCCCATTCCATTTCGATTCAACCCTCTGTGGATTCAGCAGGATGGTTTCCAGGACGTGGTCTCTGAGGCCTGGAACCGGCATGTCCAAGGTTCTCCATTTTTTGTGTGGGAAGAAAAAATGAGGGGTCTTAAACGTGGGCTCAAGGAGTGGGCTAAAAGATTGAAAACTCCCTCATCCAAACGTAAGGAGGCTCTTGAAAGCCTTGTTGTTCACCAATTAGCAATGGAGAATACCGTTGTCTCTCAATGCCTCTTACAAAAAGAAGTTGACCTGCAAAAAGAGTTCCATAGAGCAAATAGGGAAGAAGAAGAGTTCTGGAGATAGAAGTCCAGAAATCTTTGGTTACATGCTGGAGATAAAAATACAAGCTTCTTCCATAAGCAAGCTGAAGCTCGCAAGCAGTTCAAATCTGTAAATGAAATTCACTATCAAAACACGGTGGTTAAAGATTTTGAAGACATTAAGAAAGCAGCCCATTCATTCTTCAAGGACCTCTACTTGGCCCCTGAAGATCCTCCTATTGATCCTCAGGCCTACCCGCTTGATCTAATCCCCCTCTGTGTTCAAGATTCTGAAAATTCTATGCTGACTGCTCCGATCAGCATGAATGAACTTAAAAATGCTTTTGATTGCATGGAACCGGACAAAGCTCCTGGCCTGGATGGGTTCACAATAAAGTTCTATCAGGCTTGCTGGGCCACAATCAACAAAGATCTCCTAAAAATGGTCTGGAAATCACAGTCCTGTGTCAGAAATTGGAGGCAGTATAAACTCGGCCTTCTTGGCCTTGATCCCGAAAGAGAGAGGTGCCTTCGATTTCAGCAGGTTCCGGCCCATCTCTTTATGCAATACTATTTATAAGCTGGTCACCAAAATCATTGCCTCTCACCTCAAGAAAATTCTGCCAGACATCATTCCTGAAAATCAAGGAGGTTTCATTAAAGGGAGGAAGATTCTGGATAATATTGTGTTGGTGCAAGAAGCAGTCCACTCAAGCTTCCACCGCAATGAGAAAGGTATGGTGATTAAGCTAGATTTGGAAAACGCATTTGATAGAGTAAGACATGATTTCTTATTTTTTGTGATGAAGAATCTGGGCTTCTCTGCTTCCTTCATAAACTGGGTGAAAGCCTGTATAGCCACCCCTTGGATTGCGCCTTTGGTCAATGGTCGATCCTCAGATTTCTTCCAAGCCTCAAGGGGCCTAAGACAAGGTTTCCCCTTGTCCCCACTCCTTTATGCCATTCAAGCCTCTGTGCTCAGCTTCCAGCTTGCCAATTGTCAACAGATCCAATCTCTGCCTAGCCTTAGAATGGCTCATAACACCAAAGACATAAACCATGCCCAGTTCGCGGATGATACTTTACTGCTTGGAGGAGCTAGCATAACCTCTGCAAGGTCCTTCAAGATGGAGCTGGACATTTATCGGGAGGTCTCGGGCAGCAAGATAAACTACCGAAAAAGCATAATCTATGGCTGGAATTGCTTGATCAAGGAGTTGACAGACATAGCCAGGCTCTTAGAAAGGGAAGGAACCTGTAACTGGGAGTCATTTAAATATTTGGGGATCCCTATCTTCAAATCTAATCCTAAAGTGGCCCACTAGATGCCCCCTCTTGACAAACTAAAGGTCAGAATTCAAGCTTGGGGATCCTCTTGGTTGAACAATGCTGGGAAAGTAATCCTTATGAAATCTGTTCTTATCAGTCTGCCTTTATATCAGCATTCCATTCTTCTGGCCCCTAAAACTTTCATCAGTAAAATGGATGGTCTCCTGAGAAGATTTCTGTGGGAAGGGGGGGAAAATAATGAGCGAAGGCTTCATTTAGTTAATTGGGATATTCTTAAGAAGCCTTTACTGGAAGGTGGTCTCCAAATGCGAGATCTGGCTGCCCAGAACCTTGCTCTGGGCTCCAAGATCCTCTGGAACATCATCTCGGGCAATTCTAGTTGGAGTAAAAGGGTTCTTTGGAAAAAATATTTTCATGGGCAATGGCTGAGGTGCCTGGATCAGCCCCCAAGAACATCCAAAGGCTCTCCGGTTTTCAAACTCTGTCTCTCGGCCTTGGAGCACTTCAGCCAAAAGCTTTACTGGATCCCAGGCAATGGGAAAAAAATTAGAATATGGGATGACCAGATCCTTGGTGACCAGCCTCTAGGCCGGATGGAGGGCCTAGTTAATATTAAAGCTTGGTTTTAGGCCCGCAATTTGAACACCCTTTGGGACATCTCCAATTGGACGGATGATCTTTGGGACAGTTGGAATCTTGGTGACATTCCTCAGTGGCTAGAAGGGGAAGCAATGTTATTGCTGGACTTGCTCCAAGGTAAATCTCCAACAAAGGCTACTTCTAAAGACAAACGAGGGTGGGGCTTGCTTTCAAGCTCCTACTCTGTTTCTGAAGGCTATAAAAGTATGATGGCCATCCCAAATGTTCCTCCAGATCCAACTCAATGGAAATTCATCTGGGCCTTTCCTTCTCTTCCTAAGGTTGACTTATTCTGCTGGAAGCTGGCACATAACAGTATCCTCACAAGAGACAAGCTCCAAAAGCGTGGAATGGAAGGGCCATCCAGGTGCCCCCTATGTGTGTCGGATGAAGAAATGGCTAATCACCTGTTGTTAATCTGCCCCTTTGCTTAAGAAGTTTGGAGAGGTGTCCTAATGCTAGGACTTGACAAAGTTGAGCTTCCCGGAAATCTCCCAAATCTTTTTTTCAACTGGGCAAATTTATCTCCGTTCTGCCTCTCCAAAAAAAGTCTTCTCAAGACTGGCTGGATGTGGATTCCCAAGTTCATATGCTGGAAATTGTGGCTGGAGAGGAACAATAGAATTTTCAGGGATGAGCGATGTAACCCTGCCAGTGTTATCTCTAAAATCAAGGCTCTCTTGGGTGAGGTTTTAGAAGCCAACAATGCTATTAGAAACGAAACGGCTCTAGACAGTCAGGAGATTCTCTGGCTTTCTGAGTTTGTTTCAATTCAAAAGAACAACCCTATCCCTCCTGCAATTGCTCATTCTAGTTGGGAAATCCGTCTGGATGAACAGGAGTTCATTAAGTGGAGATTTGTCCTCGATGACCATTGTCTTTTCTTCGATGGGGCCTCTAAAGGTAACCCTGGTGATGCGAGCGGCGGTGGAGTTATCCTGAGCCCTAGTGGTTCTACAGTGGTGCGGTTTGCCTGGGGAATGGGCATTGAATCGAACAACAGAGCAGAGGCTCTTGCTCTGTGGCAGGGCCTTAACTTGGCGCTCAAGAGAAATTTCATTTCTTTATCTGTCTTCGGAGATTCCAGATTGATTATCCAAGCTTTGAATTCACATAAGCACCCTGCTCAGGTCCGTTCAGCCATCATTCTCAAAAAAATCAGGCTTATCATACCTAGATTCCGCAAAATCTCTTTCTATCACATCCTAAGATATTTGAATTCGCAGGCGGACTTGGAAGCCAATCTTGGCTCTCTTCGTTGTAGGAGGTCTCTGTCAATTAACAATGTCGAGTCAGTCTGCAGCATTCCTTAATCTCTCTGAAGCCTGGCTTTCATATTCTTCAGGCTCTCCTCTGATTCCTGTTGCTGCCCACACTTCAGCTCTCCGAGATCGGACCATCTCTAGTAGTCTAAGCTCCTTCAATCCGATTCCCCTCCAAGAATGACCCCGTCCACTGTTAGCCTTCTCTGCTGTCCATTTTTCTCATCTTCTCTTCAGACTCTGGGTGAATCTCGTAGACAGTTCCAATAGCCTCTGCAGATGTATTATTGCTGCGCACCAGTTGGGCTCCGATTGCACCGTCGGCAAGAGCAATGAAACTTCCCCTGGCATTTTGAGAAGAAAGGCTAAGGATCAGCATGCGAAGACGAATGAAAAGCAAGAGGTCTCTCAATCTCAATCAACAGCGCATAATCATGCCTTCTACTACGTTTTCTGGGCAGTTCCCCCAGCTGTTCTGTCCATCAAGCGCCGCTCTCCCATTGGAGTTCCATATCCCTGTAACGAGAACAACAGTCCCTTTCAATGTAATTCGATAAGTCTTCACAGTCAAAAATGTCCTGTAACAGCCTGCGGTAGCTGGTTTGCCGCATTTTAATCAAAACTAACCGTTGTTGTCTAAAAAAAAAAATAATAGGGCACAAAAAACTCTAAAATAAAATTTATGCAAGCGATTCAAACACTCTTGTATCAAAATTAATTTGCACGATGTTAAAGCTTCCTTGTTCCTCTTATTGCTCAATTGTATTAATTAAATTTAAAAATATTTTAGATTCTTTAAATTTGAATGGTTAAAATTATTCTAAATATTTTTTATTTAGTTATAAAAAGTTCTTACTTCGAACAATTATTCTCATTGTGGTTTTAATTGTTAGTGTAAAATTAAATTTTATTAATTATGTCGTAAGGCATTTTTATTTGAAAACAATTCTCCTAGCTGCCATTGTGTCTATGTCTGAGTCATTGGATCAAATGTTAGACGATTGAAATGTTTTAGGCCATTAGATCCACAAGTATATATATATATATATATATATATATTATAATGTTAGTTTTTTTTTGCTTATTATTTGTTATATTTTTATATGTAAATGTAAATATTCAAATGTCTTGATATGCAAACCTCTTTTAGAGTGAAAAGAGAATTGATCCCTCCGATAAATAATATATATCTAAACTAACTATTTAATAAAATTATTTTAATTTTTTATAACTATTATTCTTTTAAAATTTACTTAATAAAATGTATCTAAATTTTCATACATCCAAATATACAAGTTTTTCTTGTTCTATATTATTTTTGTTACAACTATTTTATTATTTCAAAAATACATGTTTTTTTTATATATATTATTTATGTTACCACTGTTTTATTATTCATGAGTAGTATTTCTTAATACATAAAAAATTAAATTAATAATGAAAAATTTTAAAATATGTGATATTTTTTTAAATTTCCAAATTATTTCACAGAACATGATTTATCTTGAGCAATAATGATTAATGTTCATAATTCTCATTTCCTAATTAACACTAAATTTACCTGTCACATTGATCGAATTTTGCTAAATTTCTCTTTGCCGGATTCCAGTGAGAATGGGTGAAACTATGAGAAGGGTAAATGTGCGTTTTTTTTTTAATCAATTTTGTGAAACTATAAGAAGGGTAAATGTGGTTTTTTTTTTAAATTAATTTTGTTTTATTGGTAGTATGTAATTTATATAATTAAGTGTTTTAGATATTAAATTTTGGGATTCAACTGTGTTAAGTATGTTATTCATCTATGATCATTTCTATGAGAGATAGTCGTAATTGACTAATTTCTCAGGATTTTTGAATAGTTCACTTAACACTCATTGCATCGGGCGATGCTTACAAGGGTGAAGAAGTGGGATTGAAACTAGTGAAATGAATCACATAGCATCAATCATCACTTTCGGGGCTTGCACCCAGTAACTAGACTTCCTAGGACGTCACCCATCCCAGGGTGCCTCTAGCTCAAGCGTGCATAACAGTGGAGTTTTCCCCACAATCAAGCCTACTTAATTCAATTATCCGAATTCAATGAGAGGTATGGATCATGTCATGGTCGCAGCAAGCTTTCCATCTATTCCAACTAGAGAAGAAATACTAAAAGATCGAGTTGGACCGGTTGGTGGATATTCCCTTTAATCGGTAGGGGAAGGAGATGACATGTTTCTTTCCTATTGTTATTATTTAGACACTACTGAGTGCCCGTTTCATATGGGAACCTTCTCTTCGGTCCTCAACTGTTTTGATATTGGGCCTTTAAGTGGGCTTGATTGTGAGGAAAACTCCATAGTTAAGTGTGCTTGAACCAAAGGCGATATGGGATGGGTGACCTCCTGGGAAGTCCTGGTTATCAGGTGCAAGCCCTGGAAGTGATGATTAACGCTATGTGATTCATTTCACTAGTTTCAATCCCACTTCTCCCCCCTGTGAGCATCACTCAATGCAATGAGTGTTAAGTGGACTATTCAAAAATCATGAGAAATTAGTCAGTTACGACTACCTCTCATGGAAATGGTCATAGATGAATGACATACTTAACGCAATTGAATCCCAAAAAATAATATAATATAATGTAGTGCAAATACCCCTCAACTTAATTAGGTGCTTATTTTAAAATTAAATTTCATAATTTTAATTTAATTATTAATAATTATTAGTTAAAGTTTTAAAGTAACTATTAATAATTATTACTTATATAATAGAGATTTAATTTTTACAAAATGAACTATGGTTTTTGAGTATATAACATTAATAAATTATGGTATTGTTTATAATATTATAGCAAAACATATTTATATATTAAGAATCAATATGATAAAATTGAAGCAAATTTCCATAATTAAAAATTTTATTATATGTTTTTTTTTTTAATTTATATATGCTTAATTTGCATATTATTTTTTTTATAATTTATAAAAGTAAGAATTTAAAAAAAGTTATAATTTAGTTAAATTTTATAGTTTTTAAAATTTTAAATGTATCATAAAATATTGTTTTGATACTTATTATAAAAATAATTTCTAACCATTTAAATTATTATAAAAATAATTTCTAATCATTTAATTTATATAGAAATTATAATTTAAATATTTTTAAAATATTAAATTTATTTATATATTTAAAATTACAATTTAAATTAAAAAAAACAAACATGCATATTCATAAAAATGCATTCTTTTCCGGATACATTCCCTTTAAATTAATTAGCCTTGCATTGGTGAACGTTGGAGCCAATGATTTTTTTTTGGTAAATAACATTAAGTTACTAGATTTGTTATATAGGTTTATTTTCTTCAATCAAATGCACTTTGTGATTTTTTTTATTAATTAGTCTTGCATTGGTGCCTCGTTGGAGCCAATGATTTTTTTGGTAAATAATATTAAGTTACTAGATTTGTTATATAAGTTTCTTTTCTTCAATCAAATGCACTCTGTAACTTTTTTATTTCTTTGGGTGGATTAGATGACATGATTTTTTTGTGATATCTTGATGTTTATTTATATATATATATATATATATATCAATGTGTTTTGAAAAAACTAAAATATTTTGATAGTGCAGATTCAATTAAAATTATGATGTGTGGTTAGAATATTGGAGAATTTTAGAATTTATTATTATTAGAGACTGTTATGTTTTGTTAGGATTGATTGTCATAATTAGTCCTCATTAGTTTCCAAATCTTATATTTTAGGATCGTGTTCAATTATATTTTAATTCCATATGTATTTTGTAAAAAATATACAAACAATATGTATTTCAATGGATTCAATTCGATCATGCAATGTACTAAAGCAAGATACTAAATCCTTCTACAATTAAGTTAGTGGAAATTAAACACGATCGTACAATCACACCAAGTAAAATAAAGCAGCAAATCAATCCACAACATAGATATTTTTCCTGGGGATAGCTTGCTGCTCAAAACCCCTCTATCTCTACTATATAATGAACCAAGGAAACATGAAACAATACAATGCATTCTTGCTCACAAGAATCTATTGCACTCTCTCGACTGTCTCGCACTGATCCAGAAAAAATCGGGCCAACACTTAGCCAATTCTCAGTCTATCTTCAACCTACCTTGCTCATGCAATCCCTGTGGAATGCAACCCCTATTCCTTAGGAATTTCAACCTTCCTTGACTACGCAATACATCATGGGGATCCTATGGTGTATATAATTGCATCCGAGCATTTGATATAAATACAATTGATAGATAACTTCCCTTTAACCTTTGTCTCAACTGGGTCTTCATCAGAACTGAAATGCATGCAACTATTAATATTAAATCATCAGTCACTTAACAGATCACTGCATGTGAATTAAATCTGATTTAATTCACTTAACCTCTCACTAGTGCAACAATTAGTTACAACTAGTTAAACTGATTTTAACTCACTTAATTGAGTTAATTGTTTTATCATGCATTAAACTAATACACTAATGACAACATGGACTCTAAAACAAATAGAATCACTCGGCATGCCTCACCAACCACCCTCAACTTGAAATTCATGAGATAACTGAATCTATCACACTCATTTAACTATTACAAGTGTTTATGAGATAAGATTACAATTTATTGTCTAATTTAATTAAGGGAAAATTAAATTAGACACATTTCCAATTTATTAAATAAATTTCCTTGCACACTAATATATCGCTTGGACCCATCACTATGTGACCTGTGGTCCCACACTACTGTGTGTGATGTCATGTTGTTTCTGGATGCCAATTTCATTGTTTCTTGTTGCAAATTTCAACACTCCCTCTCAACAAGAAAGGAATCAATCTGTCTTGATCCGGTAGCTTTGGAATGTTCTTACATGTGCACATGCAACTCTTGCATGCAACATTAAACTCTTTCATGCAACACTTCTCTAGTGTTATTCACACATGCAACTCTTGTATGCAACACTACTCTAGTGTTGTTCGCACATGCAACTCTTGCATGCTACACTTCTAAAACTGAATAGCCTCCAAAGAACTGAATCAGTATAATGCATTTTTCATCAGAGTCTTCTGATTGGTGCTAGCTACTGCACATTTCTATTCAACTCCCCGCGTTGTTGAAATTTGCATCCATGCACTCTGCACTGCTGCCAACTTTGATCTGCGCTCCAATATCCAACACCTGTCACTTTGATTTCAGTCTTCCTAACATCTGACTGCATCAATCTAACTGATCCTTCTTGCTGCTATTGTATTGTGGGATCCTTGTAGCCAGGTTCAATCCATGAGACACATTATCTCAATGAATCCTGCCCAAATTTATTCTTGGGATTAATTATGCACATCACCCCACCTCACACCTGGAGGTATATATGCATGTACTCCCTTTTACCATCTAGCTCTAAATTCCCCCCTCCTGGAGGTCTCTGTTGTGTGCATCCTACCATGTCTTTTGGATGGCTCTGCATGAGTGGTTTCTGCCACTCCATGATCCTCCTCATGTGGTTGCTCCACATCTTGAGGTTCATCCTTTGGAATATCATTATCAATGAATTATTTCAACCCATTGTCCTCCAGCACTACCTCCATTCTTTCTTTCCATGCAATATAATTAGAAATTCCCTCAAGTGCATATTCGAATCTTAAGCCAATTGAAATCCATCTTGATTCGCTTGTCGCACCAATGAAAGTATCTGCAAGTTTGAATATTGTTCAACACAAACTCAATTTATTTTCCACTATAGTGATTTATGGCACTCTGATACCATTTAGAAATGATACAAACAATATGTATTTCAATGGATTCAATCTAATCATGCAATGTACTAAAGCAAGATACTAAATTCTTCTATAATTAATTCTGCGGAAATTAAACATGATCGTACAATTACACCAAGTAAAATAAAGAAGAAAATAAATCCACACCACATATATTTTTCCTGGGGAAAGCTTGTTGCTCAAAACCCCTCTATCTCTATTTTATAATGAACCAAGGAATCATGAAACAATACAATGCATTCTTGCTCACAAAAATTTGTTGCACTCTCCTGATTGTCTCACACTGATCCAAACAAAATCGGGCCAACACTTAGCCAATTCTCAACCTATCTTTAGCTTTCCTGGCTCACACAATCCCTATGGAATGCAATCCCTATTCCTTAGGAATTTCAACCTTCCTTGACTGCGCAATACATAATGGGCATCTTATGGTGTATATAATTTCATCCGTGCAATTTGCTATAAATACAACTGATAGATAACTTCCCTTTAACCTCTGTCTCAACTAGGTCTTCATCAGAACTGACATGCATGCAACTATTAATAGTAAATCATCAGTCACTTGACATATCATTGCATGTGAATTAAATCTGATTTAATTCACTTGACCTCTCACTAGTGCAACAATCAGTTGCAACTAGTTAAACTGATTTTAACTCACTTAATTGAGTTAACTGATTTCTCATGCATTAAACTAATACACTAACTGAAACTTGGACTCTAAAACAAATAGAATCACTCTACATGCCTCACCAACCACCCTTAACTTGAAAGTCATGAGCTAACTGAGTCTATCACACTCATTTAGCTATTACAAGTGTTTATGAGATAAGATTGCAATTTATTGTCCAATTTCATTAAGGGAAAATTAAATTAGAAACATTTCCAATTTATTAAATAAATTTCCTTGCACACTAATGTATCGCTTGGACCCATCACTGTGTGACTTGTGGTCCCACACTAGTTTGTATGTTGTCATGTTGTTTATGGATGCCAATTTCTCTGTTTCTTGTTGCAAATTTCAACATATTTGATTATTCGCTAGGTGAATGCAAATGTGAGTGTGAGTGTTCTAGAACCTAGAGCTGCAACTCATATTTTAATGATTCATTTTATATCTTCCATAATTTCCATTTTGGTATCAAAGAAAGGGCGTAGAATCCTAGAAGTGATCTCCTTAGTGCGTTGAATTGAGCACAGAGTCTGGAGACTACAAGAGAATTGTGGTGTGGCATTGTTGGACATTGGATGTGTGCGTAATTAGAAAAGGGGTGGGGTGGGGGGGGTGTGCACCTATAGCATCGAGCTGAGCCATAGTGGAATAGTTGAATCTGAGGGTTTCCATGCCTGCATAGAGAGAGGGTCAAGTTTATGTCATAAGTCGAGGGTCGATTGAGGAGAGAAGAAACCTCTTGTGTTGAGTTGTGAATTTGAAGAGAACTGGTGTGCACCACGTTACTAATATTATTTGTTGGAAACAAAACCACATGAGGGATCTATCATTTTATTAAAAATTCAACCGTAATTTTAGAGATTTTTTGAAAGAAAGTGGTTGCAGTGTGGAATTCAGAGTTCTTTATTTACATATGGCCTTTTTAGAGACTTTTTTTGTGAAATTTATAATAATATTTTTTAAGTGAAAATTGCAGTAGTGGAGAAGGAATTTGGAGTCATTCGTTGTTGAGTTGTGATAAAAGCTCAGTGCATAATTTCCCGCTATCGAATTATCATAGCAATTCCTACAAAACTTGCATGTTGTAAAATTGTTCGAACTTGGTTTGACAATATGCTATCTGCTTGATTTTTTTTAAGGTGATTATCCATCCCCTTAAATAGCCAACCATTTTTTCCTACTTGCGAATTATTATGATCTTAAGAGATTTTGATTGATTTGAAGTTGGAGAAACATTTTTTTCAAAATGGCTAATCCTCTAGCAGAATCATATCTAAATGAAGAAACCCAGTTATATGGTAACACTTATGTGAATTGGAAGTTTAAAATGTAGTCATTGATGGAAGGATACAATGTTTGATTGATAGAAAGTTGTGCTGAAGTGAAGCTAGATGTCGCCACAAGACTGACAACTACATCAATTCAATATTGGGAGAGGCGATACACTAAGGAGAAAGTGTTGTTGAGAATGTCCATAAAATACAACATTATACCTCATATCAAACAATGCAAGACATCTAACGAGATGTTGACAACACTCAAATATTTTTGTGAGCCGAAGAACATAAATTGACTCATTTCCTTGAAGAGTAAGCTCCTTTCTCATAAATGGAATAAGATGAAAACATCAATGATTTCATTTCAAGAATTAAAGACATTAAAGGGAAATTTGGAGATATGGGTGAAATAGAATCTAGCACTAGCCTAGTCACTATAATCTTAAATGGAATGTTACATGAATACCATATGTGTGTCATATGTCTTAAAACGAGGTAGAAATCTCCCACATTTGACGAGTTGGCAGGTATACTCATGTAGGAGGAAGAAAGGTGAAAGAAACTTAGACCTCAAAGTTTTGTTTTGGTGTTGATGGCGAAAGGGAAACAACCTTCCAAAGGAAAGTAATGGGGGAAACAAAGGAGGAAATCCACCATATAGAAAGCCATCACATGGAAAGCTAAAATAAGGTATGACACTTCCAAAATCTTATGTCATAATTAAATTCCATTATTGTGGCAAGCTTGGACATTATTCTAGAGATTTCAGGAAAAGGAAATATCATGATTCCATACATGGAAAAAAAGGCACACTAGTCAATTTGTTGATAAAGGAGAAGCAATGAATTATGAATTCAAATATCTTAGCATGTTTGTTTCAGATGCTGCAATGTATGTTGACATAAATTATTCAAATGCATCGTTTTTTGATTCTCGAGCCTCCATACATATGTCTTGTAATAAGCATTGGTTTAAAAAATTTCATGAAACTAATAATGGTGAAAATATATATCTTGGGGATGATCGCACACCAAATTAAAGAGTATGGTGTTGTATTTGTGAAATTACCAAATGGTTGTGTTAAACATATTCACAATGTGATGTATGTCCCTATTATTATTAATCTTTGCTTCTAACATAACAAATTAGGGTTTGGAGGTAGAATTTGTAAAGTCACATTGTATGGTGAAAACTATGCAAAATAAATTCAAGGTTATTGCCACAATATTTAGAGTTGGAGGTTTATATAAGATTGGTGTGCCAAGAAAAATTCATCAAGTGTTTGCATCCACAACCATGGCAAAAAAATTTCTTTGGCACCAAAGGTATGGCCACCTTAATTAGCATGATTTGTTGCTACTTCAAAAACAGGGAATGGTAGGACTTCCAATGCTTAAGAATTAATATTTTGCATGTGAAGGGTGTACATTAAGGAAGATGCATAAGAAAGAGTTCCTTACTCATTCAAATACAAGAAAAAGGGATATTATTGAACTTTTGCATACATATGTTTGTGGTCCTATGTACACAAGATCATTAGGTGGAGCATATTATTTCTTGATATTTATTGATGATCACACAAAATATACATGGGTTTATTCATGAAAAGGAAAAGTGACGTATTTGAATACTTTAAAGAGTTCAAAAATCTGGTTGAGAAGAAAATAGAAAAATTCATCAAGATCTTTTGATCAGATGAAGGGGGGAATATACTTCAAGTGCATTTATCAAGTACCGCAAAACCCATGAAATTGTACGACAATACACAATACCACATACTCCATAGAAAAATGGAGTAGTTGAAATAAATAATAGAACCCTAGTAAAATGCACACAAAGCATGTTAAAAGGTAAAAACCTTTCCAATGCTTTTTGGGTTGAAGATATTATTATTGTTGTTTATTTGAAAATAGAAGTCCAACTAAAAGTTTAGATTATAAGACTTCTTTTGAAACTATTTATGGTTTTAAATCAACAATAAGCCATTTAATAATATTTGGAATCAAAGAATTTTTCATGTTTTGAAAGAAGATAGGAGAAAACTTGATGCAAAAACTATCAAGTGTATTTTCATTGGTTATTTTTCTAATCATAAAGCATATACATTTTTTGATCCCTACACACACCATTTTTTTGCAAGTAGAGATGTGTATTTTCATGAGCATGCAGATGGAGGCCATAAGGAGAAAATTTATGATGTATGGCATATTCCTTATGATTATGATGAATTTTCTTGGGTATTTGTTATATTCTTTCCATGACTAACTTCACACATTGTATGTTGCACGGGGCGCAGTGGGGAGATATGCAGTGGGGCAGTATCTCCCTTACACGGGGGTTGGGGGAAATGCCCCGGGAATTTGTTTTATGCGGAACCAATAATAGTTGGGTAGACACAAGGATGGGGTGTGGACCCAAATATGGTTGGAGGACCTACCCATGGTTTTGTGCATGGGGTTTTGTAACATCACTGGTAAAAATCCATGTAAAAAATATATAATAACATGGTTGATGGAACACATATTCCAAGGTGAATGGTGGGAAAAACATCCTAGTGAGTGTTCATTTTGGTTATTATGGCTAAAGGAAATAGGCAAAGGAAATGACAAAGGCTTTGGAAGGACATGAGGCATTAATTGGAATTTTATTTTTGAAAATAATGGAAAATAGGAGAATAGGGAGGTGAAAGGTCAAAGTTGCATGTGAGGAGGAAAATGAAGAAAATAGAGGCCTCATTGATAAAAAAGCTTCTGAGAATCAGTCGGTAAGCTTGTGTTCAGTGCATTTTTGGAGCTCTCTCATTATTCTCTCCTTCTCTCTCATACTCTTGGATACTTAGAGTTTTCTTGGAGAACTTTTGGAAAGCGTGGCATACAAGGTGATTTGGAGAAAGAAGGCAAAGGAAGAGCAGGAAAGTGCAAGAGGACATTAGGATCAACACTAAAACTGGATTTCTTTGCAACTATTGAGTTACAAGTATGGTTTCCTCACTAGTTTTGGCATGCATGTTGTATGCATGTGGTTTGTGGTCATGATCTGTGATTGGCATGGAGGATTTCCTGGAGTGATAGTGGATTTCCCTAGCCTTCCCATTTCTTGGATAACCATTGTGTTATGGATTTATTTCCATTTATTTTTTTCTGGTTGGTTCTCATGATTCCTTTAGTTGTGGGTTGAGTTATTAGTTCCTTGAGCCTTTTTTGGAAAAACTATCTAGATCCCGACGAACAACTACAGGTTGAGTTATTATTCCTCGAAGCCTTGGTTGGAAAAATGCTCTAGAAGCCCTTGGTGGGTTGAGTTACTAGTCCTGGAAGCCCTAGTTGGAAAAATGCTCTGGAAGCCCCATAAAAATTTGGATTGAGTTACTGTTCTTGTAAGCCTTAGTTTGAAAAAACACTCTGGAGCCCTGGAACAACTTAGGAAGAGACCAATCTGTGATGGTTGCATTGTCTGACCATCAGGTGGAATCGTTGGTTGAGGGTTGAGGTGGTTTGGCCTTTAGAAGTCTTGGATTGGTTTTGATTTATGTGTTTGTGATATCCCACATTCATGCTTGGAATATGACATAGGGGTGATTGGCTGAAGATATATTTGGCTCAACCAATCTATGGTCAGGTGGAACGTGGAAGTCCCATCTCTAGTTGGTTTCTACATTCATTAATGAGCAATTCATTCCAATTTTATTTTGTATGCAAATGAAATGATTTATATATGGATTCTATTGATGTTGTATCCATGGTATTTTTATTATTATTATATTGGTTATGAGCATGTATTTTAACAGTTAATAGTGGTGATGTATGGTTCTGTCCATGTTTTTATTTGTAAATGAAGGCACAACGTATCTATGGTCAAATAGATTGTATTATAGCTAATTCAATAAGGGATAAATGCTTCTTAGTGATTCTTAGATAATCATGAGACCCATATGCTCATAGTCGTTGTTTACACCGATAGTTTCAATGTTTGTGGCATGTTTGACAAAATGCTTGATCTGAATATGGGCAAACTAGTTTTTTTGTGTAGCTCCCTCATCAGATAAATGTAAATGTGTTTAGGATCGTCTCAAGTTTACCAATTGTGAAGGGGTTTATGTGTCAATTTTTATGTGTCTTTTGTGAGAAATTTATGAGTTAATTAGATTTTAAAAACTCATGTACAACAAATAAAATGCAGATAAATAACACACAACATACACATTACATAATAGTTGATAACGTAGTTCACCCCTCCTGGGTTGCATCTCCATGGGCTTGCTTCAACTGGCTAGGCCCTCTTGGGATTAAGAGTAAAATGTCTTATTACATGTACATGAAGTTCTCCACCGGCTTTGAAACCTACTCAAATGGCTTCAGAAGACCCAAAAACCTAAAAAATGACTATTCAATCTATGCAAATGGTTTCCAGATGATCTAGGCATCACCTCCCATCTTGGTGGCCCTGGGCTTATTTAATCTTCAAAGTGGCAAACACACTTTCACAAGTGCTCCAAAACCTCTTTAACCTTCTCCATTTTGTTCAGAGCATCAAAATCATCAAAGTGAGAAAAACACTTTTAGAATTTCTCCTCTGCCTCTAAAACATGTACCAATGGATTTAGAGCATGCCAGTCTGCTAGGAATGACTCTTTCAGAGCCAAAATTGGTCAAAAATTTCTCTAGATAGGCCTCATTCAATGTTCCCTAGTAAATTGCCTCTAAAACTGGAGAAGACTCCAGTTAAGACCGCCAATTCTGGAGGTCTGCCGAACCTGGCAGACTCCACTGAATTCACCGCCAACTTAACTACAGTTAATTAAATTTAAATTTAGATTAATCTGTGGATAATGGCGCACTAAGCACATTTTAAAACTGGCACATTAGAAAACATGATTAGTGATAAACATGGATCATGGGCTTAATTAAACTCCATTTAACACGTTAATCTCTGCTTTAACATTTAAATCCACGCAGGTGTATTGGCTCCGCCGGTGGATTGGTGGGATGGACATATGGGGAGGGGGTTGGCCCACGGGACGGGCCCCCTCCAAACCCTCGTCGGAGTAACCGTTACAGGTCAAATGGAATTTTGTGGCCACCATTTAATAATTTTTTCCTGTCAGTGTAGTGGTAAGACTTTAGATTAGCAGGGGGAGGTCATGAGTTCATCCCCCCCTCTGCCCATCATATATATATATATATATATATATATATATATATATATATATATATATATATATATATATATATATATATATATATATATATATATATATATATATATATATATATATATATATATATATATATATATAGATATCTATATATATATATATATATATATATATATGCGTGTGTGTGCTTTTTCCACCATAAATACGCACCCATATCACATTGCTCCACCAAACCTTTGGTTAAATATCATATATCCTTCAGACTTTAGAATATTAAAAATTGTGCCAATAATATATGAACTTTGGATAATATAAAATGTATGCCCACCATAGTTTCGAACTTGGAAAAATGTAATATGTGCCCACCAATAGTTCGAAGTTAGGAATAGTACCAAATTTGTAATATATATAATGTGCCCGAATATTATTTCTCCACCATTTAATTGGACCATGGAATTTGGTATAAATCAATCCACCCTTAGGATTTAAAAGAAATGCTCCACCATATATAAAACTTGGACCATAACATAAAAATTGCAATTCGACCACCAATGATTTAATTCGAACTTTGGAGAGGGTACACCAGAGGGGGCACATGACGGCCCCTTGGTTGCACCACATGTCAGCCTTTGGTTGGGTTGTCCCTCATATTTAAAAAAAAAAAAAATTCAACCATAGGAGAAAAACTTAAAAAATATTCACTTTAAAACCTTGACCGGTGAATCCTACAGTGACACTTGTCACTGTGTGATTGGGCGAAATGGAGGGAAACCCAAATTTATAGCCTTTGACCCTGTTTGACCATTTTTTTTTAAAATTCGCCTATTCTAAATGACGGTCAGCGGGCTCTAAATTCCTCATACGAACTCTATTTTGAGTGAAACGAATTGTAATGGATACCTAGAAATGGGACGGATCTAGTCATTCTAGTTTGGTGCAATTCTGAGCACTTTGAAGTTTTGGAAAAAAAATTCCCCTAATATAGATTATGATCAATCCTTCCCACTGACATGCTTTTGGACCCACAAAAGCTAGTTATCTCATGAGAGTTGAATGCTCTTATGTTTTCGAATTTCTATCATCTTGATTCTACTTGGAAAAATCGCCATGACAACCACTTGGTTTCACTGACATGCCTTGCCTTGAAAATGGCTTGGCTCTTTAACCAATGTTCTCCTTTTTCTGCTAACTCAATCCAACACTTTTTGGCTACTTGCTGACTGATATAACTCTTTTCTGTACCAAATCGATCCCTCGGTGTTTGGAAAACTAACTGATTTCCTTCCCACTGAGAATCGTGTTCCTCCTTTGCACAAACATGCATCTGATGCAAGCTTCTCATTGGAAACCACTTTTCCAAGTTAAGCCCATCTGAGTGAAAAACAAAAATGAGTTCCAACATCAGTAATAATAAGAAAATAAATGACCATTCTTTTACCTCCATGGTTCCAAATTCCACATCTGGAAGAGTGCATTCGTCATCTCCTTCTTTTCATGGCGTCAACACATAAAATGGTCTACAATGGCTGCAAAATTTTTGGCTGCAAATTCTTTGGCATCTTGTCCCTCATTCCATCATCCTCCAAATTGACATGCTGCTCATGCATGGCTTTTATAATGAAGGCTAAACATGAGCCTCTTTCTCAAGAATGGACCTTCAAAAATCTTGCAACATCTTGTCACAAACACAACCATTAATCTGAAAAACACATCATGCAAGAAACATAACTTGACGACATATCGTTTTGCTCCTTCAAAGAAAAAAATTTCACATCATGTGAACATTGCCATGTACTCTTACATCTTGGTGTCAAAACTCATCAACCAAACACAAGTCGACAAAACATGCCTCTTCAATCCATCGACCAACACAATTCGACACTCATGCGTGTGCAAATAATCAACATCCTCAATTTGACAAACAGAGCGAGTCACATACTCCACTTTAAAACACCTTCTTGGCATAAATATGCAACATACTTTCAACAGAAAATAATTGCATTCAATCACCAAAAGACATGCAAAGCCTTAAATGGATAAGAAATCTAACCATCTCTTACCAAACCATTTCAATGGCGCTTCTTTCAGCTGCACATCATCATGCCAATCATCCGGACCCACATTGATTATGGAATCCTCTTTTCCATTCTTGTGAATTTCTCTCTCCACCTTCTTAAAATATTTTGGATGACGTGTTGGATACAAATTCCAACACTTGTGTACAAGTGGGCCTTGTTTATGGAAATGAGTGCAAAAAAATTGCATCTTCTTTTCAACATGGTTTTTTTGTCCAATGGACCTTTAGCTTTCTGCCTCCTTTATTTATAAAGTTTCTTGTGCATGGCTATCTTCTTCCAACATCTTTAAACATTATGGTTCAAACCACAAAAGGAACATGCAAACTTTCTTCAAATCTTATGTGAATATTTTCCATGTTTATCATAATCAAAAGCAACTTGATTAAAGGCAGATTTATACCTTGAACATTCACCTTTTTCACCTTCATGAGGAGGTGAATTGATGAGGTAGTGTCTCTCTTCGGAATACCAACAATGCATTCATTTAATTTAGAGATTTCAACATCATCCTCTTGTTCACCATTCTCATTAGTTTCATGCTTATGAGCACCTTCTTGCAAAGTGGGTGTAAAACGTTTACATTCCTCACGAACACAATCTTCACAAGCTTTAGGTAATGAACATGAAATTAAAGTCCTTCTTGGAATATCTTCATGTGACTTCATGGCCTTGGAACATTCTCCATCATGTTGTCCATAACCAAGACCCAAATATATAGGACTTTCCTCAACAACAATTGGCTCAATTATGCCTTGTGCATGTTTTTCCAATCCTTTTCCTTCATAACCCATCTTCATCAATAATTTAGACCATATTCCTCTAGTATGTCTTTTAAAAGCACCTACACATTCATCTTAAGAGGAAATCGAAGATAAAATTGAATTGCATACCTCCTTTTCAAGCACATGCTTATCTAAAGTTTCTTTGGCAATATGGAGCTGAGTCTACATCTCATGCATCTTTTGAAGGGTTTCATTTGAAATATGGAGCTGAGTCTCCATATCCTGCATCTTTTCAAGAAGTTCTTGCTTCTCCTCCTTCATGGAAATCAACTGCTCTTGAAGTGTAATGCTCTCCCTCTTATCTTCATACATCTCTTGCACAAGAGCATTCATGATTTAGAGCTTCTACAACATCTCTTTATCAAAGAGTTTTTCTAAGGAAGATTGACTTGAAACAGTGCTTAATGTAGTTGTCATCACACCTACAATGCATACAAAGCTTCTTTGTCGTGTTTTAGAACTAAACTCTCAATATTGACCTTCTCCTTCACACATAAACTTGCACACAGTTAAATTCTCCTTGCACAAATTCAAAACCCAATAGCTAATTCTTCTAGCTAACCTTAGATAAAATGAGCTAAACTTTTGCTCTGATACCAAATTGATCTAAATATGGGAAAACTATTTTTGTGGTGCTAGCTCCCTCATCAGTTAAATGTAAATGTGTTTAGGATTGTCTCAAGTTTACCAATTGTGAAGGGGTTTATGTGTCAAGTTTTGTGTGTCTTTTGTGAGAAATTTATGAGTTAATTAGTTTTTAAAAACTCATGTACAAAAAATAAAATTTATTTAAATAACACACATAATACACATTACACGATAGTTGATAATAGATTTCAACCCTCCTGGGCTACATCTCCATGGACCTGCTTCAACTAGCTAGGACCTTTTTGGATTAAGAGTCAAATGTATTATTACATAAAACTAAAATTCTCCAATGTCTTTGAAACCTGCTCCAATGGCTTCATAAGACCCAAAAACCACAAAAATGACTATTCAATCTCTAAAAATGGTTTCCAGCTAATCTAGGCTTGACCTCCCATCCTCGTGGCCCTAAACTTAATTTGGTCTTCAGCTGATCTAGGCATGGCCTTCCCTCATAATGGCCCTAGGATTCTCTTTTCTTCAAAGTGAAAAAAACACTTTTATAGTTGCTCCTCTACCTCTGCAACCTGTACCAATGGATTCATATCATGCCAATCTACTTGGAATGACTCTTCCTGAGCCAAAATTGGTCGAAAATTTCTCTAGATAGGCCTCATTCAATTTTGCCTAGTAAATTGCCTCTAAAACTGGAGAAGACTCCAGTTAAAGCCGCCAATTATGGAGGTCCACCGAACTTGGCTGACTCTATCAAATTCACTACCAACTTAACTATAGTTAATTAAATTTAAATCTGGATTAATCTGTGGATAATGGTGCACTAAGTATGTTTTAAAATTGGCGCATTAGCAAATGGAATTAGTGCTAAACATGGATCATGGATTTAATTAAACTTCATTTAACATGTTAATATTTTCTTTAACATTTAACTCCGAGCAGGTGTATTAGCTCCATCGGTGGACTAGTGGGATGGACGTATGGGGAGGGGGTTGGCCCTCAGGCCAATCGAGTTAGGGTTTTAGGTCGAATGGAAGTGTTGACGTTGTTTATATATATATATATATATATATATATATATATATATATATATATATATATATATATATATATGTCTTTGCCACTGTAAATATGCACCCATATTACATTGCTCCACCAAACCTTTGGTTTAAATATCATATATCCTTTTGGACTTTAGAATAATAAAAATTGTGGCAATAATATATGAACTTTGGATAATATAAAATGTATCCCCACCATAGTTTCGAACTTGGAAAATTTAATATGCGCCCACCAATAGTTCGGACTCAATAATAATACCAACTTTGTAATATACAAATGCGCCCGAATATTATTTCTCCACCATTTAATTTGACCATGGACTTTGGTATAAATCAATCCAACCTTAGGATTTAAAAGAAATGTGCTACCATATATAAAACTCAGACCATAGCATAAAAATTTCAATTCAACCACCAATGAGTTAGTTCGAACTTTGGAGAGGGTCCACCAGAGGGGGCTCATGGCGGCCCCTTGGTTGCACCATGTGTCAGCCTCTGGATGGGTTGTCCCTCATATATAAAAAAAATTGAATTCAACCTTAGGAGCAAAAATTTTAAAAAATTCACTTTCAAACCTTAACCGGAGAATCCTGTAGTGACACTTGTCATAGTGTGATTAGGTGAAATGGAGGAAACCCAAAATAGCCTTTGACCCTATTTGACCATTTTTTTTGAAAATTTTCTTTTTCTAAACGATGGTAAGTGACTATAACTTCCTCATAAAGAACCTATTTTGAGTTAAATGAATTGCATTAGATTCCTTGCAGCAGGCCGAATCCAGTCATTCTAGCTTGGTGCCATTCTGAGCACTTTGAATTTTTGGCAAATTTTTGCCCCTAAGCCATATTCTGATCACTCCTTCCCACTGAAATTATTTTGGACCCACAAAATCTGGTTATCTCGTGAGAGTTTAATGCTCTTCTATCTCCCAAGTTCTATCATCTTGATTCTACTTGGAAAAATTGCCATGACAACCACTTGGGTTCACTGACATGCCTTGCCTTGAAAATGGCTTGGCTCTTCAATCAATGTTCTCCTTTTTTTCCTGACCCAATCCAACACTTGTTGGTTGCTTGCTGACTGATATAAATCTTTGTTGTACCAAATCGCTCCCTCTGTGTTTGGAAAACTAACTGATTGCCTTCCCACTGAGAATCATGTTCCTCCTTTGAACAAACATGCATTTGATGCAGGCTTCTCCTTGGAAACCACTTTTCCAAGTTAATCCCATCTGAGTGAACTACAAGAATAATTTCCAACATCAGTAATAATAAGAAAATAAATCACCATTATTTTACCTCCACAGTTCCAAATTCCACATCTGGAAGAATGCATTCTCCATCTCCTTCTTTTCTTGGTGTCAACACATAAAATGGTCTACAAAGGCTGCAAAATTTTTGGCTCCAAATTCTTTGACATCTTGTCCCTATTTCCATCATACTCCAGTTTGACATGCTTCTCATGCCATGGATTTGAGAATGAAGGCTAAACATGAGCCTCTTACTCAAGAATGGTCCTTATTTCTCAATAAGTAACAGTTGGGATTGAGTTACTGGTCCTTTAATCCCTGTTTTGAAAAAACAATCTGGAGCCCTGGAACAACTTGGGAAGAGACCAATCCATGATGGTTGTGTTGTCCGACCATGAGGTGGAATCACTGGTTGATGGTTGACGTGGTTTGGCCTTTGGAAGCCCTAGATTGGTTTTGATTGATGTGTTTGAGGATATCCCACATTCATGCTTGGAATATGGCACAAGGGTGATTGGTTGAAGAGAGATTTGGCTCAACCAATCTCTGGTCGGGTTGAGCATGGAAGTCCCATCTTCGGTTGGTTTCTACATCCATTAATGAAAAATTCATTCAGTTTTTATTTGGTATGAAAATGCAATGATTTATATATGGATTATATTGATGTTGTATCCATGGTATTTTTTTTGTTACTATGTTGGTTATGAGCAAGTATTTTAACAGTGGTGATGTATGGCTCTCTCCATGTTTTTATTTGTAAATGAGTGCACAATGTATCTATGGTCAAATAGATTGTATTATAGCTAATGATGTAAGGGAGAAATGATCTTTAGTGATTCTTAAATAAGTATGAGAGCCTTGTGCTAATATCTATTGTTTACACCTATAGTTTCAATGTTTTTGACATGTTTGACAAAATTCTTGATCTGAATATGGGAAAACTAGTTTTGTTGTGCTAGCTCCCTCATCAGTAAAATATAATGTGTTTAGGATTGTCTCAAGTTAAACAATTATGAAGGGGATTATGTGTATTTTGTGAGAAATTTATGAGTTAATTAGCTTTAAAAAACTCATGTACAACAAATAAAATGCAGAGAAATAACACACATCATACACATTACATAATAGTTGATAACAGAGTTCACCCCTCCTAGGCTTTGTCTCCATGGACCTGCTTTAACTGGCTATCCCCTCTTGGGGTTAAGAGTCAAATTTCTAATTACATGCACCTAAAGTGCTCCAATGGCTTTGCAACCTGCTCCATTGGCTTCAAAAGACCCAAAAACCTCAAAAATGACTATTCAATCTTAAAATGGTTTCTAGTTGATCTAGGCTTGACCTCCCATCCTGGTGGCTGTTAGGTGCAGGAATTACACTAGCAAACTCCTCAACACTTAATTTGTCAACCCGGGGGATTTGTAAACTTAGAGATGAAGCATAGGAAATGCCAGATATGGTATGAATCTTTCTAATGTAAATCCCTACTTTCTTTAAAGGAAAGAATGTAGAATCAAATCAAAAGAGAAGAAGGCAACTTGAACCATCAAAAATAATCTAAGACAAGAACGAGAAAGTATGCATTTGCAAGAGAGAATTAAAGATAAAAGGCAATCACTTCAGCTAATGGTTGTTTAATCTACTGAGTGTGTATTTTCCCTTAGTAGAGACACTTTAGTAGTCTCATTAGATGGGCCCTTAAACCTGCTTCCTTAAAGATTTCCTTCTTGCATTAATCTGTCCCGCACTAGTGCAAGATCAAAGAGTTATGTAGAAGGTATAAATTGTGTCTTTACTGAAGGCTTTTTACTTCATGCAAGGGCTCGAAATTTTCAAGGTTCAGAGCACTCAGATCTTGTGACAAGAAACTAGTTCCTGCACCCGATCAAAGCTTCATGCACTTAGCTTTTAATCCTTAAAACAAGTGTTCAATTATTGCAAGTGCTATTTTACTATCAAATCAAATTTCACACATAAAAGTGAATGTTTCTGATTTTAATAAAATGCAGAAGTAAAGAAACAATCATTTATCTTGTTGTAAGTGTTTAAAGAAAGAAATAAAATCACGAAAAGTAGATTAAGAAAACTTTCTGCATCACACCAACGTGCATTGGGTGCGGAATTTCATCTCTGCTTGTGCAGACGTTAAACCAAATGCAGGCTGAGGAAAATAAATGTCACACCAACATGCACTGGTGCAGGTTTGCTTCTCCTGCTTGTACCAGGCAGTGGAAAACCAAATAAACAAAACTGCAGGAAAAAGGAAATGTCACACCAACGTGCCTAGTGCAGGTTTGCTTCTCCTACTTGTACCAAGCAGGGAAATCAAATCTAAAATTAAATGCAGGAAAGTAAATTGCAGGGAAAGAAAATGTACTACTTCACACGACGGATCCATTTTCAATAAGACAAGAATGCATGTGCAGAAAATTGAATCACACTTTAATAATTTAAACACACATTACAGAAAATAGAAAATAGGGTAAACGTGTTGGGTTGGCTGGGCCCTAGCCAACCAGCACATTTCCCTTTTTAAATTAAAACGCTGCTCAGTAAACCGGTTAATTCATCAGCTTAAAATAACAGAAACATAATTTCTGAAACATGAGGCAGAAAAACATTTTATTAATTTATTGAGGCGAATACATACGTTGATATAATGTCCAGCCCAGATTCAGGCGATAACAAAAGACTGGTTACCGCCTATTGACTTCACTCTAAACTTTGCTCCCCAAAATTCTCCTCTAGGTCCTATTCACATTTTACATTATATAGATCTGTTAGCCGAAGGCCAAAACAGATCGTTCAACTGATTCATAACAAAATGCAGAATTTAGTCTCAGCCTTCAAGATAAGACAGTTTTGCAAAACTGGTCGTAGCTAACCAGCTTTCTCCCTTCACGGATTAGTCTCAGCTGCCTTTGAATCATTTTCTGCCGTGGCTGAAATGGCTTAAGACGGAGCGGTGATCAAGGAGGTTCGGTTCTGCCGCAAAGATCTGTCGTGCTGGAAATAGTGCAGATATGATCCTGCACTAAGATCAGTAGTCACGATAACTACGTTAACCATCAAATAACCTTTGGAGATATCGATTAGTTACAAAAGTGATTTATAAATAAGAAATCATGTGATAAATATTTAATTAATGCTAAATTGAATCAAAACATGAAAAATAAAGCTTTATATGAAATGTGTCACCATGCTTGGACTGGTGCAGGATGAGGGTGCATAAAGGAGGTGAAACAGAAGTAAATGGTTACAATTTAGGAAGGGAAAAGTAGTAAAAAGAGAGAAAATTATGGGGCTAACAACCTCCCATCCCTAAGTTTTTGTGTGTCCTCACACAACTTTACCTCTGGAAAAACTTCAAAATTTTGAGCGTTCCAGCTCACTCCTGCTCCGGCATACTATCATCAGTCTGCAGTGTTTCAGACTTCATCTTTTTGCTGCTCTAAAATTTCTTCGTCACCTTTTTAAGTCGTCTGAAACATTGTGAAGCACAATACTTACATACCTTGACTTCTTTCTTCTTTTGGATCTCCGTCGTGAATTCTTCCTTATTCTGTTCTTTTTCCTCCTGTATTTTGGCTACGAGCTACTCTAAGTTTTGTACTTGAAGCTCGAGCTCTAGTATCTAAGTAGCAGAAGCTACCAAATCTTCTTCCTTTTCTATCTCAACAAGGGCTATATTTTCTTCAGGGACCTCAGTATCCCTCGAAGTTTCAGTAAACACTTATTCCTCGTCCGGTTCTTTTTCTTCTTCTAACCCTTCTGGTTCTTCTTCTTCTTCTTGCTCTTCTGGTTCTTCTTCTTCTCCTTCTACTTATTCCGGCTCTTCTTCGTCTTCTAACTCTTCTGGTTCTTCTTCTTCTTCTAAATCTTCTGGTTCTTCTTCTTCCTATGCCGATTCTTCCTCTTCCTATGCCGGTTCTTTTTCTTCTTGTGCCAGTTCTTCTAGTTCTGGTTCATCTTGCACTGGTGCAGGTGGGGATTCAACATTCTGTGGGGACTACGGTTCTGCACTAGGTTCTTCATTATTTTTCCGGCCCTTAATAAAGTCGGCAAACAGAGTGTCATCTTCAATTTCCACAGATTTTTCTACGTCCACCAGGACTGACAGCAAATCGTCTTCTTCAGGGGTCTGTTCATGCACTGGGGGCATCGGAGGAGTTTCTTTGATAGGTTCACCCACTGTCTTCTGTTTCTTTAGAGATGGGCCCTTTTCTTCTGTTGATTTCCCAGTTCATTTCCTTCTTGCACTGGTGCAAGAAGGACTTCTCTTTACACTTGGACCCTTGCTTCTTCCCTGCAGAGGGATTTTTATCTAACTTCTTTAGCAACTCCTTCTAGGTCATGCCCTTAATTTCCAATTGTTTCTGGACCAGGATTTTGATCAGGCCATGATGATACAATGTCTTATCGGCCTGGTCCGCCCGTGCTCCTTGCACTTCCTTGGCCATCTTTTCTAAACTCTTAAGAAAAAAGTAAGTGAAATCCATCCTCCACCGGACGTGCCAGCCGGGTTCAAAGTGTTGCAGCATCTTGAAATGATACACAAAGGTGAGGGAGTACCTCCCCTCACAAGTCACGAATTTCTAGAGAATGAAAAGGAGGTCCTGCCATTGTCCCAGCAGGGCGCTGCGCAGAACTCCTTTCTTCCATTTTAAGTTCATGTCCTTATCAACAATGAAACGTTGCCAGCACTTTCTCTCGAGATTCTAATTTTTAAAGTACTGCACACCAGTGTTCTGTAAGCCCATCGCTGCTGCTATCGATTTTTTCGTGACTTTAAATCTCGGGGGCGCAATCTTTACACGACCATTTTTAAAACTCTGTGTGAACTGTAGGGCCACTTAAATATTATTCCCATCAAATTTATGCAAAAACGGAAGAAAGCCTGAGTCTCGCAATAGTGCAAGACTATTGTGAAACTCGGTGGTCTGATCTACCTCACTGAGGGATGAAGGTTCACATCTAACAGGCGGCATCTTTGCTTTACAGTTATGAACAGTCAAAATATTTTGCATGAAATACCAGAAAACTTAACTCTTTATAGATAGGGATCAACCATCCACCATCTCTTATGTCTTATCACTGATCCATCCCACCAAAATAACCGTAGATGCGCGACATGTTTAGAATCGTGCGGGATTGGTACTTGCGGCGGCGGGTTTAACAGATTAGTGAGGTAATCACCATAAGTGAAGGATGTTTAGGATCATGGCGGAAAGAGTAATCATATCCAAGCAATGGTTTAAAAATTTCCGCATTCCTTTATAATTCAAAAAAAATTTAGCATTTATTAAAAATAATCATGATTCTTAACTAAAAACACTTTGTACTTTAAATAATTTTCTCCTAGTTAATATGATAGCATAAGTACTTTATCAAATAAGTGAAAAAGGTTGCTTGTAAACTTTTATGATGACCACTTCTTATGACATATGCTCAAAAAACAAATTGTACGCTGCTTCTATCAAGGTGCATGCTTGCACCGATCTGTTTACACCGCTTACTGTACTGCTCTGCTGGTACCATTCTGCTTATATTATTATATAGGACGATATGCTTGCACTAGTGCAAGCACATTGTCTGAAAAGAGAACAGAGAATTTAAAAATATAGGTTGGACTTCTTAACATAGCTTTCCTCAATTGATACTGAAAATTTGCTTCGCCCTTCCTTGATGCTTCAGGGCATCTTTTTGCTCTATATGTATAAGATCCTACTATAAGATCCTGCAATGAATTCATGGGGGAACAAAGAAGTGGGAAAGGGGAAAATTTCAGAATGGGAAGGAATTTTGTTACAAGGATTCCAGGAATAGTACCAAAGAGGGGATAAACAGAAGTGGGATAGGGAAAAAAATTCAAGGGTAGAGTGGGATTTTTACGAAGCGGGTAGGGTAAATTCAGAAGAATGTAGGAAGGTTAATCATTCTGGGATTTAAAGAATAAAGGTGAGGGAATATTATGAAATGGGATATGAAGAAAGGCAGAAAATTTTCTGGAAGGTCTGCCTGCACTGGTGCAAGAAAAAATAACTGCAGCGAGAATTAAGTGTTACTTGAATAAAAATATCCATGCTAATTACCCCAATGTATAAAGGTCTGCTGAACCTGTTTTTACTTGGTGGTTGCTAGCATATCTAATGATCAAGCAAAATTCTCTTTTTATTTAGGGAGTACACCGGGATCAATCACCTTGACAAGCTGGTTTGAGGGGTTGACCCTTACTGTGATCATGTTATTTGATTTTCACAATTCTGAGAAAATAATTTTTTCTTTACTTTTTGTCATTATTTTTCACTTTTTTCTTCAGAGAATAGAGTTCATGTTTTCAAGTTTGGTTTTGCTATTCCACTACCATCCCAAATTCTTTGTTGGACTTGATGTGTAAAAATATTTCTTGGCAAGCGGTGAAAATACTTCTTTAATCTATGCCCATTCACCCAGAATATTGAACCTTGTCCATCGTCGTTTTGACCTCTTGCTCCATTCTCAAATACTCGGATCTTCAGGTCCCATCAACGTGTGGAACATCCTTTTAAGAATTTTTAAATCTAGAATCATAGAGGTACCCAATCACACAGTTTGAGCTGCTTTTTCTTAATAGTATTGTCATGCCACCTTTTCCGTTCTTCTTTGAATTAGGATGTTCGCTGAGTGAAAAAGCATCTGCGAATTCTTAACTCATTTAATTGGAGAAACGTTGTTGTTGTGCCTTGGAGATATCTAGTCCTAATTGGGCTTGTAGTTCTAAAGGTTTGATCTGAACTCAATTGAGTACTTGAGCCTATTTGCCACTTTTTGACTCATATGGTGTAATAAAATATATTTCTCCAAGTGGTTCTGTATACTTCCCTAGAAAACACGTTAATCTTTCATCCCAATTTCAGGAGTGCGTATTGACTATCTTTGTAGATGGACTCGATCACTTTGTTTGTAGATTCTATTTTTGGCCATTTTCTTGCACGGGTGATACGGCGTGGATTTCTCATCACTCACATGCGAAGAAATAAAGCGTGGACCATTGTCTGACAGTTTCTCTCGTTACAAATCTAGTAAAGATTTAAAAAAAAAAAAAATCAACAACAACACTGCATAGCAAAAGAAACATTTAGCTTCTACCCATTTATATTCAAAATCTCTACAAACGAGAATATGCTTTTACTTAAAGATGTTGAATTTATTGGCCCTATAAAATCAGCAAGCCCATTTTTCAAAGAGCTCAATCCTGCTGAGCATAAAGGCATTTCATTGGTTTGATTAATTTTGCTTCGATGGGTCTAATGACTATCACATCTCGCACGACCTCTTGTTGCAGCATCCTTAAACAAGGAAGGCCAAAAATACAACGACCCACGTAATATTTTTATGCGATGCAGCAGTAGCTAGTGGCCTCACAAAGGTTCATCATGACGAGATTTCAATATGTCAAACACTTCCTCCTCTCTTATACAATACGAATAATCAGATCTGGACTAGTGTAAAAGATCTCCTTGAATCTAGAATATGCGCACTTTTTTGAATAATATTCTTCTTTTCATGAAAGCGAGACAAGTGGGGTGGTGTCTTCCATTAACCAAGTAATTTGAAATTTCAGCAAACCACGAAATTTGTAGACATAGAAAAAATATATTCATCTGTAAAATCATCGATACTTGATTCACTTCACCAGGTTCTCAATCTAGAAATAAAATGCAACTACAACGTTAGATTTCACGGTCTATCAACAATAGTAACATTAAACTCTGTAACAATATAACCACACCTAGTCACTCTACCATTTTTTCAATGGTTTTATTCATCAATATTCAATCGCGGAATGATCGGTATGCTTCAAATATTTCATATCACGTAATATAGTATTTGAACTTATTAATTGCAAATATCACAACAAAACTCTTTCTACATGCTTCCAGCATAATTCAATTCGGCGGGAGAAAAACAAATTTTACTAATATAATAAATAACATAGGATTTCTTATTTCCTCTTATCCTAAAGCTACGCCCAATAATGATACGAGCATCAGGGAGAAATTTGAAAAGCGGGGACTAGTTTTGGTTATACAAAGCTGATTACTTGTACCAAATTTTCCTTCAATGTTTCAAAATATTGTTGTGATAGTGGACAAGAAAATTCACTATCACTCGCTGCAAATTACGAAAGAAGGAAGCGACTATCTTTGAAAATTTTTCAATGAATCTTCTATAGTAACCCAGAATGTCACAAAAACCTCTTACTTCCCTTTGAGTTTTGGCGTAGGAAAATGTACGAATAATTTCAATCTTGCCGAATCCCTTTGGATGCAACTGTTAGAAATCAAATGGCCAAGCACCACTCCCGCTTTTCACATTAATCTACATTTCTTGTCACTCCAAGTGAGATGGGCTTTACGACAATGAAAGTACTTTCTCCAAATTTTTGAGAGCTTCACGAAAAAATCACCAAACACGAGAAAAGTCATCCATATAAATTTCTACAAATTCTAGATCGGCAAAAATAGCCAAGATTCCCTTTGAGAAGGTGGCGGGGGCATTACATAAGCAAAGGGAAGAATTTTGCAGAAAATATCCCCATGAACATGTAAAGTAGTTTTATCCTTATCTTGGCGTCGTCATGTGCGGATTTATACATACTAAAGCCATCAAAAAGAAGAAATGTTTCTTTCGCTTGAGGGAATCAAAACTTTGATCAACAAAGGGAAGGGGAAATAATCTTTAAGAGTGGCTTTATTCAGATTACGATAATCAATACAAATACATCTTCCATCTTTCTCTGATACTTGTAAGTACTAATGGAGAGACCCAGAAACTGTCGGAAATAGGATAAATAAAACCAACATCTAAGAGTTTATGTACCTCTTCTTTCCCAAATGTCTTGATCTGGATTCATTATGGGGGTTGTTGGATGGGTGGGTTCTATTTGAATATAGATGTGATGTGTACAAGTTTAAGGAGGGATACCCTTCATATCTTCATAGCCCCAAAGCAAAGGCACTAAGATGGTTTTGCAACAAATTCAAAATTTGCTCTCAGCAAGAGTGGTATAGAACTCAGGGAGTACTTAAAGGTGGTCGGGTAGTGATGGAAAGAATGAGAATCATGATTTTCTTGAAAATCTAAGGCTGAGAATTGCTCAAAGGCTCATAATTAAGCACAATGTAGATTATTGAAAATCTTGAATCATCTTCTTGTGAAGACCCAGTATAATGATGGATAAGGAAATAGACAGTCTCCTCATCACTTCTTTGATCCAACCTTTAAAAAATATCTCAAAGTCTTTGAATGGATGCTTCAAAGAGGGTATAAAGGTAACTTTCTTCCTAGAAATCATGTGAGATATATATATCATCGGAACGACATCCAATATATGCATTACTATAAGCGAAAGCCATGATCGACCCAAGATCGAGGGGATGTCCTCCTGCGGGTTCTTTGGCTCGGCAATCAAATCAATAGGGATATTCCCAAGAATCTAATGAGATGATCACATCATCTTGACATTAATGGCTGCCCAGTCCTATAAAGACATTAGAGACAATTATAATCGGGCGAGACAACGAGTTGCCGGGATCAGTATATTTTTCCACGGACACGGATCTGATCATCAAATATGATGCCTACCAACAAATTGAATGGTTCGGGGTTCCAATCTCTTCCTCCTAGGGTTTCTTGAGATAGATTTCTTAATAATCTTGGTACAAATGGGGATCTATTTGATGTGACAAGGTATCTTAATGAATGTTAGAAGCTCGGATGCCAAACTAGTCTCGGAAATAGGCTCACTCCTTTCCATTCGCCTCTCTAGGAAGGAGGTTCGTTGAAAGAAGATGGCAAGGATTCAAAGGGTAAGGGTTGTAGTGGCCAAATTCGGAAGAGAATGGTTGATAGTTTCTTCTTCTCCCTTTCTCTTCAATGATCAACATGGGTTGTACGATTTTTGGTATTACGGTCTTCACCGATGTGTGTCTCATTGAACACGGTAGCACTCAAATCTACCTGTTTACAAAATGAAGTAAAACTCAAAGCTACATCAACCAACTCGACCTAAGTAGCCCCTACGAGGAGCCAGGAGAAGAACTCTCTCTGTCAATCTCGAAAAATGAGCAATAGGATGCGAGATGACCCTAATAAATGATTTTAGGCTAGTAAAGAGATAGAGTGTGTTGATTTTTTTGGTTTTTGGGTTTTATTTGGAGAAATAGGAAAACAAATTTTGGGTCCAGGATAAGGTCGGACAACTGCTGAGATTTCAAGTTGGGGCGAGGTAGGTAGATGTCTTGATACTTTTGATTTGGATGAATGATTAGACGTGAGGAGGCTGAAGAAGGGCAAAGAAGAGCAGATCCTCTCAGCTTATTTTGAAAACATATAGAACTACTTGAATTCAAAGGCAAAACCTGCCTTAAACAATGGATTCAACCTTATTCACTCATTCAATTTGATTGAAGCATATGAAAGGATGGCATACATTAAACATGAAGAAACTGGTAAACAAAGGAAACACCATCAAGAACGAACACCACAAGGATCCCAACAAGTGCCACAAAACCCGATCTTTCCTTAGCCAAAATATGAAAAATATGTACAATGATATCAAAAGTATCCCAAGAGTCAACCTCTCCAACCTACGAAAATGATTGAGAAATTACAATATATAGATCCAACTCTAACACCCTATCTACGGGTCAAATCTCTTCGAGGATCGAGTTTCAACCAATTCTATTCCTTTAAGACTACAATACGAGCGGTAACAACTTGCCTCTGAAATTGAAGGCGATCCATTACATGATTTTACCCTTTTTGTGAGTGAATCTTCTAGAGAGATAAAAAATGACAAGATCTGTACCCAATATACATTTACATCATAAACCAAATTTCATCCACAAACAAAACTGGTCCATACTAGGCGAAAATACGAGGGCGGCACTTGAATATTGACAAAAAATTTAAGTGGAGTCGCGTTTGAACCCCGAGTGGGTCGCGCGTTTTCCAGCCTGGTTTAAGTGCCCCGGTAATCCAAATTGAGTTCATGACCAACAATTGGAAAGCCTAGATGTTCATCAACCAGTGGAATGTCTGAATGGAGGCTCATTATGTATCTAACTTTCTCCGGAAAGTACTTCTAGCGGTGCAAAAGGTACGCAGCAGGTGGTTTTCATAGTGTTTTTGAGCTTTTTGACCATCAACCATATTTTGATGAAATGCTTAGTTGATTTCTGAGGATGCATAAATAACCATGAAAAATCCAAAAATGCAAATTTTCCTCGTGAAGTGTCGATCATATGGGTCGGCGCCCACCCAGGCCAGTGAATTGGCGGCAGTTGGCCAAATTTGAGTACTTCCCGAGAATCAAAATTGAGCTCATGATAGCTGCCGTTGGAAAGTGTGAGATGTTACCAACCCAAGTAGAATTTCACAATTTTGAGCTCAAGTTTAACTTTATCCATGCAAATCCTCCTTCGGCGGTTATCAATTCCTTGAATGGCATTATTTTTGCTGTTCTTCTGTCTCTGACACCTGTGTAAAATTGAAAGGAGAGGTTTTATTCCTTGGAATGTTTTGGACAAAAACCTCTCTCAGTGTTCTAAATTCATCTTTGATTGCTCTGAAGAGCATCTTTTGAACTGGCTTTTATCAGATGTAGTAAGGGATTTTATTGAAAATGTAATGAAATGAAGGGGATAAAGAGAACTCTAAATTCTTGGAAAATTTTTGCGATGAGGAAGGATGTTAGAAGCAGGAGGAAGTGGAATCACAGAAGATTAGTGGGGAAGGGTCCAAAAAGGGCAAAACACGAGCCTAGCCTAGAAAATTGCCAAGTTGTGGCTAGAAACTAGGGTTTGTGCAAAATAGGGTACAGGTATCTCAGTGATGGAAGTGTTTGTGAGGTATATTGGAATAGGGGAAGGTGTGTGAACATCCAAAGATACAAGTTTCCGATGGTTGACCATCCCAAGAAAGTACCTCCAAACCACTAGGAAATGCAGACCTTACAAGCTGATAGGAAAGCATGAACGAGGTGTAAATGACTCTTTAGACTTGACGATGATTAAAATACATCACAATGATGGCAAACTCAGCTGAATGGTGAAATGGACCGACATTTGGACAACTTTGGAAGGAGTGAATGCAAACCTGAACTGTTCTTTGGTGACCAAATTTTGTGACTCAGTGAAGCAAGGTGACCTTGACACTTTAAGATCACTTTGTGGAAACGTGTTTGATCCTTTGGGCTTGCCAAAGAAGTGACTAACATTGACCAATGGGGATGGTAGCTCGACTTTCAAGATAGGTGTAACAGATCTTGGAGAAGCAGACGATTAACTATCATTGGGCAAACGAATCAAAAACTGTTGAAATGTGTTGGCTTGGTAGCTTGGCATTTCAAATTGACTCTACTCAACTAAAAAGCATTTCGATGTAACTAGCGAAACCAAAACGTGGAAAAGATTCTCAAAGTAAAGATTATTCAATACAACTACTCCTAATTGTGCTTTCACCACGAGTCGAGTGTAATGGGCTTGACGAATGCAATACTACGGCATCTTGGGCTAACATTTGATTTCTTCAAATGCTTGCTTGTGAACAGCGGCTCTATCTCGACGAGAAACTCCATGAAACTTTGAACCGTGGGCTGAGTAAACTTGCAAAAGCATAAATGTTGGATATTTGCAAGAAAATCACGTGAAAGGATCTTCATAAACATGGCTACTGAATAATGCCCATACCTTGATCTTAAGCTTTCGTCCACATCTGCGGTGCTTTTCTTTAATTGAAATTCGACAAGTACATCAAAAGGATCACGAAATTCATGAAAAATGAAGCTTCTGTTCTTGATTCGAAGACGAGCAAAAGTCTCTTTCATCCAATCCTCATATGAATGGAAATCTTGTGACTTTCTTCTATCTCGATAGTGTCTGTTAAACAAGACAATGAAGGTGACCTTTGAACTAGTTATCATCAACATTCTTTTTATTTGCGGATTTAGCTAATGGAGCAAATTTTCTCGCAAACATCATCCAACACCACGAGCAATGGGATCATCAAAAACTTGAGAAGAGTGTTGTAATGTATCCATTATTTGTACTTGTTGCTCATACAGGTACGTTCATCTTTCCTTGAGATATATTATGAGATACGCATACTAAAGCTGAAATGCTTCAAAACAAAGTGCAGATGCAATATCAAATTATGTATTTCCATCTCCACAACTTCGCCGTAATCGACCTTCAATTGCATTAGATGGTACCATAATCGATCTTTATAGAAGCTGCTCAAAAATCCTAGATTTGTCATCCTCATCCTCAACAATATACGAGAGATTCTTTGAAGTTCCTATGGAGAACGCTCATTTGAAGATTTCTTATCTGATTTTTTCTCAAAAAGCTGAAATGATTCAAAACATAAAGATGCGGTCACCTTGATCATTAATCGTATTGTTGCCAAATCTTCAAATTTGCAACAGTGACAATCAATGACTTTTGAGGTACCGTCCCCGAATATAGAAGTTTCGTTGCCCTCGAAGCGATCGATTAAGGCATTGGCGTTTGATTTGATTGCATGGAGATTATCTCTAATGAAGCTGAAAATGATCAAAACACAAAGGCAAAGATCCTTCACTTACATCAAGAATTTTACTGCACTTTCTCATCATTTGCCATGGTAGTCTTATCGGTTGATCAACGTACTCAAATTCTTGAAAGTAGAAATTCTCTCGCACAAACTATTTCTTTGATTGCTCTGCAGATTAGATTCATCTTTGGAAACATAATCGTATCATCTTGATCTATTTGAGGCAATTTATGTGACATGCACATCACCTCAGCGGCTCTCTCTTAGTCTATAAACGATCACTATGACTCACGGGATCGAAACAAAATGTTTGTTGACAACTTGTTCTTGAATGTCATTCATTTTTTGGGTCATTTTCTTACCTATATCTTTCCCTCACCGTATTTGAAGAAGATCCAAATTTTCACCTAAATTATTAAATTGCTAAAACATTATATGCTATTTCTTCCTTCAACCTTGCCCAAAGATGCAACCAAATGAGCCTCTACATTCAACGCCTTGTTACATCTATTGAAGTGTTGCAATATTCTTTCTCGGTGAACTCCATTTCGGATCAAAGGCACTAGGGTAGTGCAAAGGCGATCCAAGGAAGAAGGTCTTATATCAAGCGGCATCGAATAATAAACTTGGTTAAATCTGAAAATTGTTAATAAATCTCTTTGGCATTCTTTTCAATTGGTTATACTCCTCTATAATCAACAACAAAAAAGTTAAGTAAGATCATCCAACTCTGTCAAGGAAAACTTTAATAGCTGAAAATCATGATGCCATCGAAGGCGGAGCTTGAACCAACTCTTCGCCCCTTGAAAGAAAATAAAAGCCTATACTAACATCTTCATCATCTTTCAAGAATCTAGAAAAGTCTCAACGTACATACATGTTGCTCGACGTAAACATTGTTACATTCATAGTCAAATCTTGGTAGATATAGGTCATAATTTGCGGAAGCATGAAGAACGAAGCAAAACAAGAGGTTTATCTCGTCTAAAATTTTCTGAGGTGTAGGGGCATGTACCAGGCTGTGAAATCAGTTTTCTTTTCTTGCAGGCTCATCTCTGTAGAGAGTCAACATAAGATGTGGAAAAGTGAAGACGAGGATCAAAGGGAAACTCAACATTTACACTTTTTGAATAAGTCGGTGAAGATTTTGATGACTTTCTCATACAACAAACTTTGAAAAACTTTGATATAGCTTCAAGACCCGTAGTAATTTACGAAGAAGATTAGATCCACGAATACCATTCCCGCTGTAGATCTTTGAACTTTGTGTAAGATCCTTCCATTTCTAGAAGAGTCGGTCCTCAGTTTTTCAGATTGGAGTCACCGGAGTGAAGATGATTTCGGCAACTACTTATAACATCGTCGTTGTCCTATCAACCATCGGATCCGAACTTGATACACGTCTTGGGGGAATTCTCGTCAGGGACATTCACAAAGCTAAACGGAGATCCCAATGGAAAAGCGGCTTTATCTGCACTAACTACTTTGAAAGCAATCATGGTAGGCTACACAGCGTGACTTCGGACTCATCTCTTTCGCTCGCGTTTTGAGTTTCTCCCCAGTATAATTACCGCCACTATGTTAGCACTCAAATCTACCTCAGGCTGAAATGAAGTAAAACTCAAGGCTACATCAAACCACGCTCAGCCTCGTAGCTAGCCCTACGAGGACAGGAGAGGGCTCTCTCCGTAAATCTCGAGAAAATGAGCAATAGGATGCGAGATGACTTACAATAAGAACTGATTTTAGGCTAGTAAAGAGATAGGTGTGTTTTATTTTTTTGGTTTTTGGGTTTTCGCTGGAGAAATGGGAAAACAAATTTTCGGTCCGGGGATAAGGTCAGACCTTTGCAGATTTCAAGTTGGGGCGAGGTACGTGAATGTCTTGATGCTTTTGATTTGGATATATGGACAAATTAGACCGACGAGGAGCTGAAGAGGGCAAAGAAGAACTTGAATCCTCTCCAAACAGCTGAAAACATATAGAACTAACTGAATTCAAAGGCCAAGCACTGTAAACAATGGATTCAACCTTATTCACTCATTCAATTTAGTTCAGAAGCATATGAAAGGATGGCATACATTAAACATGAAGAAACTTACAGTAAACAAAGATGAAACACCATCAAGAACAGAACACCACAAGGATCCCAACAAGTGCCGCAAAACCCCTGATCTTTCCTTAGCCAAAATATGAAAAATATGTACAATGATATCAAAAGTATCCCAAGAGTCCAACCCGTAGAATGCCTCAGAAATTACAATATATAGATCACTCTAACACCTTTCCCCACCTCTAGGGGTCGAATTCCCTCTTCAGGGATCAGTTTCAACCAATTCTATTCATGGAACTACAATCTAGGCAACTAACAACGTACCTCTAAAAGAGTGGAAACTGATCCATTACATGATTTTTACCCTTTTTGTGAGTGAATCTTCTAGAAGAGATAAAAATAAGCCAAAGTTACATGCCCAATATACATTTACATCATAAAAACCCAAAAATTCCATCCACAAACAAAACTGGTCCATACTAGGCGAAAATCTGAGCTGGCAGTTGAATATTCAGCAAAAAATTTAAGTGGGTCGCGTTTGAGCCGAGTGGGTTGTGCGTTTTCCAGCCTGAATTTGAGGTACTTCCCGGCATCCAAATTGAGCTCATGATAGCTAGTTGGAAAGCCCTGGATGTTGACTATCCAACCCAAGTGGAATTTATGAATTTGGAGCTCATTGGACCCTCAAAAACTTCTTTCTCCCAGAAGTACTTCCTGCTGGTGCAAAAGGTGGCAGCAAGGTGGTTTTCATAGTGTTTTTGAGCTTTTTGGCCATCCAGATTTTGATGAAATGCTTAGTTGATTTCTGAGGATGCATAACTAACCATGAAAAATCCAAAAATGCAAAGTTTTCCTCCAGCAAGTGTCCCAATCATATGGGTCGCGCCCCTGAGCCAAGTGGGTCGCGCGTCTTTCAGCCCGATTTGGAAGTTCCTCCCATAATCCAAATTGAGCTCATGATAGCTCGTTGGAAAGGTATTGAAGTCTATTTTCCAACCCAAGTTGAATTTCCCAATTTGGAGCTCATTTACCCTGTCAAAACGCAAATCTCCCAACACTACTTCCAGCAGGTGCATCAATTCCCTTGAGGCAACGGTATTTTTGACATTTCTATAAAACCATGACACCTGTGTAAAAAGTGAAGGAGGTTTTTCTTCCTTGGAATGTTTTGGACAACAACCTCTCTCATTTTTCCAAAATTCATCTTTGATTTCTCTGAAACATCTTTGGAGCGAAACTTATCCCGATGTGTGAAACAAGGGATTTTGTCAAAATGAAGCGAAATGAAGGGGATAAGGGGCTTATAAATTCTTGGGGAAATTTTTGGAAGTAGGGAGGGATGTTAGGAAGCAGGGGGAAGTGGAATCACAGAGATTGAGTGAGGGGAAGGGGTCCAAAAGGGAAAAACACAGGCCTAGCCTAGAAAATTGCCAAGTTGTGGCTAGAAACTAGGGTTTGTGCAAAAATGAGGAATTTGGGGGATCTCAGTGATGGGAAGTGTTTAATAAGGTATATTAAGGATAGGGGAAGGTGTGTGAACATCAAGATACAAGTTTTTCCGATGATTTGACCATCCAAGAGAAATTACCTCCAAAACCCTAGGAGAGGGAAATGGACCTTACCAAGGCACAACTGAAGCATGAACGAGGTGTAAAATGACCCAATGGAACTTGACATGATGATGAAAACCCTCTGAATGATGGTACACTCAGCTGAATGGTGACATGGACTGACATTTGGACAACTTTGGAAGAAGTGAAAGCAAACCCTAGACCTAATGCCTAGTGACCAAATTTTGTTTGAAGACTCATTGTAATGACAAAATTTGACCTTGACACTTTAAAATCACTTTGAAAGAGCATGTTTGATCACTGGAGGAAAGCTGCAAAAGCTGACTCTAACAAACGCCAACTGGAATAGACTAGTATTAGAATGGTAAAGGTGGGTTTGTTACATAGATCATTTTCACTGCTTTATTATTATTAGGATTGGGCATATATTGAGCAGGAAACTGAGGAGGTCGAAAGGGTGGAGGTAAAGGCAATGGTGGAGTGGATTGAGTCGGAAGTTGAGGCATTGAATAAGGTGCATTTGTAGATGGGTATGACTGCATAGGTGGTTGGTAGGAATATGAATAATGGGTTGGCCTTTTATAACCTTTTTGCCATGGTTGAGGATGTTTCCCATGCTGATATTGATTCCCATACTACCACTGATGATGAGAGTTAGGATAAGAATATGCATGTGAATTATAACCAAAATAGTGTGGAGAAAATTCAGAAGGCATACCTATACCAACCTAAGGCCAATTCCTTCTTGTACCCATAGCATTCAAGTATTCCGCTTCTGGCTGTCCCCCTGTAAATACAACTTTAAGTCCTGGTATAGAGGGACATTCTTCTGTGATATGGTCTTCTGCACAAATATCACACTTATTAGTTTCTTTCAAATTAAGAGGACACTCTTTAGGGGGATGCTTGTCTCTACATTTAGGACAGAAAATACATAATGACTCTTGTTCCTTCATGAGTTTCTACTAAAATTTTAAGGAGTCTAATTGTTTGGTAACAATGTTTGTTATATCAATTTTCATGTTTTCCATTTTATTTTCTAGTCCAATAATCATAGCATTAGTAGATTCAGTTTTTCTATTTCTATTTCGAGTTCCTCTACAGGATCTTTACTGGTTTCTTGAAAATTTCTTGTATAATTCACAAATTTGATCAAAATTTTGTTGAGAAATATCATCTTGTCCTAACATATTCAAATTATTTCTCGCATTATCAGTAAGTCCTCTTAAGAACAAGGTTCTAATAGTGTTGAGATCAATATTAAGTTTTTACCTTTGTAAAATATACAGAAATATTTCCAAATAATCTTCAAGCATTTCATCATCATCTTGTATGATTGTAAAAATTTCATCCTACATGTCCTGAGTTTTGCAATATTATTGATATTTAGAAAAAAAACACTCTCTTCATCTGATGCCAAGAGGTTATGGTGTTTCCTCCTAACCCCATAAACCAGTGAAGAGCTGAGTCCTTGAGGGTAACAAGAAATAATATTAACTTCTAAGCCTCAGTTGCATAATCCGAAATTCTACAAGAATATCAAACCTGAATAGAAAAGAGTTAGGATCTTCATGAAATTTACCATGGAAGTGAGGGAGAGATGATGGTGGATTATTCTTCATATGTGACACAGTATGAGGATCCATAATTGGAAACACAAAATTGGATTGTCCTTCACTTATCTGGTTGTCACTAGTCCCTTCCAAATGATCTTCTTGGTCCACCATTGTTCCCCTCTTACTTGTACCTCTCTCCACATGCTGATCCACACCTAAGCTGTTATTACCAAAATCTAGGTGGATTATTCCTGTGTGACGGGTTTGAACTGGATTGGGCTTCCTGCTGACAGAAGGAGACCCAATAAGAAAATTATTTTCAGAATTCTTTCGGCCCTTAGTGGGCTTCGAACCCTTACCTTTCCTAGGCATTCATTTCAAAAGAAAAGAAAAAATTTTTCTAAAAAATGCTGTTAGAAATTAATTAACACCAGTAAAATTCCTTCAAAGAAACAACACTGCAAAAATAAATAAAAATTACCTCTATTGCATAATCAGAAAATTCTTACCAAATCAAATCGCCTCCCCAGAAACGACGCCAAAATGTTGGGTGTAGGAATTACACTTAAGCAAACTCCTCAACACTTAATTTGTCAACCTGGGGGATTCGTAAACATAGAGATGAAGCACAGGAAATGCCAGAGATGGTATGAATCTTTCTAATGTAAATCCCTACTTTATTTAAAGGAAAGAATGTAGAATCAAATCAAAAGAGAAGAAGGCAACTTGAACCATCAAAATAATCTAAGACTGGAATGAGAAAGTATGCTTTTGCAAGAGATAATTAAAGATAAAAGGCAATCACTTCAGCTAATGGTTGTTTAATCTACTGAGTGTGTATTTTCCCTTAGCAGAGACACTTTATCAGTCTCGTTAGATGGGCCCTTAAACCAACTTCCTTAAATATTTCCCTCTTTCATTAATTTGTCCTGCACTAGTGCGTGATAAGAGAGTTATGTAGAAGGTATAAATTGTATCTTTACTAAAGGTTTTTTACTTCATGCAAGGGATTGAAATTTTCAAGGTTCAGAGCATTCAGATCTTGTGACAAGAAACTAGTTCCTGCACCTGAGCAGAGCTTCTTGCACTTAGCTTTTAATCCTTAAAACAAGCGTTCAATTATTGCAAGTGCTATTTTACTATCAAATCAAATTGCACACATAAAAGTGAATGTTTCTGATTTTAATAAAATGTAGAATTAAAGAAACAATCATTTATCCTGTTGTAAGTGTTTAAAGAAAGAAAGAAAATCATGGAAAGTAGATTAAGAAAACTTGCTGCATCACACCAACGTGCACTGGTGCAGGTTCATCTCTCTTACTTGTACTAGGCGGTGGAAAACCAAATAAACAGAACTGTAGGAAAAAGAAATGTCACACCAACATGCATTGGTGCAGGTTTATCTCTCTTTCTTGTACCAGGCAGTGGAAAACCAAATAAACAGAACTGTAGGAAAAAGGAAATGTCACATCAATGTGCCTGGTGCAGGTTTGCTTCTCCTGCTTGTACCAGGTGGTCGAAAAAAAAATAAACAGAACTGCAGGAAAAATAAATATCACACCAACGTGCACTAGTGTAGGTTTGCTTCTCCTACTTGTACCAGGTGGTGGAAAACTAAATAAACATAACTGTAGGAAAAAGGAAATGTCACACCATCGTGCATGGTGTAGGTTTACTTCTCCTGCTTGTACCAGGCGGTGGAAAACCAAATAAACAGAACTGCAAGGAAAGAAATGTCACACCAACATGCACTAGTGTAGGTTTGCCTCTCTTTCTTGTACCAGGCAAGGAAATCCAATCTGAAATTAAATGCAGGAAAGTAAATTACAAGAAAAGAAAATTTACTACTTCTCACGACGGATCCGTTTTCAATAATATAGGAATGCATGTGTAGAAAATTGAATCACACTTTAATAATTTAAACACACATTACAGGAAATAGAAAATAGGGTAAACGTGTTGGGTTGGATGGAACCTAGCCAACTAGTGCGTTTCCCTTTTTAAATTAAAACGCTGCTCAGTAAACCAGTTAATTCATCAGCTTAAAAGAACGTAAACATAATTTCTGAAACATGAGGCAGAAAAACCTTTTATTAATTTATTGAGGCGAATACATATGTTGATATGATGTCTACCCCATATTCAGGTGATAACAAAAGACTGGTTACCGCCTACTGACTTCACTCTAAACACTGCTCCCAAAATTCTCCTCCTAAGTCCTATTTACACTTTAAATTATATAGATCTGTTGGCCGACGGCCAAAACAGATCATTCAACTGATTCATAATAAAATGCAGAATTTAGTCTCGACCTTCAAGATAAGACAGTTTTGCAAAAATGGCCGTAGCTAACCAGCTTTCTCCCTACACATATTAGCTACGACTGCCTTTGAATCATTCGCTATCATGGCTGAAATCGCTTAAGACGGGGTGGTGATCAAGGAGGTTCAGATCTGCCACGAAAATTTGTTGTGCTGGCAATAGTGCAGATCTGATCCTGCACTAAGATCAGTGGTCACGATAAGTACTTTAACCATCAATTAACCTTTGGAGATATTGATTAGTTACAAAAGTGATTTAGAAATAATAAATCATGTGATAAATATTTAATTAATTCTAAATTGAATTAAAACACGAAAAATAGAGGTTTATACGAAATGTGTCACCATGCTTGGACTGGTGCAGGATGAGGGTGCATAAAGGACGTGAAACAAAGGTAAATGGTTACAATTTAGGAAGGGAAAAGTAGTAAAAAGAGAGCAAATTAGGGGGCTAACAGTCACCTTATTTCTCTTAAAAGACTCATTATGGGCTTATATTTCTCATTTCATCATTCTTTCCTACCTGAGACCTAATTGCCCTATTTTCCCCTATCAATAAACTCCACCCTCCCTCTAGGGTTTCTTGTTGCCAACTCATTACCATGTCCCTTTGGGCATAATAACCTATAAAAATATTATGTTTTCACTTGAAAATATCCAAGTCAAATTTTAGTCAAAATCAGGTCAAAGGACACCCCCATTAGGTCATTAGGATTTTTACATTTTTTTAAGATTATCCTTGGATGTTTCAAGCACTACTTTTCCTTTGCTAGAATCTAGTTCAGATGTAATATAAATGTCAATACATGGTTATTCAAGAAGGA
>CM076571.1:806968321-807145265 GCA_034641835.2 Pinus albicaulis
ATGCACAAACTAAGGGGGAGCCTTAGTCATATGGAAAGGATGCTTGGATGCATAGATTTAGGGGGAGCATTAGCCTTGCTGAGTATAATGTATTGTTGGCATTATGATGGGTCTGAAATATGTTCTCTTTCTTAGGGTCTTTCTGGTTTTGGTCATAAAAAGTCATACTTGTAATTTGATGAAAAGGTCTTGTTGAGACCCTTGATGTAAAATTGTAATATTCAGTCATGTAAGGACTTGTCAAAATTTGTAAACCCACTTGGTTGGGTAGCTGAGTCAAATTTGTAAACCCACTTGGTTGGGTAGTTGTATTGAAATGTGTAAACCCACTTGGTTGGGTATTTGAGTCTCATATGTAAATCCACTTGGTTGGATCTTTGATGTAAGTATGAGTCCTTGGTGATAGGAAAGTCATATAGTCATGTACTTCATTGAAACATATGGATGAACTTTCAGCATGAACTCAAGAGGAGCATGATAATTTCAGTGCACAGCGCCCTTCTTCTACATGAAGAGAAAAGGGGGAGTGTGTTGGTTTTGATCCGCCCTTTGCCCTTGATGTCAAAGGGGGAGAGTGACATGGTGTTTGAATGAAGATAATGGTGTCAAAGAATGGGGAGAGTGACATGGTGTCATTGTATTCTTAATGTACCTATCTGTTGTGGTGATCAAGCACCATCGTGGTTGCCATCAAGTCCAAAGGGGGAGATTGTTGGCAATATGATGCAGAGTGTTGTCCTTGATGGCAACCCACTTAATGAAGATGAAGACATGAGATTGTTGGCATGTGTTGTCCTTGATGGCAATCCACCTGATGAAGTTATTCTTAACTTGATGGACTTGGTAAATGATGTGAATCTAATGTGATATGATGTTTGTTGGAAATATGATGCTGAGTGTTGTCCTTGATGACAACCCACTTGATAGAGTGTTGTCCTTGAATGGCAACCCACTTGATGAAGATGATGGCAACCTGCTTGATGAAGTCGTGCTTGATAGAATATGTCTTGATGAACTTGTTAAATGATGTAAATCTGATGTATCTATAGTGAGTACAGAATGTAATGATGGAAGAATTGTCAGTATGTGTCAAAGCATGATGAAAAGAGCATGTCTCAAGGCATACACGGATCTGTCTAGGAGAAGTCACGTATGCACGCGGGAAATAACATGCCAAGTCGCATATGGGCAAAAGCGCTCATAAAGTGCAAAACCAAGGGTAACCACCATGGTATTGACCCATTGTATTGAGTAATGATTTGTCTAAATGACCCCGTCTAAGAATACCATCGGAAGTAATGTGGTTTTGGCTCATGGTATTGAAAATGGGTAAACCTATATAAGGAGAAGAAATTGATTGTGCAAAGGTGATTGTAAGTGCAAGATGTCTGAGCTTGAATGAATACTTCTCTCTGAAGTATATCTGAAAGGAAAGGGTTACAGTTGAATGATAGATCTGAATGCATGATGCACCAATGAAGAAAATGATGAAGAAGGGTATATAGATCTAAAATATATTTTGTATTTGCTAGATCTGTTTATGGAATGCTTAGATCTGAGATGAGACGAACATCTGTCTGAAGTAAAGGGTAAAATTTGTGTGATGTATCTGTTCTGAAGAATTGCAATGACCTAAATGTCTGAAGAACCATACGCTAGTTTGCCATAAAGGAAGCGCGTATATACGTGGCCTAGCTGAAGAGAAAGCGCGTATGCGCAGTGAAATTTATGTACATATGTATACGCAGGTTTATGTGAACGAAAGCGCGTGTATACGCGATATCAGTGAAAGGAAAGAGAGTATGCAAACTAGGGTTTGCTGAAGCATGGGGTATGAAATGTCTGATCTGTTTTGTTGTGTTACTGCTATCTGTATTCTACAGTTCTGAGTTGTCTGTATCAGTTTTGTTGTATGATTGAGCTTAAATGTGTGGAGTGGGTCCAGTCTGAAAATATGATGAAACATGGCCTGCAAGTTGTGCTCTATTGAAGTTGTTGGATCTAGTGTGAAAATTGATGAAACGTGGTCCATAGAGGTCCTGAGGGTTGTAGCCTTCAGTCAGGGGGTTGTAGCTCCCTTCCAGGTGAGGCTGGTAAACGAGAGCAGGGGGTCGTAGCTCCCTTCCAGGAGAGGCTAGTAAACGAAAGCAGGGGGTCGGTGCTCCCTTCCAGGAGAGGTTGGTAAATGAGCACAGGTGGGTTCCTGTGTGCTGGTAGGAGTCTGCGCCAGCACATAAGTTGTAAGATGTTTTCTCTATAATAAAATATTGAAGGCTGAGACAACGGCAGCGGTGGTTTTCTCCCGACTTGGGTTTCCACCTAAAATCTTGGTGTTCATGTGTGATGCTTATGTGTGATGATTTATTCTGTTGTTACTGCACATTTTTACTGTTAACTAAACATCAGAAGAATGAATGTTTCATATATCTAAGTAAATATTTAATTGCATAATAATATCCTTGTGTATACGCGAGTTTAATGAAGGAGATCCACGTGTATACGCTAGTTTGCTTCAGCAAAGTAGCGTATGGGTTTTGAAGTAAGGAAAAGCAAAAAGATTTGAGTATGTCCTAAATACTGATTCACCCCCCCCCCTCTCAGTATTTTTCCCAACATTTTTTTTTTCTTAAATTCAGTTTCACACATGTTCAATTAGTGCTTTGAAAGTTGTGTTTTACATAATCTGTGTACACTAAATTACATTAATTTTCTGAAATTTATTTTGAATTTATTTTAAACTAGTCATTTAAAAAAACAATTGTAAATGTCCACCACAGATATATATATCATGGAGGATGAACGACGAAGATCAACATAATCCCATATATCTATGACAGAGGGGGATCAGGGATCGAGGGATGTTCATGGTATTTAAATATAATCTTAAATCTCTATACATGTGCATACATGTGTGTACATATGGAATTTATTTTTTATCAACTTTGTGAGTTAAATTAGTTGTTAATAAGTTTCATTTTTTATTTTTTAGGGGCTAAGAGGAGAAGGGTCTATACTCCATCAATGGATAATGCCCATGGTTCACCTGGTCGTGGTATGGTTCACTCAATTTAATCAATGAATATGTACATGTATTTATATGTATGAACATATTTTTCAATTGATTATAAATTCGTATTTGTTTATGAAGCTTCTCTCTCGTCTCGAGAGGTTGGTGGTGGTTTAAATTCTAGCAGGTTGTGTCAAGGTGGTGATATTTGTTCCCTCGGAGGCCAATCAACGGATGGTGGTGTTGGTTCTCAACAGGGTCGTTCTATTTCTCATCAATTTCGGGGTGGGCAAGATGCTAGCCAACCACATCGAGGTTGCCATCAATTTGAATATTTGTTTCATTCAATTTGTACAAATTTGTTTACATGTGTTTTTTCTAATATACAAAATTTTATATATTGATGCAGAGGCTAAAAATGCTCCAAATGTCAGTAAAAAAGACGTAGGGTAGAACGCTTCATTCAAGAAGAAGGTTGTCTACCCACCACGACTTATCTGGTCAACATCTCCGATATACCGTGGGAAAGAAACATGCAACAATTCACCTTAGAAAGGTTTCAACATCTTCATGCAAAATTGCAGAGAGATCTCGTGTCTTTAACTCTACTTGCTGAGAGTCGACAAAGCTTGGAAATAGTTACACATTCTTTAGGCCAACTAGTAGATGTGTACCGAAAGCTTGGGCCAACCACAAATACTTTTGTGGATGTCATGAGAAAAATAAATAAAACAATGGTAGGTCCCGATAAACGGGATGTTGTTAAAGAAAGAGTTACAACAATAATGGAAAAGTCTATGTTTAATTTCAAAGAACGGTCGAAAAGAAATATGCCGAAGGTGCAATATTTCAAGCACCCTGATATAGCTAGTATTTGTATGATAGACACCTTGCGGCTTATGAAAGACTACCATGGAATGACGAGGTTCCTCTTTAATTTTAAAAATTATTTTATGCAGAATTATTTTTGCAAATGAAATCCAATTACAATGACCTTCCCTCTGAATTTTTTGGTCTCGAGAAAGGTCGATTGTGTGACCATAGGGACGCTAGGTGTGATGCTGAGTTGCCTTGTCCTGAGCCATTATTGGTTAGTCGACCTATTCATGTCGAAATTTTGTGGTCAGGGATGGAAGCCACTTCTCCAATTAGTTGAGAAGCAAGGGATGCCATCATCGACAATGTTCATTGTGGGTTGGGTGGAGTCACTGTTTGTCTGAATCGAGAAAGAGCATGTGAGAATGCACACGCCAATTTTGTGTATTATACAGATGAAGAGATTGACAACATGAGTGTTGAAGATCTCAAAACATATTCAAAGAATTGTCACAATGGTTGGCATGACCTAATTTTTCGTGAGGAAGAGGGCATGGGAACGGTATGTGTTAATAGTAAGGGTTCACATATTTTAACACATACATACAATTTGTAATAAATACATATATGTACATACATTTATTTGTATACATTAATCTAACAAAAATGTATCATTATATGTTAACACGATTTCCAGTTGTCACGCTTGATGAGTAACGAAAATTTTAATATCACGTTCGGAGCCTCTGGTTCAAACAATCAAGACGGGTCTCACCATCAAGATATGTTGGCAAATGTTAGTGTTTTTTAAAGTTGATATTTTTAAAATAAATAATTGTGCACACATGTACATTTTCATGTATATATAATAAAATGTTTTAACATATTCCGATTCCCTCCGATGTTTTCGGGATGGAGGTACCTTCTTCTTCCTTGGGAGATGTACCTTCTACTTCGTTAGGAGATGTGCTATATTCACAGCAAGTATGGACAAATTTTCACTTTTAAAATTTATGTTTTTAAGTTATATATTCCACCTCAAAAAGTTGTATTAAAAAATGAGTTATATCTATATCTTGAATTATTTTAAATTTTTTGAATTTTAGGTTTTTGGAAATTTTCTTTTGGAGCCTCTCTTAGGAGATGTGCCAAATCCGCCTGTAGAAGTATTTAAATTTTCACTTAAATATATATGTTTTTAATTTATAATTTATAAATTGAAGTTTAAAAGTTTTATTATAAATTAAGATCTTGATATTGAGTTATTTTATACTTAAATTAAATTTTTTAATTTTAGGTTTCTATAGAGGATTTCTTTTCTCCATGGACACTAGCAATGGAGATAGGAACATCCACATCATTTCAAACATTTGAACAAGTTTTCTATTTTTTTTTTAATATTATTGAAAATAAGTTTATATATATGCATTTTCATTTGAAATTTTTTAATATATATATATATTGTACAATTTACTGTTGGAGATGTTCCCATGGGGGAAGTTGTAGCAGACGAGCAACAAATGGAGAGGGAACCTCATGAGGTATTGCATGATTTTATTTTTATTTTTATTTTTACATGAAGTTCTATATATTCTCATTCAATTTTAAAACATCAAATTTTGATGTTTGTACGTGCATTGTGTATAGGTTCCCCATGCTTCGCAGGATACCTCGCGGATTGAGACTTTGCTGGGAAAGACACTACATCCATCTGTATTTGATGGATGATTTCTAGATTTGATTGAGATTTCTAGTATTAAATTTACTTTTTTATATATTATATAGATGCAGCCATATATAAATGTACATCTATGAGTAATAGAAAGACAAATAATGCTTATCTTTCCCTTTTTATGTGTTTACTTTCTTGTTCGCCATGCGTGTGTTTAACATGGTATCGGAGCTTAGGTCAGTCAGGCCTGGCATTTTAACATTTTGTCAGTTCCATTTTTAGCTATTCTTCCTATTTTTGTAGAAGTGACACATTTTTCACCTGAATATGTTTGAATTTATTTACATGAATGCAACTGCACTTGGATGCATTTATCTTACATTGTTTTTGATAATGCCTTTGTTGCATTCATCATAACACCTCTGTCATAACACTTCTGTCATAACACCTCTGTTGCATTCGTGCTGCTATCCCCTGAATATTTTCCATACAAGACTCCTCCAATACCACTTGTCCGCTTGCTCGTGACTCCCAACTGCTCCTCTTCCACTCCACCAGGAACCTTGCAAATCGTATTCTTCATTGCTTCTCCCACTTCGACTGGATCCATGCTATCTACACACCGACACTCGGATCTCAACTTCAGCAGCAAAAAATCCAACTACTCCCTCCTCACGTAGTCAACATCATATTCTGATGGCATATCTCTGCCCACCATGGCTTGGTACCCCTAGTCCTCCTTCTCCTACACACAGTCTACCCTCCTCTTGTTACGCATCTCCTATATGCAGTCTGTAAGCAACTGCCATATCAATTCTCCACGCTCATCCCATCAGATAGCAAGGAGAGTCCTTATATGTGATCCGTACTTGACCATCCACCTCTTCATACCACAATCGACCAGCATACTATGGTAATACTAAACATTCATTGTTGACCCTCCTCCACAACCCACCGCTTAGGCCTAGCACCTCCCGCCGACCCTTCCTCTCCTGCTGCTCGACCAGATCACCATCCCGCTCTCTCACATACCCACCACCTAAAACTCTCGATTGCTCATTTCTCGTGGCTCCGTGCTGTGCCTCCTCATCCTTTGTGTTTTCCCCTCCACGTTTCACCAGACTCCGCATACACCACATAAGTATAGTGCTTACACCTCCCATTGTTACCCATGGACTCCACTCCAATTAAATCCTACCAAACAGTTATAAAAATCTTACCTCTCCTCCATGCTCTCCATACCTCACAACACTCTATCAACAAAACACTGGAAAGAGACGAAAGGTAGCACGTGGAAGTGCCATTGAATGAATGCCTTGATCAGGTTATCGAGATCACTCACATTGTGAATAGGTCCCTTGAAGTGAAGCATGAGGGGGATGTGCTCCAGAACATAGCAGAGGTCATCATTGGAGAGGAAGAGATTGTGAGTGAGCTACTAGGTCAAGTCCGTCAGTGAATTCTAGCAAGTGAATGGTGGGAGGCTTGGCGGTATTGATAATAGCAGTGTTGGACGAGGTCCTTGTTGGTATTACCACTTGCATTGGTGTTCAAGGGGCTTTCCATCGCTCTTACTCATGTGGTTGCTCTGCTCTTCTGGTTGAATTCTAATGTGGTATATGCTAGGGTCATGCATGAGGGCCGAGCTGCCCAAACTTTGGTGAGTTGTGAGTTGCATTGTTTATTTGTATCACAGAAACACTAGCATCCATTTGAGAAGATGTTGTTCATTTGAAATGTTGTGGATTTACACTACCAAAGCTCAAAACCCATTTCTTAAGAATTGATTTATTTATGATAGCTGGTCTGTGTAGAGTTATACCCTTTGTGCTAGTACCAATTGGTTTAAGTTTATATAGGTTGGTATAAGGATTGGTAGCATTTGAAAATAAAAATAAAAATCTCATAATCTACAAAAGAAGATTTGTGACTAAAGCCCCATAAATATTTGGATTAAAATCTACATTTCTAGGGACGTTATTAGAAAATGCACTAGATGTGACATTGGAAGTGGTATTTTAAGTCGAATTTGAAGTGGCGTTGGGAGATTCTTTCAAAGTGGCATATAATAGTTGGTCCATATTGACATTATTGTATATGTATAACATTGGTATTATATACTATATATTAATAAATTCAAAGCCAAGCCAAGATATATAGTATTAATTGGTTTCCTATTGACATTTCACAAATCTTTCATTTAGTGAAGTTGAGTTGTTAACAAAATGACTAGAATCACTGAATTATTAGAGTTGCTAAATACTTTAATACACTCTACTATTCATGATATAGTTGAAATTGGAAAGGGAACTCTCATTGACATTCATACATGTCTACAATATGCACAAGAAAAGATTGAGTTTTGCACCTTGAATCTCAATTCCAGCAAGAAGAATTACAATAGTAGAGTCATCATTTTGAACTTGTTTCTATTCAGAAAATTGAAATAGACTCCCATAAGCAGCAAGCCAATAATGTTGTGGTTGATTCACATTCAATGCCTAGTATAAGAGCATATTTTCACACAGAAGCAAACATCCAGCCTGCACCTCCCAAGCCCATCATCAGACCTTGGGAAGAGCTTGTCCATAAAAGGCACAAAACTAGTCTTGGATATGACAAGGAGTTGTCCTTTCATATTCTAGAGTACTCAAAGCCTATAAAATTTCAGAGTGCCGAATTTCTGTATGAAAGTTCACCTTCAGTTGTTCCAGATACTACTCCTCTTCCACAACAGCAACAACATATTGAAAAATTCCAACACTGTGATCAAGTTGGCCATATGAAAGACCACTGTTTCAATCTTCACCCATGCAAGCACTGTGGTGGACACACCCATTCTTCACACAAATGATTCAAAAAAAAGCCTTCTGCAAGAACAAATATTCATCTTGGATGGATCTCTTCTTGGAAAGGGGCATCAACAACCAAGAACATGTTTAAGTCACATGTCAAAACATGTTCTAAAATATTAAGCAAAATTGCAATTGAGTTTTCACCATCATCTCACCTTGTACCTAAGAGGGGGGGAAATGGTGGTCATCTGCAAGCTTAGAAGCCACATCAAGCGAGCCTGAGCCACAATCTCTCATTCTAGATTCAGAGTTGTAGCCAGAGACATAGTAGTTCAAGCGAGCCTAAGCCACAACTTGTCATTCCAGATTCAGAGTTGTATCCAGAGAAACGGATGCCCATGAGAATGCCTTTGGTTGGTGGACAACCTTAAACCATCCATGTGAGGTTGATATTATTCCTCTTCAAAGAATTCAGAGTACTTCCTCTAGCAGAAGACTTCAGCTTCTTGCCAGTTTTGGTAGAGTTCTGGGAAATTCATTAAGCATTCCAGTGTTGGTGGTCATCCTTAACCATCACAGGTTGTAGACCTCCCTTCTTCTAGGTTGAAGGTCTCCCTCTTCAAATATGAGGGACACTTCCTTTAGCAGAATCCCTCAGCTTCTTGCTAGATTTGGAAGAGTTCCGGGAACCGCAATAAGCGTTGCGTTCCAGTGTTGGTGGTCATCCTTAAACCACCTCTTTATGCCAACATTTCAGAGAGTTGATTCAGCCTAAGTGCTACCATGCATACTTTTCAGATTTGTATTAAAACTCTCTTCTTCGACTCACACATACCTCTTTGCATTAAGGGGGGGAACGTTGGACACTTAATCATCTATGGGTAGGTGTGGAAGCCAAACAGCCATAAAGGAGTCCAAGTGACCTTGGAATGCAGAATCCAAGAGTCACATCAATGTAATATAAATATACATCTATGAGTAATAGAAAGACAACTAATGCTTATCTTTCCCTTTGTGTGTTTTTATTTTCTTTTTTGGCATGCGTGTGTTTAACAATAGCTTGATACTTGATACTTGTGAGATCTACAAATTTTGGACATATTTTATGTGAACTAAATTTGGTACATGTGAATGCGATATATAATGTTTTTAAAACTTAAGTTTTGGATGGTTGAACTACATTTGGCATGTGAAGTAACATTGTGTTATAATTTGTTTGGTTTTGAAAACATAAATTTTGGATGGTTGAACTACATTTGGCATGTGAATTAATGTTGTGATCTATATTAATGTTTTGATTTTGAACTACATTTGGCATTTGAAGTAATGTTCTATTATAATTTGTTTTGTTTTTAAAACTTAATTTTTGGATGGCTGGCCTACATTTGGCATGTGATATAATGTTAAATGTTTTTATTGGATAGTTGAACTACAATTGACATGGCATGTGAATTAATGTTGTGATATAATAAAAGCTACTTTCAGCTAATTCTAATCAATGCACATGTATAGAAAAGCTACTTTCAGCTAATTCTATTCTAGAACATATATATCCAGTACGTGCAACATTTTTCATCAATGCACATAGAAAAGATATTTGAATAGTTAATTTCTTTCTAGAACATATATATCCAATACTTCAACATTTTTCATCATTGTCAGTAGAATTAAGCTAATTTTCATCAATGCCTATAGAATTTAGCTACTTTCAATTAATTGCAATCTAGAACATATATATTCAGTATGTGAAAATTTTTTCATCAATGCACATGGGAAAACTACTTGAACAATTAATTTCACTCTAGAACATATATATATCCAATACATGCAATATTTTTCATCAATGCACATAAAAAAGCTACTTTCAGTTAATTACCTAGAACACATCCAACCATTGGACAGACAAATTTTGTACTAGATTTTCTATCAGGAATAGAGATGTGGGTCAAATCCCACCAAAAGTTAGAGAAGTGCTCCAAGTCTCTTGTCTAAAAGGAATCTTAATACAAAACTATACTGTGGATGATTTATTTACATTGTGGACACCTTTTACCAGAAAATCCCACGAGAAAAATTAGTCACACTTAGTCTGTGTATATATCCGGTATGTGCAAAATTTTTCATCAATGCACATAGAAAATCTACTTTCAGTTAATTGCATTCTAGAACATATATATTCGGTACGTGAAACATTTTTCATCAATGCACATAGTAAAACTACTTGAACAATTAATTTCATTCTAGAACATATATATATCCATATCCAATACATGCAACATTTTTCATCAATGCATGTATAGAAAAGATACTTTCAGTTGATACTAGTGTGCATGTACCAAAACAATTTGTACATGTGCAAACACTTGCACAGATAACATAACAAGGCAACTCAATTTTTAGTTGAGTTCTGGAAGTTCTAAAACATAATCGAAAGAGAAGAAATTGTTGGGTAGTTCAATCAAAAAAATTCCAATGGAATGCCATCTTCAATGATCCGTTCATGATCAGATTTTGACATTTTCCATTTCTTAATTTTCATTTTTTTATTTGATTGAGCCTCTATCAACTTTATGCTTGCTGCACACACCAAGTGACTATATTGACAACTTATGACATCAGGTTCATAGCCTTCAAAGTAAATAAAATCCCCACTTTTATTAGTTTGTCTCAAAAAATAAGCTTTTAGTATAATAGATCCTCTTTAATATGGAAACCCGTGATCATTATAGTTTTCTAATAATTTCATTTTTCATTCAGTGCAACGCATCAAATAATACTTCACATTTTCATCATTGTCAGTAGGTTCAATTACAGCAAAAACATCTCCTGCACAATAAAACAAACTTACAAAACTTATTTATTTAAATTTATTTGTAGATCTTTATCATTTGAAAGAAATTCAAATGTTACATTCTCTAACAAGATCAAAAACTCGATCACCATCCGATGATATTGTAGTCTCCTCTGATTGCATTTCTTCAAACATTGCAACGAATATTTTTCCCTTTGTATTTAGCTCTGTATGTTTCCAATCTTTTACATACATTTTGTTTTCACAAACATCATTGGATTTTGTGTTGTTTATGCAAACATGACAAAAACACCAATATTTTATTTTATCCAATGAAAACACATTTCTCGACAACTTTATTTTAATTGAATGCAATTTTCGAGTCCCTTTTATTGTTTCAACGTCATTTCCAATTGATCTATCTACATCTTCGATCCCAATATGCCAAAAAAAAATTTATATGGAAAATTCAAAGAAGAATGTAAATATTATATCAAAATATAATACAAGATAATCAATCAAAGATAATCAAATTGTGATAAATGTACACTATTTAAAATTAGATATCCAATAAAAATTAAATTGAATGTACCTTCACACTTCCCTTGATCGGTTAGTCTCATGGCTTAGAGCAGCAGTGCACCATTGAACAAATTCTTTAGCGTCCACAAGTCGGCTTGCAGAGGGGTTCATTTGATATATTCGAAGTGCTTGTTTTATGCATGCTCCCTGCACTGTCATGTTCTCCTTTTCCATGGCCAGTCTAAAAGAAATTCCAACAATGTTTAATGTAGGTTTTCTTATGAAGACAACACAACCAAAAGAATGATCGTGCAAATTTTAATTGACCTATGCATCCATCCTACCATATCCAATGTTCATTGAATGTTATTCCATTACTTTTCAAGGAGTCATAAGTCTTTCCAAAACAATTTGGTAAAAAATATGTATCATGTGTACGATCGTCACTGATATAAAAGTGATATTCTTTAATAACATGTCGATTTTCACTGGTGCTTTGTATATGATCGACGTTTTGTTCAGCATGTCTATATAGAATATGGATGAGCATGGACACTTGGTCAGAATGATAGTATTCACTCTGAATTTCTTTTTGTGGAACAAATGTGTAGTTTTTTGCAAAATCAATTACTGACAAAATGGTCCCTGGTGGAAAAAATTCACGTGATTTTTTGAATTGCAAGTCTTTCCATCGAGCTCTAGGGGAATGCTTGGTGTATTTATAAATTTTTGCCTCAAACTTTCTCAAAAAGTCTATCACAAAAAATTCTTCTTCTCGTAATTCAATTCTCTTAGCACTATTTGCACCTTGAATCAATGTATGGATATATTAATATCTCTCCCATTTCACTTTCATGTTGGACAATGATTGATAATTTATATCAGTATGATATTTGTTTTAAAATTTAGTCAAATTTCCACAATCATCGAATTTTTTTATCACCAACACATTTCCTTTCATAAAATAGTTCATCGCTTTGTCTTTCACATAGAATTTGAGATATGAAATCACGAATAGTGGAAGGAGGAGGTGAATTCTTCCAAAATGTTCTACCAAAATTAAGGAATGTGTCATAATATAACTTAAATTCCACATGATAATGACAACAACAAGTGTCACGTATGGTGATAGGTTTTATATACCATGGTTTTTGTTGAACAAAAGCACTGATTAAGACATGAATTTCACGATTCTCTTCTTTGAACTCGTTGAACAACTCTATCTCAGTAGTTTCCAAGAAAATTTTTTCATGTTCTTCGTACTGATTTCATGCTATTATTCTTTGCATCACATGATTTGCAATTGGTGAAACACACGAATTTTTCTTCCAATATTCATATATTATTTTTTTAACATTTTCTCCAAGTATATCTTTGTATGGTTTCCTACAAATAGCTCTCCAACAAGCAATTTCATCATTTATATCTATTTGCAATCGAAATTTCTGATGTTTTTGCAAATTTTTTTGTGAGGTTCCTAATGCTCGTGCCATAGATTTTACCAAGTGTTTCTCTTTAGTATTTGATGAAATGATTGCCATATGTATTTCTCTACATACAACTGAAATTTTTTTCTTTCTAGATCTTCTAATTGAATTTATAGCACTATTTATATTTTGTATCACATTTTCCTTCATTTATTTCATCTTTGGTTGATTTTTGAATATCCAATAAAGTCTTAGCTTCTTTTAATTTCCTTAATGATATGAGGCCTGTCAACATTTGGGCTTGAACTGTCATATTTTCCATTATGAAGTACATATTAAAAATGCGGTTAAAACGATATCGTATAATATGGTCAGATCTTTTATCTCCATATGTGTGAGTGTCAACATTAACATCTCATCATCGTCCTTGATTTCAACTATGCATATTCGAATGAATAGTACATAATAAGTTTAAATATTCATTAAATAACTAAATTAATAAATATGTATAATTAAAATAATACGTGCATGTGTTCAATATATATATATATATATATATATATATATATATATATATATATATATATATATATATATATATATATATATATATATATATATATATATATATATATATATATATATATATACCTCGTGATTTAATTTCTTCACTTGAATTTCTTTCAACATTTTCACCATCTTTAAACATTGGTTCAATATCTCATTCACTTTCTCTTTCAAACTTTTGTATCTCATCATCAATGTTTTGAGGAATATCTCTCTCTGTTTACATTACAAAATATTTTTCAACTTAGTTCATCAAATAAAAATTAAGCTTCACATTTTACACTAGGAATTTTTTATTTTTTATTTTTACATAATCGGCTGCTATTTTGTATTCAAAAAAGAAAGGGGAAAAAAATTCCATTGTTACATGATGTGGTACAAAAAGAGCAGTGAAGGGTGTGGCAAAAACAAACAACTACAACCCTTTTTCTTCTAGCTTTCCTAATATCTGAAAAAACATAGATAGCATAGATACGAACAAACTGGAGCAGTAGTAAGGAGAATTTGGATCACATGCTTAATCTATATTGATATGGCTGATCTGGCGAGCGGTGGAGTCTTCAGAATTGGCTTCAGCGCCCACATTTCTCAGATTTGTAGAGCTGGACCTTGGAGCACTATTCTTATCCAACATATATTTCAGGATTGTAATTGACTCTTCTGCATGACTGCATCTGTTCGAAAGCTCGTTGAACTGATCCTGGAGCGAGGAGACCCTATGGAGGAAGAATCTGAGATCATCTTCATGCTTATCATCTACCATATTAGCCTCAAATTGTAGTTTAGTGTCCAGGATCTTCTGATGGGATTGAATCTATTCCAGTTCGGATTGGAGGTCTACACAATGCAGGCAGTCCTCACTACACAACATTCTGGGGAGAAAATACAAATATTTAGTATTCAAACACTGCAACCAGATGCAAGCATGAATATTATGCTACTTCAGGATGTAAAGATAAAAAATGAGGCAAGCACAAACTATAAGAGTCATTGATACAAAATAAAAGGGCTGATTTTGAGGAATGGAAGCTGTGGTCAAGGAAGACTCCCAAAAAAGAGTGCCTAGGAGAGAAAAGGGAAATGCAGTTCCAAAAATCTGCAGAGGGACAACGTGAAGGAGGAGAGAAGGGTGATCACCAAGGAGGGAGGGTGGCCTAATAAATAGGGAGAGCCGAGCATAAGAAGGAGGGATGGAGCGAGGAATGAGTCACAAGGAGGGTGAGGGTGATTGTGTGAAATATTCCATAGAGGACAACATCCTCTGTAGGAGATATTAGATAAGATTTGTGAAGATTCATGGAAGATGAGCTCTATATTCAAGATCACTACAGAAAAGACGTCCTATGGTTCTAGTACATGCTCTGTTGGCACAGAGATCCGCATCCTTATTGACGTTGCGGAGAATGTGAAAGAAGGTTATCTCCTTCATCTTAAAAACAAGAGATGGGCACCTGCTGGTGGTTTGATAGAGCGCCGCATTGGATGCCGAGCGATTTTGAATCATCATACTGATAATAATAGCTGAATCTCCAAAGATCATGGAATTTCTTATGCCAAGCTTTTGCAATTGGATTATACCTTGAAGCAAGGTGAGCGTGTTAGTATGAATCCTTTGTCGAAGTGTACGAAAAAATACCACTTTAGCTACGCATAACTAATAGCCCTAACATCAAATATGGCTGCCAATATCTTCAGATCTGTAGTTAATTGATCAAGACAAGAGCTGCAAAAAACCAGATCTATGCATAGAAAGACATTAAGCAGTAAAAATAAGGGTTTGCTCCATATATCCAATAGACAAGACAAGAACAACTTTTGAAATAATTTTTTGTATTAAGGGCACCTGGGAGGAAAACAAGAAGATGTTTCCAATTCTCCTCAATGGGATGGGTTCTTGGAAGTCCTTAGCACTTCAGATCTAGCATTTCTCTCTCTTGTTGGTGTAGAAAACCCAAACAAAGATAGAACTCAAAGGGAGCTCACACAACAAATAATGGAAAATATGACAATGATAATGGCTCAAAGTCAGACCAAGAGTTTAGATCCAGAGTGATCCAATAGGCAAAAAAAGGTGAAGAATGGTAGGGAAAACCCTCCTATTTATAACAAAATATTGGGTCATTATAGATCTTGGTGCATGATTAAAATAACGTTAACCAAATCTAGATCCACCTTTTATGGAATATTTTATTATATTTGTTGGAGGGAAAAGGTATTTGACTTGGGTCAAATCCCTTTATTTGTAAATAATAAATAAATAAATGATTTATTTATCATTTTAAGAAAGTGGTTGAATGATAATCAAATAAATAATGATTTATTTAATTATTTGTGGGTGATTTAGTCATATTTAACAAGGAATATTATTTAAATAAGATTTAAATAATTATTCCTAGAAAATAATAAGATAAATAGAAATTTATCTAATTAATTTCTTTGTTTTAGGTTAAACATGATGAGGAATAATAATTAAATTATTGTTTAATTAATTATTCCATGAGGAAAATCAAACAAATATAGATTTGTTTAATATTTCCTTTTGGGGTTTCTTGTTTAGACCATAAACAACCTAATAAATGTGGTTTATTAAGTTATTTGACATAGTGAGAGCAATTTTACTTAGGGTAAAATTGGTCTTACATGGTGTACTTGGGTCCATCTAATGATAGTAGGTTAGATGACAAAAAAATGGTGTGACAGATTGCCCCCCAGCGTGCGAGTGTTAGGAGAAAATTGTATGACCGAAATACGTTGTAAGAACTCAATCACCAGGCATCAAAAGGGAAGTCAAAGAGAGAAATGTAAGGTAGAATAATGTGCTGAAGAACTAGAACCTGAGGAGACGAGACTTGCAGGTGCAAAAAGTCCCTTTTTATGAGAGGGTACCTGTGCTAAAGGCGGCGGGGGAGGCATACCTATGCCCGCCGAGACAAAGTACAAAAGAATAGTGTGTCCAGTAAACAAGGGACTGAACCATAAAGTATAGCCGGCATAAACATGAGCCAGATAAAAATACGATAGGGGATCCCACATACATCTTTGTGCAGGATATGACAAGAACTTATACAATAATATCTGAGTACATGAGATACAAATACAACCCAAATGCCCCCTCTAAATGGGGAAGGGCTCGCAAAATTTGAGTGATACATGCAAATCAAAGAGGCGCTGCAAGCGGCTAAGGCCGACATCATCAAATATATGGAGCTACATCAAGGGATGCAATGAAGAGGTCATCCGGGCATGTGGGGGGCTACCTGCAGGGCCACCCCCTCATGAGGGCTGAGACATCTCACACGCACCCGGGAATCACCAAGAGCTGCTGCTGCATCACTGAACCATCAAGTATACGGATCTAGATCATGCTGAAAGGAGCTGGAGTGGAGAAACAATCAAGTCAAAGGGCAATGAGAGATCCCTTTGCCTGATCCGAGGCACCGAACAAGAGTGGAAGCTGGAACCAAGGTGCACCGCCCTCTAGACCTGTCTTTTGGAATGAAGGAGCTGATGTCGACAGAAGGAGGTCCGCCATAGGTGAGCCAATGAGAGATCCTCAACTAAGGCACGAGAGAAAATAGTAGAGTGACGGACAGACTAATACCAATGATGATGGTGGAATGGAGGGGACTGAGTAGAGAATGGACGACTTCCCTTGCCAGAGCATAAAGGGCATGAATGACATGGTAGTGACTGACACAATATCATCAGGGATAAGGGACAGTGGGACTTAAGGGCATAATGTGCGACACAGGAGAGAAACCAAGAAATGAGGGATGGAGGACTATAGCGGGGTACAAAGGGACTCGGGATAGACTCCATGAATGCGATGATGACTCCACTTGGATGCTCTAAAAATGGGCGAATCGATGGTGCTGCCACACAGTAAAGGTCCAATGGGGGACCATGAAAACATGAGTACAAGATGGTAACTCACAATGAAAATCAACACGAAAAAAGACAAGTAAGGAGGCAAAGTGGTGCCCCAAGTACAAGTGTTGTAAGTGAAGAAATGCAATTTTAAGGAGAGGTGAAGTGACCCATCTTGGACAAAATGTGTCCTGGTGAAGTATCAAATCAAAAAAAACTAACAGATACCCATTTTAGGGCTTGGCAAGAGCTTTCCAATGGTGCAGATGGTTTGTCAAACGGAGCTACGGTATGGTCGCAGCAGGCGAAAGAAGAAACAAGGGTTCTCTTTTAATAAGGCAGTTTTCCCTCCAAATCCACTCATTTTCTAGTGTTGCTGTGGTGAATGTAGAGAGGAGAGAAGGCCCTAAATCTTGCAGTGAGTGTAGCGAGCAAACCGACCGTTGGAATTGATATCCGTCAGTTGCAGGTAAGAGGCCTAACCTTACTCTTTCATTTTGATGGATTGAAAGTTCAGATTAGGGCCCAGAATCTCAGGAACAGACCCCCTTGCATCTTTTCAGCCGGGTCGCACCTTTTGGGCCAAAATATGTGACCTGGGACGCAGGTTTTGAGCCAAAAGGTGCGACCTGTCCCAGGATTTGGCAAAAAAGTGCAACCTGGAAGATGAGGGGGTTTTAGTGCTGTTTGATGGTTGAGAGTTGGGTTTTTTGTGTTTGGTTACAGTATTTTCTATCTGTAGGATGAAAAAGATGATGTTTTTGTGCAGATATGGCAGATATACAGGTAAACTAGAGAGAGAGAGACCTGGGTACATTACAGGCAGAGATCTAGGCAAATCAGGGTGTCCGTCGTGTGTTGGCCAGGTTTGGGGTTCTGAAGTTTTTGGAGAACCCTTTGATGAGAGCTGGAGAGCCCTTGTTGGCCTGGATTATCAGTTATTGGGATCTAGAGCATGAGGTCTTTGTAGTGCAGGGGCACAGGATTGAACTGATAGTCCAGGATGTGTATTTCCTGACAGGTGTCCCGCCACTTGGGATGGTGGGAAATACGCAGCCAGTGTTACCGCGGGGACGGAACATCATGGAGTTTGTGGAGCAGCATTGTCGACCGGGTCTCCGAGTCAAAGGGACGTGGATACCGATCGGGGGCCTAGAGAGACTGGAGACCTAGGCAGTGGCTGCAACGGTGCTATGGATCCTGGGCAGCCAAGCGTTCCATCACATCACTAGGGGGCAGATGATGATCATAGAGAGCGTGTTGAGTGGGACCTACTATGGGTGGGCCCAAATGATGTTGGTGTCGTTAAAACGATAGTTGTCGCTGTGCAAGCGGCAAGTGAACCACGATTTCTCGTATGGGACTTTATTGTGTTCCTTATTTTTTTAGAAGATCTCGACCTTACGACCTTGTATACAACTCCTGGATGGGAGCCCGAGAGAGCCCAAGATGCGTCGGTGGGGGCGGCTACTGTGCAGAGGAGGAGGAGGGGCGGTCGGATGAGTGTTTCGACCAGAGTTCTTTGCCCATTGGGATCAGATGCCGTTCTACATAGACGAGTATCCCTATAGTGGGATGAGTTATTCTGGGGATCTGGACCTACCACTTCCGCCTGGTCGAGTATGGGGACCTGATGGTAAGTGATAAGTAACTATTCTTTTTTGGGCATGTTACAGTTAGTGAATAGTAGATAGGGTACTGATTCCTGTATTGTTGGTATGCAGATATAGCTCCGGTAAAACCGGCCGGATATATGGGACGACCAGAAACATCTGGAGTTGCAGGTCCGAGTGGGTCGAGAGCAGCGCGTAATGAGGATGCGGCCACCCTTCTGGAGGACATCCGCCGTAGATGCGAGAGGTTGCTGACCAGAGTGTCAAAGCGTGGGTGGCAAGACTTAGACGACCAGTACATAGAGCCATGCATTGGTCTACCCTCAGAATGGCGAGGTGTCATGTGGTGCATGGCGATGGCCAGTCAGGGGATACGTGATCTACAGGCTGCAGGAGTAGAGCCATTGGCTCGGGATCCGCCAGATAGTGATTAGGTGTGGGGCATGTGGTGCCCCCAGTTTTGAGTTTTTTGTAACATGCTATGGGCATGTCATATGTATCAGAGTAGATGGACTCTAAACACATGTTTTGCGACACATATTATGGATATGCATCTTTTTTAATGATTATGAATGTTATTGTCTTGTATGAAATGCGTGTGATAAATGCCAATCTAGAACATGGTTTGCAATACTATCTACATAGTGATTATGTTCTCGAGGTACATGGTTGAAAGTTGTGGTTTCAAATTCACATATCAAGAGTTTCACTCGTAAATATCGTCTAAACAGCACAGGATTACGCACACGATAGACACCATTTAGTTGCATGACAAGAAGTAGGGAATCTAAACGAACATGCAGATGGAGGATGCGATGAAAGAGGGCATCGGCTAAGAGACCACCCACTGCATCATATTTGGCCTGATTGTTGGTGGTAGTACCAATGCAGACCTCGTTTGAGAGCACAAGGGCATGCAAGGGGGTGAAAATGGCCCAACCTGCTGAGGCTAGATTCCGGGAGTAACGACTTGCACCATCGGCGTAACCGATATAGGGTGGGGATGGGAGGTTCTGCGGAATAGTGTTACAAGACAACAAATGGGGGGAGGAGGGACAATGATGGCAGCGTGAGTGTATAGAAGACATTGAGCGGAAACTGCGGGGGGGAGTGCGATGAGCAGGATGGCTATGACTCATATACAAACTAGAGGGTTGTATATGAGGGCTATAGGAGGTATGGCGGGGACTCGGGCTGCGGGGGTCAACAGAGATGTGGGTGGAGTTATCTCGTGTATGGGCAGAAAAGAGGGGGTCAAGGGTGGAAAGGGCACCACATGACGTGGAAAAGTTATCTAAATCATCCGTGGGGGAAGAAAGGCTCGCATATGGATCATCATGGGGAATGACAGAAGAACAGGGAAACAAAGGGTTAAAAGATGGGGAGCCCAGGGTGGTCAAGCGAAACAACAGGGGAGGATTCAAGGGGAATGTGCTCCAAGGGTCTCACAGAGGATGATAGGTAAAGAATGGTCGTAGTAGACTCTGTCATCTGGACATCAGGGGGGGGGATGTCGATGGGAGCGGGGGGATCCTCAAGCTGACCCGAAGCATACTGCGCGAGTATGGGAGAGTCGGATTGATTTTGTTCAACCTCATACTCTCGGACTACTACTAAAGAGGCACGGTAATGTGTCAGGTGAGGACAATGGTGGGAGTAATGGCCATGGACACCGCACAAAGCACAGGGTTTGCTAGTGCGAATAGTTTTTGGGTTCTTGGTTACGGACGAAAACGGAAGAGAAGGGTCGGAGACCGTAGACTCAGGGAACACGAATTTAACCATGGGTTGAATGCAGGGTAACTCAGGACAAGTATGGGTGGCGTGACCGACGACATCACACAAGGCACAAGGCTTTGCGGGCGGAGAAGGAGCTGGGTCAGTCGGGGTGGCCTTGTCTTTGGATGCCCCCTTGCGAGCTTTGCCTTTCTTTCCTGGAGCTGCCACCACAGGGGTAGGGTCCTAGGGAGGTGCAAGGGGCATGGTAGTAATGGAGGAAGCGAGGGGGACCGGTTGAACCGGTGTCAAAGCAAGATAGGGTTAGGGGTAACCAAGAGGGGTAGCGGCTGGGGGGTCAAGGTACCAGACGGGTATACCTAGGGTCAGGTTAGGGAGAGAGAGGGTGGCCATGACGGGGAAAGAATATATTTCTGGAGGGGGAGCCAGGAAAGGCATCTGACCCACGGGATAATGACCAGGAGGGACGGCTCCAAGATGATTAAGGCATAGGGGAATCGTTCCAGGGGGATAAAGGGGTTAAGGGATACCAGCTGTAGGAGAAGGGCCAGAAGGAGGAGGTCCGGCTAGCGGAGATGAAGGGCTAGGAGCAGGTTGCGATGGGCGAGGTTGAGGCTGAGGTTGCTGACTAGCCGAAGCGGGTCGCTTAAGGGAAACCCGAGATGATTGCATCATGCAAACATTCGACAAGCTGGGATCAAAGATATGAGGAGGGGGGGGACCAGGAAAAGTTCCACGCCGGGAGGAATCTTTGTAGACGCCGGGGGAGACACTGGCCAAGGAATCGATGGTTTTCTTATTGGCTACAAAAGAGATGGTCATCTTTGGGGAGGTCTGAGACGGCGGCTCATGGTAAGTCAACTGGTCGATGGTGACTATCTTTCCATTGTGAGGAAAATACATCTTGCGAAAAACCACGGATGGGACAATAGACATGGCATAGGTGTAGCTTCGCCCTAATATAATTTTGTAGTCGAGAGGGGCGTCAATGACTTCGACGTCAACGCAAACGGTCTTACCGGCAAGGGTGATAGGATAATTACGGAAAAGGCCAATGGGCTGGGAGGCATGGCCATCTCACGCTCGAAGGGTGATCGTGGAAGGGGCCAACTCAGGAGATCTGAGTTGCTTCCAAACCGAAGCGGACATCACATAGGTGGATGCCCCCTCATCAATTATGCACCGAGAAACGTTGGCATTCCCGATTTTGACTGGGATTTGGAAAGCGACGGAAGCAGGAAGAGGAGGATGGTCTGATTGATGAGCGTTGAAAAGAATCATTTGGTCATCAGCAGGATCTACAGCACCCACGGCAGATAGCAGAGCCTTCTTTTGGGAAGGGCATGACTGGAGGAGTTCCAACGTGGAAATGGCAGCAGGAGATTGCGCCAAATCTTCTACTATGATATACGCTTGAGCAGCTCGACCAGGAGCAGCATTGCGACGTAAGGGACCCTTAGGAATATTTGTATGAACCTCAACTTTGGGTTGAGGGATATGTAAGGGGCCATTGGGTGTCAAAAGAGGCTCTGTAGAACCTGAAGAAGGGGACTCGGGGGCAGACTGAGCAGAAGGCTTGGGGTACTAGCGAGACCAAGTTTGAAGGTGAAGGTTGACAGTTGGGGAAGGATCAGAGTTCATCATAAGGATCTGGTAATCGGAGGAACCAGAAGGGGAAGGTTGAGTGGCGACCTGGCTGGCAGGCGGTTGGGTAGCCACGAATCCTTGCTGAGGGAAAGGATCAGTAAACATAGCTGGTTGAGTAGTGGCCACATTAGGGGGAGCATGAGGGGAGGCATGTTGTTCTCACAATGTGGCTTGAGACTCCCACATCTGTCGCATCTGTGGTAAGAGGGGACAATCATGGGTGTAGTGACCATAAACACCGCAACACGAACACGGATTATTTGTGCGAAGAGGCCTGTCTGGCTTGGGCTGAGTGCCTTGTTGCTGGTTAGCAGTGTTAGGGTCAATACCTTGAGGATTGGGTCCACGAGTACCAGGGGCAGATTTGTTTGGATTGCCTCTCCACCTTCTTTGAGAAGAAGGGGGATTAGTCCCGCCCTGCTGTGCAAATACTTGCCCTGAATGGGGCTGTAGGTGCTGTTGCGGGGTTGGAGGAGGCAAGGGAGAAGGAAGCGCATATGCTGGAGGAGCTAGCGCACCAGGCTGCGGATAAGGGTAATGGTTAGGTTGGGCGGCATTGAGGTAAGCAGGAGGTTGGGCAAAAGGATGAGGCATGCCATATCCTGGATACATGCTACCTGGAGGGGGAAGAGTGCTAGAGGTGCTGGCCCCTCCCTGAGGGAGACCATAGCCCATAGGAGGTTGAGCATACGGATGAGAAAGGGCTCCAACGATATCGTCAGCGGAATGAGATGCCCCCGGGGCGTTAGCACCTCTGGGCCTAGGGAGGTCAGGAAGGACGGTATAAACATAACCAGACTGAGCATAGATCAGGTCATATTTCAAGGCTATTTGGAGGGCGGCTTCTTCGGTTTGAGGGAAATGGGAGGTGACATCTTTGCCGATGGGAGCTAAGAGAGTGCGAAGGAACCAGTCCATATAAACCCAATCTTCGAAGGGGGGAGCTCGACATAAGCTTCGTCTTCTTCACCATTCCTGAACATGAGTGGAAAGGCGGGTTGAAGAGGTTTTCTTGAAAGAAGTCAAAAGCTCCGTACCAGTATCGTATCGGAGAGGGAGCTTGAAATAAGATAAAAAGGCTTGGGCAATGGTCGCAAAGGTGGTATGGGAAGAGGTGTCTTGGTCAACATACCATTTAGAAGCTTTGCCGGTAAGCGTGCGTTGGAAAAACCAAAGACAGATGGAGTCATTGGTAATGGAATTGGAGGAACACCACATGTGGAAAGATCGGACATGGTTGGTTGGATCTTCTCCAGAAAGGCCTTCGAACTTAGGGATTTAGGAGGGGAGCTTGGTTGGCATAGAAGGCCAACCAACATCGTGGTAGATAGGGTCATTGATCAACTGATTGAAATCGGGGAGGCTGAGGCCTGCGATGTACGGGAGCAAAGGTGCAGCCAAGGTAGTTCCTGTGGTGGTTCCGCTAGTAGTAGTCCTGGCATTAGGGCCAGGATTACCGCTAGTGTTAGGCCCTCGACCAGACATAGTGAAGGTGATAGGGGGAGAACCAGAAGGAAAAGGAGAACCCAAAGAATCAGAAGAGGAGTCGGAGTGCGGACTCGGAGGAGGACTGGCTCGATGATGGCAGGACGGAGCAGGTCGATTGACCAGAAACTAAGGGTGAAGGCCAAGAAGTCTCCGGGAAACGTGCCTTAGGGGCGCAATGATGGCAACACAAACATGGCATGAGGGGAAGAAGAACGACCGACAGAGGCAGGGAGGTGCAGAATCAAGTGATTACAATGTCGAAACAAGGGCAAAAAGGTGCAGTGTCAATTGATTTTAAAGTCTTTGCCTGGCAGTGTAAACCAGGCTCTTCTTCGCTTAGGGTGAGTGTGTGGCGTGCGTTAATTTTAATTTTTTAAACCCTTTCCATTTTGAGAGCAAGAGGAAAAGTGTGTTGCGTAACTGAAAATAATGCTGCGAAAACAGTATATAATGCTGAAATAACAGAAAATTAACAGCTACTATTGCATCGATTCAACCCAAAAAGGCGGGTCTCTCAAAAATAATCTAAAAGGGGGAAAAAATCTAGTCAAAACACACTAAAAAGAGGCCAATAGATCTAGGGTCGAAAGGGACAGGGATCTAAAGGGAAAAGATGCTGAAAAGAGGTGCAGATCACAGCCAAGAGGTAGAGGCAAGGTGGCTGGAAAAAAGGAGGAAATCAGCAAAAAGCAGAAGGGGCAAGGAGGAGGCCCTAAAATTAGATCCAAACAAAACTTCATGAGGTGATTTGAAAGGGACAAGAGCTGATTAGAAGAGGTCTGAAAAGGAGGTATCAGATCTGGAAAAAAGGGGGGCTGAAACTCTGAAAAAAAAGACCTGAAACAGATAAAAACTCTTCCACCAAAAGTGGAGGGTACTGAAGCCTTAGGGGGCTATGTTCCCACTTAGATGAGTAAAAAAGATCAGAAACAGGTCAAAACGGGCTGAGATGGAGGCTGGAAAACCCTCACAGAAGCTTCAGAAAAACTCAGAAAAATTGTAGAAAAACAGCAGAAAATTTGGCAGGTCGCAGGTTCTGACCTGTTTTCTATGCAGGTCGCAGAAAATGGGTTGAAAAGTGCGACCTGGAGGTCCAGGTCGCAGTTTATGGGCTGAAAAGTGCGACCTGAAGCTCTGGGTGTCCCGGCGGCAGATTTCCAGAAAAGTTGCGGTCTCAGTTGCGGCTAATGTCTGTCACCTGCGCAATAGGGCCAGAAACACGCGGAATTTAGAAATTTTAATGTTTTAGGGTTTTATAGGGGAAAAAAAACATAAAAATAGGAAAAACAAAAAGCTGAAAAGAAACCCTAGGGTATGAAGTAGCTGGATATTCATGAATATGAAAAACGACAGCGGTCGTAATTGAAAACCTGTGTGGAGTCGCCAATTGTTAGTATGAATCCTTTGTCGAAGTGTACGAAAAAAGACCACTTTAGCTACGCATAACTAATAGCCCTAACATCAAATGTGGCTGCCAATATCTTCAGATCTGCAGTTAATTGATCAAGACAAGAGCTGCAAAAAACCAGATCTATGCATAGAAAGACATTAAGCAGTAAAAAGAAGGGTTTGCTCCATATATCCAATAGACAAGACAAGAACAATTTTTGAAAGAATTTTTTGTATTAAGGGCACCTGGGAGGAAAACAAGAAGATGTTTCCAATTCTCCTCAATGGGATGGGTTCTTGGAAGTCCTCATCACTTCAGATCTAGCATTTCTCTCTCCTGTTGGTGTAGAAAACCCAGACAAAGATAGAACTCAAAGGGAGCTCACACAGCAAATAATGGAAAATATGACAATGATGATGGCTCAAAGTCAGACCAAGAGTTTAGATCCAGAGTGATCCAATAGGCAACAAAAGGTGAAGAATGGTAGGGAAAACCCTCCTATTTATAACAAAATATTGGGTCATTCTAGATCTTGGTGCATGATTAAAATAACGTTAACCAAATATAGATCCACCTTTTGTGGAATATTTTATTATATTTGTTGGAGGGAAAAGGTAGTTGACTTGGGTCAAATCCATTTATTTGTAAATAATAAATAAATAAATGATTTATTTATCATTTTAAGGAAGTGGTTGAATGATAATCAAATAAATAATGATTTATTTAATTATTTGTGGGTGATTTAGTCATATTTAACAAAGAATATTATTTAAATAAGATTTAAATAATTATTCCTAGAAAATAATAAGATAAATAGGGATTTATCTAATTAATTTCTTTGTTTTGGGTTAAACATGATGAGGAATAATAATTAAATTATTGTTTAATTAATTATTCCATGAAGAAAATCAAACAAATATAGATTTGTTTAATATTTCCTTTTGGGGTTTCCTGTTTAGACCATAAACAACCTAATAAATGTGGTTTATTAAGTTATTTGACATAGTGAGAGAAATTTTACTTAGGGTAAAATTGGTCTTACATGGTGTACTTGGGTCCATCTAATGATAGTAGGTTAGATGACCAAAAAATGGTGTAACAGAGAGCTTCCTCCCTATTGTTTGAAAGAGAACCTATTCCCAATTCATAGGATTAAATAATAACAACAACTTCATTATGGATGATGCCTCCAACCATAACCACTACTGGATTGGACTTAGAGCGAGAGGAAAAGTGGCATTCAATAAAGAGGTGCTGAATAGTTTCTTCTGCTGCTTGACAATTTGGGCATCTTGAGGGTCCAATCATGCCTCGTTTTTTTAGATTGTCAGAGGTTAAGATTTTCCCTTTTAATAAAGTCCATATAAATAATTTGATCTTGGGGAGGGCCTCAGATCTCTAAGTTGCCTTCCAGTTTGACCATATAGGCATGGGATAGTCATTATTGCAGAGGTATTGATATGGAACTTTAATAGTATAAGTTGATCCAAAAGGATCCCAATGGAATTCATCCTCACTATCTTTTTTAATAGGAGCAATACCATGGAGGTGAGCTTGAAGGGCTCGGAGACCCACATCTAGATGAGCAGGGACTTCTGGCAAGTGCCACCTAGTCCAGAGCAGAGATTGAGCATCCCAATTAGAGATCTGGTTCAAATAATGCAGGCCCATGTTACTGAAGAAGGATAAAAGTTGGTGAGTTCCAGGTTTTCTGTTAATGGGGAGCTGTCCCATAATTTGATCCTTCCCAATGCTAATGTTGTTACCTCCCATGGGTACTTTGGAAACATTTTGAGCTAACAAAGGAATTTCTTTTTTGCATAGCCCCCAGATTTTAGAGCAAGATTTGTTGGGGATATCTTGGTCAAGGAGATGCTACCTGATAGTATTGAGATATTTAATTACACTAGGAAAATTTTTAATATATCAAATTCATAATATTTACATTTACATACCTGCTTCAACTTCTAGTTGAGGTTGATTTTTCCCTTCAATATTTGAAAGTGCTTCTATCTTTCTTTTTCGAGATTGTCTCATATTTTCTTTACGTTCCTCAGGGTATCTTTTTCAATAATATTTTCTCGTACAATTCCTTCAATTTCCCATGATAATAGAGTATGAAGTTCAAAAAATTTCCTTCAAAAATTTAGACAAAAACTCAATTAAAAAAAAACATCACAAAATATTTAATTTAAAAAAAAAATCATTTTAAAAATTTTGCAAAAAATAATTCAAAAAAGCCTCTTAAAAAGATATCACTTCAAAAAATACTTCCAAAAAATGTCCAAAAAATGTCCTTTGAATATTGAGCCTAAAAATAGTCCTTTCGAAATTAAGCATAAAAAGAGTCTTTTGAAAATTAAGTCCAAATCCATACCTTCAAAAACAATGAAAATTAAGCCCAAATCCATACCTTCAAAAAAAATGAAGCCCAAAAAATATCCAAAAAATGTATCACATACCTCTAAGAAATGTCCTTTGAATGTAATGTCCTTTAAATGTACCTCCAAGAAAAGTTCTTAAACCCAAAACAATCCTTTGCAAAAATGTCCTTTGAATGTACCTCTAAGAAAAGTCCTTAAACCCAAAACAATTCTTTGCAAAATTAGACCAAGACCTTTGTAAAATTAGACCAAATGTGCGAAAACATGTGAAAATAATGAATGATTTCGCGGCAATTTATATTGTCGCGAAATGATTTTTTAGAGGGGCTTCGTGGTATTCTCCAGCCGAGGGAAAGTCGGATAAAAGTTCGGTCGAACTTTTATAAAAAAATTCGGCCGAAATTTTATGTCTTTAGACTTGACGGGCCTTCTGCGCAAAAAAAAATTCAGTCGAGCATTTTTTAAGAGTTCAACCAAACTAACACGTCAAAAATTACGCAGAGCCAAGCTTTGAATTCATATCTTCAACTTTGGACTAATTAAACTTCATGAAACATTCTTAATTAACTGTGGGAACCAAGACAAGCATTTTCAAAATTCAATTTACTTTCAAGAAATATAAATTTTATGGAATTTCATAAATATTTACTAATTCTAATAAATTTTGTAATAAAAAGGGTGCAAACAATTTCTGAAGGTCATTATGATTCAGTGAAATCATAATTTTGTATCTTCCAAAATACAGTGTAAAAAAAATTGAAAAAAATATGGTGCATTACATTGGTCCATCATCTGTAATGAGTAGTTTTTAGATTTTTATTTTATAACTTATATGTTAAGAAATTTCTTGCGTCACGAAACATATTCAAAATATGTATTTTTTTCATATTGGACCAGTTCAAAAAATTCTAGTAATTATGATATGCATTTGTTGGCTTTGTAAATATGAGGAAACTGAAGTAAACTCTGTCTACATTGTTGTAATACATTTTGTTTCTCAAAAACACAAAGTTTCAAAGAATACAATAGTGCGTATTAACATGATTTCTTATGAATCCTTTGATTGTTAAAAAACACACACTGAAAGAAACGCTAAGTTGAAATATCAAATGTCTATAAAAAATTTTCAAAAGATAAGTAAGAGAAAGCTAATAAAATTTCTGACAACTTTTATTTTTATTGCAAAATGAAATTCTAAACAGAAAATGTTTTTTGGCTTGCAGAAAGTTGAAAAACATAAAAAAATGATTTTTTTTCTTAAAAAAGGGAAAAAAGTGTAACCCAACTTCACATTTTCACCCAGGGGCATAATCTAAAGTACGTATCTAACATGAGCCGAGAGGGATCAAATTTATTTTGTTGAAAACTTATTTTAGAGTGCAAAAAACTATGTGGGTGGAATTTTTTATTGTTTAAATTATATTTTTGAATGTTATAAAAATTACATAACATGTGTATTGAGCCAATTTTTATTAATTTGTGTTGAAATATTTTACTCATAACTCATATTGGATGTTTTTTGTTAATAGATTTTTAATTGTTTGTTTATATGGCCATTTAAGTTTTGTTTTTTGTCTAGTGAACATGAGTGAAAATTATTTATATTATTATTTTTAGGACGTGACATGCTTACACATGTACTTAATACTGGATTAGAGAACGAGTCTCTTGTCTCAATGAGCCTCTTTTCTCAAAAAATATTTTATTATTTTCTTGAGAATGTGACATACTTACACATGTCCCTCATACTCAATTGTACAATGAGCCTCTTCGCTAAACAAGGGAGATCAAATTAATTTTGTTGCAAACTTATTTTAGAATGAAAAAAACAATGTGTAATTTTTAACTATTTAAATTGCATTTTTTTTAATGTTATAAAGATTACATAACATGTGTATTGAGCGATTTTATATTAATTTGTGTAAAATATTTTATTCATAACTGACATTGGATGTTTTTTGTTCATAGATATTTAATTGTTTATTTATATGGTTTTTTTTTTTTTTTTTTTTTTGGCCTACATGAGAGAAATTTTTCATTTTTTATTTTTTTTAGGATGTGACATACTTAGATTGTAGAATGAGCCTCTCGGCTCAATAACATTAAAAAAATGCAACTTAAATAGTTAAAAATAACATATTTTTTTTTGCACTCTAAAATAAGTTTGCAAAAAAAGAAATTTGATTCCTCTTATCTAGCCGAGAGGCTCATTCTAAGTGAGAGAGATGTGTAATTATGTCACGTCCTAAAAATAATAATAAAAATAATGTCCACGAGACAAAAAATAAAAATTAAATAGCCATATAAATAAACAATTGAAAATCTTTAAAAAGAACATCCAATATGAGTTATGAATAAAATATTTCAACATGAATTAATATAAAATGGATCAATACACATGTTATGTAACCTTTATAACATTCAAAAATGTAATTTAAAAAGTAAAAATTCCACCCACATAGTTTTTTTGCACTTTAAAATAAGTTTTCGAAAAAAAAAATTTGATACCACTCAGCTCATGTTAGATACGTGCTTTAGATAGATCTATGCTAATATTACATTCAAATATTAACAATCATATCTTAATAATATTTTTGTGTTAACAATGTATTAGTTTTATGAACTCTACATACCCTTATGCATAAGAGTATATTAATCCAAAGGGAAATGTTAATCCAAATTCATAGAAAAGGATATACTAATCCACAAGAAAATGTTAATCCAAATTCATAAAAGGTTTGGATAGTAATAAATACAATTAGAGGAAACAAAACTTATATACTAATCCACAAGGAAATGTTAATCCAAATTCATAGAAAGTCTCGATAGTAATAAATACAAGTAGAGTGAACAAAAATATAAAGATGGTTTCCATTTGGTTTTCTTATTTTATCTTTGAAATGGTTGCACAGAACACACAACACATCTTTGTTCACAAAATTAACACATCTTTGTTCACCATGGATAGAATCATTGGATTCATATTTCGAGGTCTTGGAGGCTTCTCTTTTGTAAAACGTTACATTTCTAAGTCCCTAACGTTTCTCTCGTGACCCTTTCCCCTGTTTGTCGGTTCGATCTCGTAAATTATAAGAATAACATTGCCTTGTACCCTTGGGCATAAGAATAACATCAAAGGAATGAGAAAAACTTATCCAAAGGATCCCTCACTATTTTGAGAGCATGTTGAATGCAACTTTTACGAAAAATGAAGATGATACATGTAGCAAAAACAAACGGCTTATTTGATAACTCCATAATTACAAATATTTCTCAGTTAACTTCATAATTTGCCGTCTTTGAAATACTTTAAAAAGATTAAAAAGGCATATTTTTATAATCAAAGTGTATGATAGCATGAGAAGCTTCGGTATAGGTTTTTATTTGAGTATTTTGGGAGTGTTTTCATCTACATACTTGAAAAAGTAATGCAGAACAATTTAAATATAGTAAATTATTTTTATGGATATTTATCCATATTCAATGTCATTTTATATGAAAAATATTTTACAAATATATATAAAATTGAGTTTGATGTAACAATTTATATATAAATTTACTTTTAGTGCATAAATAAATATATGTTTCATCTAAAAAACATACAAAGACCAGATGTGTATGTGTATGTTTAAAAGTTCTAATGGATGTTTCACGTGTTTTATATAGGAGATTAAGTTTAATAAAAGTGAAAAATAAATCATTTTATTTTCGAATTATTTTTATAATAAAAATAGAGATATATTGTTCCGTTGTTGAGTCGAAAGGTTCATTCTACAATCTAGTATGAGGGCACTATAAGTATGTCACATTCTAAAAAAAAAAATTCTCTCATGTCGGCCAAACAAAAAAACAAAAACAATTAAATATCTATGAACAAAAAACATCCAATGTGAGTTATGAATTAAATATTTTAACATGAATTAATATAAAATGGCTCAATGAACATGTTATGTAATCTTTATTATATTAAAAAAATGCAATTTAAGTAGTTAAAAATTACACATTGTTTTTTCCACTCTAAATAAGTTTGTAACAAAAAAAATTGATCCCTCCTATTGAGTTGAGAGGCTCATTATACAATCCAGTATAGGGAACTGAAAGTATGTCACGTCCTAAAAAAATAATAATAATTTTTTTTTCTCTCATGTCGGCCAAACAAAGAAACAAAAATTAAATAATCATATAAATAAAAAATTAAATATCTATGAACAAAAAACATCCAATGTGAGTTATGAATAAAGTATTTTACATGAATTAAGATAAAATGACTCAATACACGTGTTATGTAATCTTTATAACATTAAAAAAATGCAACTTAAATAGTTAAAAATTACACATTGTTTTTTGCACTCTAAAATAAGTTTGCAACAAAAGAAACTTGATCCCTCTTGTTTAGCCAAGAGGCTCATTCTACAATTGAGTACGAGGAACATGTGTAAGTATGTCACGTCCTCAAAAAAAATAATAAAATAATTTTTGACTAGAGAGGGTCGTTGAGACAAGAAACTCATTCTACAATCTATTACGAGGTACATGTGTAAGTACGTCACGTCCTAAAAATAATAAAAATAATAATTTCCGCTCATGTCCACTAGAGAAAAAACAAAATTTAAATAGCCATATAGATAAAAAAATTAAAAATATATTAACAAAAAACATCCAATATGAGTTATGAAAAAAATATTTCAACATGAATTAATATAAAATAGCTCAATACACATGCTATGTAATATTTATAACATTCAAAAATATAATTTAAATAGTAAAAAATTCCACATAGTTTTTTTCACTCTAAAATAAGTTTTCAAAAAAATGAATTTGATCCATCTTGGCTCGTGTTAGATACGTGCTTTAGATGGATCTATGCTAGTTTATATGATTTGTTATGGAGTATTTTCTTTCCTAAGCTGGGTAAGACTACATATTCATCACCACTTCCAATATACATGAGGAGCTGAATTGAACCTATGACTTCACATCAAGGAGTGAGTTAATAGAGAAGCTAGACCTCACATTAAGGAGTGCCTTAATAGAGCACCTGGACCCCGTGGATGAGTTTTTATGGAGTATTGAACAACAATAGTTTGTAAATATTATATAATTATATGGATATGTATGTCTATTTTAGAATAAGACTTTTATAATTTTAATTCAATTTCAATAATTATTAAATAGATGGCAAGGATTTAACTTCCACAAAATATTCTAAAATAATCTCAGTAATAGTGACAAATATCAAAAGTTGAGATTTTCTTCAAAAAAATTATGCCCTTTCTATATTTTCATTTAAATTGTTTAATTAAAGAGTTATGATTTTTGAATTATGTGGTGTTAGTAAATCATGATATTGTAACAAAGCATATTTACAAGCTAGGAATCTCCATGGTAAAGTGAAAGTGAATTTCCATGGTTAAAATCTTGTTACATGTTTTTCTAAAATGTATATATTTTTAACTCATATATTAATTATTTTTATATTATTAATAATTATTAATATTTAAAGTGTGGCCTACGAAACTTAGAATTGTTGCGTAGGCCTGGTGTTGCAGTCGCGGCCTGAAGAATTCCATGCTCCTGCACTCTACAACGTGCATGGCCCCTCCGAAGTTCATCCTGGAGGCGGTCCCTCCATCTGATCAAGCCCAAACCTTCTCGGTTCTGATTAGTTCTCTAGATCCTCCTTGCCCTAGACCAGCAATCTCGAAATTTGTCAAGAAGCTTGAAGGTATTCAGGAAGTTTCTCTCCCTCTGACCATTCCACGCATGGCTTCCCTTTCTCTCTCTTAGAAGGGCCTCATTGGTCAATTTACTTGTTTATGGCCATCTCCGAAGAGTGTTCAAAAATTGGTTGAGCACAACTGGGTGGACAAGATCAGTGGAAAAATCTCAATCAAATTATGCGGCAGAGGTTATTTCACCGTTCATTTTGAAACAAAAGAGGACACATATCTGATATTCAGGAACAAACCTTCCTTCATGGATACTAGAGGGCTATACCTCAACAAATGGACGCCGAACTTTGACCCAAAACTTCATGTGCCAAAGATTGTCCCAGTTTGGGTACGACTTCCTCATCTCCCTTTGCACTGTTGTGGGGATGACTCCGTCCGTGCTATCAGAAATACTATTGGCAAGTTCATCGATCGAAGTGAGCCAAAGGAAAACATGCAATCTTTTGCTAGGATCTGTGTCAAAGTGGATCTGGGTAAAGGTCTCCCTGAAGCGATCAAGCTTAAAATCAAGTGGACCCAGCAACCATTTGATCCATCCCCCATCCTTCCCTCCATTTGGTACGTACCTATATTACTAGTATAGTCCCTTATTGTTGTTAGTGTAACCCCCTTATTATTATTATTGTACTCTTGTAACCCCCATATTGTTATTATTGTGCCCTAAAATTATTATTGTTAGGTCAGCTAGGATTACATTGTGGCCACTTGGACTCCTATATATAGAAGGAGGTTTTGTAATTTGAATCGTCCCAGAATTGTTCATTCATGTAATGTATTGGAGGTTGCCCCCTCAAAGTGGCTTATTTCTAAGGCGTTGATATCTCTTTTATTCTCTTTTTGGAGATGGTTTCACAACATTTGGTATCAGAGCTTTGAGATTCTAGGGTTTCGCTGCTCCAAACAGGTCAATGTGGCATTTTCGCTATAAATGTTTTTCTACGAAGGTTCAGAATCTGAAATTTTTAGAGTGTGAAGAAAAAATCCCAAGGAACATCATCACAACATTTCAGAGCTTATTTTTCAATATTTTCGTAGATATGATATGTGCAAGTTAGGTCATTTTGCAGGCTCCTGAATTTAACTTAAATAGGTCATCATGGTATTTTCGTAATAATTTTTTCTACGAAGGTTCAAAAGCTGAAATTTTTAGAGTGCAAAGCCACAATCCTGTGGAACATTATCAAAAAATTTCAGATATTGGTTTGCAATATTTTTGGAGATATGATTTGTGGAAGCTAGGGCTTTTTGAGGGTTCTAAATTTCATCTCAAAGAGGTGATCGTGGGAAAATATTCATATCTCTCTCTCTGAGCATCGGATTGGAATGCTGTAAAAAGTGGCCACGAGTGCACATAATTTATTTTTTGGTCTATCAATTTTAGAGCCAAAGGAGGAAACAGTGAACGTGGAAAGTTGTACTAGTTCACTCAACTGAACCAGTCCAAAATTGGGTCATTGTGGGAGATTGGACATAACTTTGCCTTGAAGAATCCAAATCAGATCAGACCTGTGGCATTTTAAATAATCTTCAGAGGGCTATTACAGGGCTGAATTTCAGATATTGAGGATCCACAATTATAGAGATAATTCAATTTCAATATTGAGCTCCTCAAAAGCAAGTAAAAGGTGTGTATTTTTTTTTCCAAATTGCATAAGTCTTGTTTGAAGAATCAATTTGAATTGATTGCAAGGGCATATTGTAGAATAGATATCCGTATTGGATTCTAAAATGGCCCTTAAAATGAATTCAACACCCATTAAGCCTTTAGAAATCTCTACTATGGCTCATGAAGATGAAGAATGGCAACATGACATATCAAAATTACAAGAGAAAGTGAAACAAATTTCGCTCTCGCAAAGAGAAAAAAAAATGACATGGAAGTTTTGAAGAAAGGCATGGAAACTAAGATGGATGGTTTGAAGAAAGGCGTGGAATATAAGATGGATGGTTTGAATAATGGAATGGAATCTAAGATAGATGTCATGGAATCTAAAATAGATGGCATGGAAGTTGACATGGAATCTAAAATGTAAAACATGAAAATGATCTAAAAGCAGACATGGAAGGTTTGAAAAAGTTGATACAAGAAATGTTTCCTAATGGTGAAAAGATAGAAGAGGAAACTCATGACGAGAAAAAAATAAATGTTAATCATGATTTCATAAAATATAATGTTGGTGGGAAGAACCACCGTATTCCAAAAATGGATATGAGGAAGTTTGATGGAAAGGATCCTGTAACATGGATACTATAGATAGAGCAATATTTTGATCTCCATAACGTGAAAAACACACAAAAGGTACGCATTGCAACTTTACATTTAGAATAAAATAAATTTGTATGGTATCGACGGCTTTGCTCCCGTAAAATAATTGTCACTTGGTCAATTTTTACGGAGGAAATGATAGCACATTATGAGGATACAAAGAGAAACACCTTATTTAGCCAATTGATAAATATCAAACAAAAGGGTTTAATGGGGGAGCACATTGAGGACTTCCAAAAATTTAATATAAGGGTAACTGGTATTCCAGAGGAACACATGATTGATCTCTTCATAGGTACTTTAAAGGATAACATCCAAAATGAAGTTTGTGTTTTGGGACCTAATTCATTGGAGAAGGCATTTAGGTTGGCAAGAAAAATTGAACGTAAAATTATGGCGACAAGGAAGCCTACCACTCACTTCTATAAAGAGGGAAGTGTTGCTACTCCTAGATTTCCACAACCTATAAGGTTGACACCACAACAATTGGAAGAAAAAAGAGAAAAAAGACTTTTCTAATGTTGTGATATCAAATACACTAAAGGTCATAAGTGTGCTGAGAAGAAATTATTTTACATAGACTGTGAAGAAGAAAATGAACGAGAAGAGGATATACACCAGGAACCAACCCAAGAAGAGGAATAAATGAGTCCAACCATATTGTGTAACGCATTGGCAGGAATTACCACTCCTCAAACTCTCAAGATAGAAGGACATATCAAGAATAAAATGGTAATAGTGTTTATTGATTCAGGTAGTACCCATAATTTTATTCATTGTAAGGTAGCCAAGGAATTGAATTGTTTCCTATACCCAGCACCAGAATGTCAAGTGATGGTTGCAAATGGAGGAACTATAAATTTCTCTCGGAAATGCCATAATATCAAGCTAACCATGGGGGAATATGTATTGACTAGTCCAATGCTTTCCATTCCTATGGGAGGTGCTGATGTTGTACTAGGAGTACAATGGTTACAATCTTTGGGGACGGTAGCTTTTAATTTTCAAGAACTTTTCTTGGAATTTTTTTCAGAAGGAAAGGAAGTCGAATTACGGGGTATTGAAGGGAAGCTGGGAAGGATAATAAGCTCTAATGTCATGAAAAAGATTCTAAAGAAATAACAACGAGGCGTAATTGCACAATTATGCTCACTAGAAGTTCCGACATCAAAATCATCTATTTCTGTAGATCTCCAACAAGTCTTGGACAATCATTCCAAGGTGTTTGAAACTCCCAAAGGACTCCCACCTATTCGTGATCATGATCATGCTATTCGTTTGATTCCAGGAAGTGTTCCTCCAAACATCAGGCCTTATAGATATCCTTACTTCCAAAAGAGCGAAATTGAACGTATGATTGCAGAAATGTTAGAGGCGGGTATAATTCAACCTAGTCAAAGTTCTTTCTCTACTCCCGTAGTATTGGTACACAAGAAGGATGGATCATGGCGAATGTGTCTGGATTATAGGGAGCTCAATAAGCTCACCATTAAAGATAAATTTCCCATTCCTGTGATTGATGAATTATTGGATGAATTACATGGAGCAATTTATTTTACCAAATTGGATCTTCATTCATGGTATCATCAAATTAGAATGAAGACTGAAGATATTCCGAAAACAACATTTCGAACTCATGAGGGTCATTATGAATTTTTGGTCATGCCTTTTGGCCTTACCAATGCACGTTCTACATTTCAAGGGTTGATGAATTCCATTTTCAAACCCTTCCTTAGAAAATTTGTGCTAGTATTTTTTGATGATATACTAATCTATAGAAGGTCTTGGAAGGATCATGTTCAACATGTTGACAGGGTGCTCAAACTATTGCAGGAGAAACAATTATATGCAAAAACATCCAAATGTTTCTTTGGAGTACAAGAGGTGGAATATTTGGGTCATATTGTATCTCACGAGGGTGTTAAGATATACCCTAACAAAATTAAAGCCATTAAGGAATGGAAAGTCCCCACAACCATAAAGTAGTTGCGAGGATTTCTCAGGTTAATAGGGTATTATAGAAAGTTTGTTAAGAATTATGGGAGAATAGCAACACCTCTAACAACATTATTGAAGAAAGATGCATTTTCATGGACTCGTGAAGCAACTAAGGCCTTTGAACATCTTAAAGAGGCAATGTTCCTAGCACCAGTCTTAGCTACGCTTGACTTCACAAAAACCTTTATTGTGGAATGTGATGCCTCATGAAATGGAATTGGTGTTGTTTTAATGCAAGAAGGAAGACCCATTGCTTTTGAAAGTCATCCAATTAAAGGAAAGTATTTACAAACACCTATTTATGAGAAGGAAATGTTAGCAATACTACATGCACTAAAGAAATGGAGAAATTACTTAATGGGGAGACACTTCAAGGTAAAAAATGATCATGACAGTCTTAAACACTTTTTGGAACAAAGACTATCTTCAGAAGAGTAGCAAAAATGGGTCACAAAGATGTTGGGTTATGACTTTGAAATAATATACAAAAAAGGGAAGCTAAATGTTGTTGCAGATGCACTCTCAAGAAAGAATGAAGAGGTGGAAGCATTTCTTTGTGCCATTTCTATTATCCAAATAGATTGGATAACCGAAGCAAGAGATGAATGGAAGAAGGACAAAGATGTATGGACACTCATTCAAAAGTTGCAGCAAGATCCTAGTACATATGATACATTTAGTTGGAAAAATGATTCCTTATGGTACAAAAATCGCTTATATCTTTGTAAGAATTCCCAACTAAAACAAAAGATTCTTCTGGAATTGCACACTTCTCCTTTAGGAGGATACTCAGGATTTTTAAAAACTTACCACAGGGTGAAGAAAGAATTTTTTTGGGATGGCCTTAAATCTGATATTCAAAAGTTTGTGGCGGAATGTTTGGTTTACCAGCAAAATAAAGTTGAGACAATTAAGACCCCGGGTCTTCTACAACCTTTATCCATTCCAAGTCAACGTTGGGAGGAGATTTCAATGGATTTTATCACAGGTTTACCTAAGTCCGAAGGAAAGAGTGTCATCATGGTGGTAGTTGATAGACTTACCAAGTATGCACACTTTTGTGGATTATCTCATCCATTTAAAGCAAGTACAGTTGCTACTACATTTATGGACAAAACTCAAAAGCTACATGGAAGCCCAAGGGTTATTGTGAGCGACAGAGATCCCATTTTCACTGGAAATTTTTGGACGGAGTTATTTTCTTGTTTGGGTACTCAATTAGCTCATAGCTCATCTTATCATCCTCAATCTGATGGTCAAACTGAGATAGTAAATAAATGTTTGGAAGGATATCTTTGTTGTTTTGTATATGATAAACAAACACAATGGGTTAAGTGGTTACCTCTCGCTGAATGGTGGTATAACACTTCCTTCCATACTGCAGAAAAAATGACCCCATTTATGGCACTTTATGGATATCATCCACCATCCATCACATCATCTTTAAGAGAAAATTCAAAGGTTCAAGCAGTGGAAGATCACATCGAGCATCAAAACGAAATTCTCCAACTCTTAAAGGACAAGCTGAATTTGGCACAAAATCGAATGAAACATCAAGCAGATCAAAATTGCAGCGAGAGAAGTTTTGATGTAGGAGACTGGGTATTTTTACGGCTACAACCATACAAACAAATGTCCCTCAAGCAAGCTAAGAAGGATAATAAATTATTGCCAAAGTACTATGGACCTTACAAGGTGTTGCAAAATATGGGTATTATGGAATACAAATTGGAGCTTCCTGCTTCTTTACGAGTGCATCGAATTTTCCATGTTTCATGCTTAAAGAAGGTTATAGGTGAAAATATTCTAGTTCAATCAATATTTCTAGAACTTGATGAGGAAAGAAAAATAATATTGGAACCTAAAGTGGTCACGGAAACAAGAACTCGACAGTTACAAAATCGATCAATTTTACAGTATCTCATCAAGTGGAAGAACTTATCCACTGAAGATTCTACATGGGAGGATGAGAATTTTATACAGAAGGACCCAAAGCTACTCAAGCGTTGAGGACAACACTTTTTTGAAGGATAGGGGCATGTTAGGTGTCTATATTACTAGTATAGTCCCTTATTGTTGTTAGTGTAACCCCCTTATTGTTATTATTTTACCCTTGTAACCCCCACATTGTTATTATGTGCCCTTAAATTATTATTGTTAGGTTGGCTAGGATTACATTTTGACCCCATGGACACCTATATATAGAAAGGAGGTTTTCTAGTTTGAATCATCCAATATTTTTTCATTCATGTAATGTATTGGAGGTTTCCCCCTCGAAGTGGCTTATTTCTAAGGCATTTACATCTCTTTTCTTCTCTTTTTGGAGCTGGTTTCACAATGCCATTCCCTCCCTAGCCTCTTCCAATCCATTTTCCTCCCTCGCCCTCTCTGAAGATGACCCTGTCCAGCCCTCTATTCCTACCCAACCTTATTCCCCTCATCTCTCTCCCTTTAAATATTCCCCCCTACCTCTTCATCAGATCCCTCATCAGCCTGGATCACTAGAACCATAGCAAAAGAACATGGAGTGATCTTGGAAATCCTAAAAAAAACTGGCCCTGAAAGGAAGTCATCTAAACACCACAGAGATGAAGCTGTCCAAAAGGATATAGCCCATGGAACTCAACATCCTATTGCAACATTAATTCTAGGGAAAAAAAAATAAAGAATCAGGTCAAAATGAATAAGGAGGGAAGACAGGTTCACACCCTGCATTCCCGAAATGATCAAAATCCCTTTCTTGGAACTTTAGGGGTTTAGGAAACCCCTCAAAAAACTCAGCCCTAAGAGACCTGTCTCAATACACATGTTATGTAATCTTTATGATATTCAAAAATATAATTTAAACAGTAAACAATTACACATAGTATTTTTCACTCTAAAATATGTTTTCAACAAAATAAATTTGATCCCTCTTGGCTCATGTTAGAGATGCGCTTTAGATGGATCTATGTTGGTTTATATGATTTGTTATGGAGTATTTTCTTTTGAAAGTTGGGTAAGACTACATATTCATCATCACTTCCAATATATATGGGGAGCTGAATTGAACCGATGACTTCACATCAAGAAGTGCCTTAATAGAGTAGCTAGACCCCAGATTGTGGAGTGCCTTAAAAGACCACTTAGACCCCGTGGACGAGTTATTATGGAGTATTAAGCAACAATAGTTTGTAAATATTATATAATTATATGGATATGTATGTCTATTTTAGAATAAGACTTTTATAATTTTAATTCAATTATCAATAATTATTAAATAGATGGTTGGGATTTAAGTTCCACAAAATATTATAAAAGAATCTCAGTAATAGTGAAAAATATCAAAAGTTGACATTTTGTTCAAAAAATTTATTCCCTTTCCATATTTTCATTTAAATTGATTAATTAAAGAGTTACGATTTTTGGATTATGTGGTGTTAGTAAATCATGATATTGTAACAAAGCTTATTTACAAGTTAGGAATATCCATGGTAAAGTGAAAGTGAATTTCCATGGTTAAAATATTCTTACATGTTTTTTTAAAATGTATATATTTTTAACACATATATTAATTATTTTTATATTATTAATAATTATTACTATTTAAAGTGTGGCCTACGAAACTTAGAATTGTTGCATAGGACTGGTGCCGTGGCCACAACCTAAAGACTTCCATGCTCCTGCACTTCCCCACACACATGACCCCTCTAGAGTACATCTTGGAGGTGGCCCCTCCATCTGATCAAGCCCAAGCCTTCTCAGATCTGATTACTTCTCTAGATCCTCCTCGCCCTAGACCAAAAATCTCAAAATTTGTCAAGAATCTTGAAGGTATTCAGGAAGTTTCTCTGCCTCCGAACATCTGAGGCATGGCTTCCCTTTCTCTTGCTGAGAAGGGCCTTATTGGTCAATTTACTAGTTTATGGTTATATCTTAAGACTGTTCAAAAATGGGTTGAGCGCAACTGGGCACAAAAAATCAGTGGGAAAATCTCAATCAGATTCCCCGGCAGAGGCTATTTCACCTTTCATTTCGAAACAAAAGAAGACACAGATTTGATATTCAAGAACAAACCTTACTTCATGGATACCGGAGGGCTCTACCTCAACAAATGGAAGTCAAAATTTTTCCTTGAACTTGATGTGCCAAATGTTGTCCCAGTTTGGGTGCGACTTCCTCATCTCCCTCTGCACTGTTGTGGGGATGAATTTGTCCGTGCTATCGGAAATGTTGTTGCCAATTTGATCGATCAATGTGAGCTAAAGGAAAACATGCAAGTTTGTGCCAGGATCTGCGTCGAAGTGGACCTAGGTAAAGGTCTCCCTGAAGAGATCAAGCTTAAAGTCAAAAACTAGACCCAACAACCATCTGATCCATCCCCCATCCCTCCCTCCATTCCCTCCCTAGCCTCTTCCAATCCCTTTTCCTCCCTCGCCCTCTCTGAATATGACCCTCCCCAGCCTTCTATTCCTACCCAACCTTCCTCCCCTCACCTCTCTCCCTCTAACTCTTGCCCCCTACCTCTTCTTCAGATCCCTCATCAGCCCGGATCGCTAGAACCACAGCAAAAGAACATGGAGACATATTGGAAATCCTCAAAGAAAATGGCCTTGGAAGGAAGTCATTAGAACACCAAAGAGATGAAGCTGCCCAAAAGGATATAGCCCATGGAACTCAACATCCTATCGAAACATTCATTCTAGGGAAAAATAATAAAGAATCAGGTCAAAATGAGCAAGGAGGGAAGACATCTTCACACCTTGTATTCCTGAAATGATCAAAAGCCCTCTCTTGGAACTATAGGGGTTTAGGGAACCCCTCAAAAAACTCATCCCTAAGAGACCTAGCTCAATACACATGTTATGTAATCTTTATAACATTCAAAAATATAATTTAAACAGTAAAAATTTCCACATAGTTTTTTGCACTCTTAAATAATTTTTCAACAAAATAAATTTGATCCCTCTTGGCTCATGCTAGATACGTGCTTTAGATGGATATATGGTAGTTTATATGATTTTTTATGGAGTATTTTCTTTTGTAAGCTGGGTAAGACTACATATTCATCATCACTTCCAATATATATGGGGAGTTGAATTGAACCGATGACTTCACATCAATAAGTTCCTTAATAGAGTAGGTAGACCCCACATCAAGGAGTGCCTTAATAGAGCACCTAGACCCTGTGGACGAGTTGTTATGGAGTATTGAACTGCAATAGTTTGTAAATATTATATAATTATATGGATATGTATGTCTATTTTAGAATAAGACTTTTATAATTTTAATTCAATTATCAATGATTATTAAATAGATGGTTGGGATTTAACTTGCACAAAATTTTTAAAATAATCTCAGTAATAGTGACAAATATCAAAATATGAGATTTTCTTCAAAAAAAATTATGTCCTTTCTATATTTTCATTTAAATTGATTAATTAAAGAGTTATGACTTTTGGATTATGTGGTGTTAGTAAATCATGATATTGTAACAAAGCTTATTTACAAGTTAGGAATCTCCATGGTAAAGTGAAAGTGAATTTCCATGGTTAAAATCTTGTTACATGTTTTTTTAAAATGTGTATGTTTTTAACTCATATATTAATTATTTTTATATTATTAATAATTATTACTGTTTAAAGTGTGGCCTACGAAACTTAGAATTGCAGCGTAGGACTAGTGCTGCGGCCGTGACCTGAAGATTTCCATGGTCCTGCACTCCGCCGCGCACATGGCCCTTGTGAAGTCCATCCCAAAGGCGGTCCCTCCATCTAATCAAGCCCAAGCCTTCTTGGCTTTGATTAGTTCTCTATATCCTCCTCGCCCTAGACCGGTAATCTTGAAATTTTTTAAGAAGCTTGAAGGTATTTAGGAAGTCTCTCTCCCTCCGAATATCCCACGCATGGCTTCCCTTTCTCTCACAGAGAAGGGCCTCATTGGTTAGTTTACTGGTTTATGGGCATCTCCGAAGACTGTTCCAAAATGGGTTGAGCGCAATTGGGTGGACAAGATCAGTGGAAAAACCTCAATCAGATTCTGCGGCAGAGGCTATTTCACCTTTCATTTCGAAACAAAAGAGGACATAGATCTGATATTCAGGAACTAACCTTACTTCATGGATACCAGAGGGATCTACCTCAACAAATGGATGCCGAACTTTGACTCAAAACTTGATGTGCCAAATTTTGTCTCAGTTTGGGTGTGACTTCCTCATCTCCCTTTGCACTGTTGAGGGGATGACTCCGTCTGTGCTATTGGAAACACTGTTGGCAAGTTCATCGATCGAAGTGAACCAAAGGAAAACATGCAAGCTTGTGCCAGGATCTGCATTGTAGTAGATCTGGGTAAAGGTCTCCCTGAAGCGATCAAGCTTAAAGTTGACAACTGGACCCAACAACCATCTGATCCATCCCCCATCTCTCCCTCCATTCCCTCCCTAGCCTCTTCCATCCCTTTTCCTCCCTCACACTCTCTAAAGATGACCCTCCCCAACTCTCTATTCCTACCCAACCTTCTTCCCCTCATCTCTCTCCCTCTAAATCTTGCCCCCTGCCTCTTCTTCATATCCCTCATCAGCCTGGATCACTAGAACAACAACAAAAGAACATAGAGTCATCTTGTAAATCCTTAAAAAAACTAGCCCTGGAAGGAAGTCATCCAAACACCACAGAGATGAAGCTGCCCAAAAGGATATAGCCCATGGAACTCAAAATTCTATAGAAACATTCATTATAGGAAAAACAATAAAGAATCAGGTCAAAATGAGCAAGGAGGGAAGACAGGTTCACACCGTGCATTCTTGAAATGATCAAAATCCCTCTCTTGGAATTGTAGGGCTTTAGGGCACCCATTAAAAAACTGAGCCCTAAGAGACCTGGCTCAATACACATGTTATGTAATCTTTATAAGATTCAAAAATATAATTTAAACAGTAATAAATTCCACATATTTTTTTACAGTGTAAAATAAGTTCTCAACAAAATAAATTTGATCCCTCTTGGCTCATGTTAGATATGTGGTTTAGATGGATCTATGTTGTTTTATATGATTTGTTATTTAGTATTTTCTTTTGTAAGCTGGGTAAGACTACATCTTCATCATCACTTCCAATATATATGGGGAGCTGAATTGAACCAGTGACTTCACATCAAGGAGTGCCTTAATAGAGCACCTAGACCCCGTGGGCGAGTTGTTATGGAGTATTGAAGAATAATAGTTTGTAAATATTATATAATTATATGGATATGTATGTCTATTTTAGAATAAGACTTTTATAATTTTAATTTAATTATCAATAATTATTAAATATATGGTCAGGATTTAACTTCCACAAAATATTCTAAAATAATCTCAGTAATAGTGAAAATATCAAAAGTTGAGATTTCCTTCAAAAAAATTATTCCCTTTATATATTTTCATTTAAATTGATTAATTAAAGAGTTATGATTTTTGGGTTATGTGGTGTTAGTAAATCATGATATTGTAACAAAGCTTATTTACAAGTTAAGAATCTCCATGGTAAAGTAAAAGTGAATTTGCATGGTTAAAACCTTGTTACATGTCTTTCTAAAATCTATATATATTTTTTACTCATATATTAATTATTTTTATATTATTAATAATTATTAATATTTAAAGTGTGGCCTACAAAACTTAGAATTATTGCATAGGACTAGTGCCACGGCTGCAACCCGCATCCTTCCATGCTCTTGCACTCCGCTGCGCACATGGCCCCTCCGTGGTCTATCCCAGAGGTGACCCCTCCATCTGATCAAGCCCAAGCCTTCTCGGCTCTGATTAGTTCTCTAGATCCTCCTCGCACTACATCAGAAATATCAAAATTTGTCAAGAATCTTTAAGGTATTCAGGAAGTCTCTCTCCCTCTGACCATCCCACACATGGCTTCTCTTTGTCTCGCTAAGAAGGGCCTCATTGGTAATTTTACTAGTTTATGGCCATCCCCGAAGACTATTCAAAAATGAATTGAGTGCAACTGGGTGGACAATATCAGTGGAAACATCTCAATCATATTCTTCGGTAGAGGTTATTTCACCTTTCATTTCGAGAAAAAGAGGACATGGATTAGATATTCAGGAACAAACCTTACTTCATGGATACTATAGGGCTCTACCTCAACAAAAGGATGCCGAAATTTGACCTAGAACTTGATGTGTCAAATGTTGTCCCAATTTGGGTGCGACTTCCTCATCTCCCTATGCATTGTTGCGGCGATGACTCCATCCGTGCTATCGGAAATGGTGTTGGCAAGTTCATCGATCAAAGTGAGCTAGAAAAAAACATGAAAGCTTGTGCTAGGATCTACGTGGAAGTGGATCTGGGTAAAGGTCTCCCTGAAGTGATCAAGCTTAAAGTTGACAACTGGACCCAACAACTATCTAATCCATCCCCCATCCCTCCCTACATTCCCTCCCTAGCCTCTTCCAATCTCTTTTCCTCCCTTGCCCTCTCTGAAGATGACCCTCCCCAACCCTCTATTCCTACCCAAAATTTTTCCCCTCATCTCTCTCCCTCTAAATATTTCACCCCTACCTCTTCTTCAGATCCCTCATCAGCCCCGATCACTAGAACCACAGAAAAAGAACATGGAGTCATCTTGGAGATCCTCAAAAAAATTGGCCTTGGAAGGAAGTCATCCAAACACCACAGAGATGAAGCTTCCCAGAAGGATATAGCCCATGGAACTCAACATCCTATCGAAACATTCATTCTAGGGAAAAAAACTAAAGAATCAGGTCAAAATGAGCAAGGAGGGAAGACAGGTTCACACCCTGCATTCCCGAAATGATCAAAAGCCCTCTCTTGGAACTACATGGGTTTAGGGCACCCCTCAAAAAACTCGGCCCTAAGAGACCTAATGAATTAAGAAAAACCTGATAGCATCCTCCTTCAAGAAACTAAACAAGGAGATCATGACATGGAAACCATTATAAGAGGAATGAAGAACTATACAGGCATCCACATGGAATCTAGAGGTGCCTTGGGAGGACTAGATACCATTTGGAAACAAATTTTTTGGGAGCAAAAAAGAGTTGTCAAAACACAAAAATAGATCAAATTAACCTTACAAAGTATTAAAGGGAGAATTGAGATCATTATTTATAACATTTATGGAGTTCATGACATGGAAACCATTATAAGTAGAGTGAAGAACTATACGGGCACCCACATGGAATCCAAAGGTGCCATGGGAGGACTAGGTACCATTTGGAAACAAAGTGTTTGGGAGAAAAAAGAGTTGTCAAAACATAAAACTAGATCAAATTAACCTTACAAAGTATTAAAGAGAGCATTGAGATCATTATTTATAACATTTATGGGCCTAATCATTACAGGGATAAAGATGTATGTTGGAATGCTATAAAAAATAATATTGACAGTGAAGACAACAAAAATACCATCATAGGAGGCAATTTAAATTTAATCTTGCATGCAAATGAAAAAAGGGGTGGAAGTTTCAATTCAGATCCTTCAAGAGATCAGCTCGAAATCAACATCCAAGATCATGATCTGGTTGATGTCACTCCTAAAAATTGTAATTACAGTTGGAGTGATCATAGGATTGGAGTGGGAAACATCATGTAGCAACTTGATAGATTCCTTGTGGTTGTCCCTCTCCTCTCGTTCTTCTCTATTTTTTCCTCCAACATCCTTTCTTCCACTGCCTCTGATCACTACCCTATCACCCTCTCCCTCGATGAACAACCCTCCCTTTGTTCCCTTCCTTTTAAATATAACCCTCTATGGAGTGACATCGCTAATTTAAGACAGATAGTGTGTTATAACTGGTAGCAGCATGTCGAGGGATATCCCTCATATATTTGTGAAAATAAGCTAAAAAAAGGTCAGAACGACCTTAAAATATTTGGCCAAGTTGTATTACAAGGAACCCAACAAGATCACAATAGAAATAAAATAAAAGTTGGAGGTTGTCCACAATGTTATGTATACACATGGAGGGAATCAAAATAATTCAGATCAAGAGAAATATCTCTACTGGAAATTGTATAAAATTAGCAGGAAAGAAGAGGAGAAGTGGAGGATAAAATCTAGAAACCTATGGCTTCAGGCAGGTGACAAAAACACCTCTTTCTTTCACAAAAATGCTACGGTGCGAAGGACAAGAAATAATAATCTTCCATCATAGATAATGAAGGAATTATTCATACAAACCAAGAATATATAAAATTTTCTGCCACAAGCCACTAAAATTTTTTTCTCACTGAAACAATTGAGCCTGAAGACTATTCGGACCTCTTAAGTCATCTGCAAAAACTAATCACGGAGGAGATAAACAACACTTTAAAAAAAGATATAGAGGAGGCCAAAATTCAATATGCCATATGGTCCTTAGAATGAGACAAGTCTCTAGGCCCTGATGGCTTCTCCATCAATTTCTACAGGACCTACTGGGACTTAATCAAAAAGGATTTAACCAAAATGATAGAGTGAGCTCAAAGGAAGAAGAAGATTGGGGGCTTTACCAACTCCACCTACCTTGCTCTTATTGCTAAAGAAAACTGCCTCTCCTCCTTTTCAAGGTTCATACCTATCTCCCTTTGCAACTCCTCTTAAAAAATAACCACTAAAATCCTTGCCACGCACCTTAAAAACCTCCTCCCCAATCTCATCTCAAAAAATTAATTCATATCCCAAAGGAAAATCTCAGACTCCATTCTCCTTGTCCAAGAAGCTATCCATTTGAGTATGATGCGCAATGAGAAAGGCTTCATCCTTAAACTTGATCTTTCCAGTGTCTTTGATAAGGTTAGACACTCCTTCCTCCCCCGTCCTCCACCAAATGGGCTTTGACAATGACTTCATTTCCCTCATCAACGCTTGTATTTTTAATCCCTAGATCTCTCCCCTCATAAATGGCAGGGCAACAACCTTCTTTCAATCTTCCTGAGGTCTCAGACAGGGTTATCCCCTCTCTCCCTTCCTTTTCATCCGTATGACTGAATCCTTTACCAAGGCCTTGGATCATAAGAGAAGAGTTGGAATCATCACTGGAATCAAATTCGTAAATGCTTTCAAGAATATGAACCATTCTAAATTTGGATATGAAACTCTCCTGATGGGTGGTGCTACCTGCATAATTTCTCAAATATTTAAATATCTCCTTGAAAAATTTATGCTTTACTCTAGAGGGCTGATAAATTATCAAATAAGTTGTATTTATGGGTGGAATTCCACAAACCAAACCATTCACAGCATAGCTCAAATTTTTGGAGTGTCTTATAAACTATATTTGGATTACTTCAATTATCTTGGGATGTTAGTCAGTGGTGGGTCCTTGAAATCTGAATTTTGGAGCATTACAGTCAACAAAATGAAAAAAGGGTGCAGCAGTGGGGATCTTCCTGGTTAAACTTGGCTAGGAAAATCATGCTACTCAAATCTTGCCTCTCATCTCTGCCCTTGTAACACTTTACTTTTCTATACGCTCTTGTCAGAATTCATCTCAAAATTGAAGCAGTTTTAAGACATTTTCTCTGGTAAGGGAATAAAAAGAGAAGAAGAAATACAATCTCGTCAAGTGGAGAAAAGTCACACAAAATCATGAAAATGGAGGGCTCAAAATTCGTATTCCTAAACTCCTGAAGAATTCCTTTTGGGGAAATATTGTGTGGCACCTGATCAGTGGACAACAAACATGGTGGAAAAGTGTCCTTGAATCCAAATATCTCAACTTTCCTAGATAGAAGATCCTTTATCATGACACTCCTAACAAACCTTGCTCCAAAATCTGGGCTCTTTGCAAGAAAGCCATACCTTTTATAAGTTTAAGTCTCTCCAAAGTACTGCAAGGGGGAAGCAACATCAACATCTAGAATGATAGGATTATGGTGCAAGCTCCTCTTTCAGAAAGTTCGGTTACTCGTTGAATCCTATCTCATCTTCAGAATCTCGACTTAAATTTTTTAGATCAAATCTCAAAGTGGGATGAGAAAACCAACATCTGAATCAATTGGAATTTCCCTCTAGTCCCTCCTCTTCTAGTGGAAGATCTCACAAACCTCAAAGTATTTCTTCATGGTGCAACACCCTTGTTGAAAGATAGTGAGGACAACCTTCATTGGGATCCCTCTGGGTCTGCTTACTCCATCAAAGCAACTTACTGTCAAATCCTCAAAGAGAAATTTCCCTTTCCACAATGGCCAATATGGAAGCTCATTTGGAAGTCTGAAGCCATTCCAAAGATAAAAATATTTATATGGACTCTCTTCAAAGGTAAGATCTTAACATCTGAAAATTAAAAAAAAAGGGGTTTTAATGGTCCATCCAGATGCCCCAACTGTCAATGTGCAGAAGAGACAATGCTACACCTCTTTGTGAAGTGCCATTTTGTAGTTCAATGCTGGAAAGAAATTACTCCCTTGTCCCATATCTAATTATATCCCATCAGCACCACTCTCGATCTGATAAAAAGTTGGAAAAAATATTACCCATGGGGGAAAAAGAAACATAACATGGCCAAAAGGGTCTGGGACACCCTCCCCTATGTTCTTCTGTGGGACATATGGCTCGCCAGAAATAAGTTGATCCTTAACAATAAAAATCCTTCTCTTCGGAAAGTCTATAAGAAGACTTGGAGCTTCACCATAGAAACAATTCTCTCAAAAAGCATAAATAATATCAATGTTAGTGATCTTCAAGTGGAAGAAAAAACTTTCTTGGGAACATTTTTGGACAGTCTTGGTCACCTTAAATATCCAGTTATTAAACCTCATCAAATTGAAGGTTGGAAGATAAGACTAAAAGAAAAAGAGTTTATTGAATGGCTGGATAGATGCTCTAGACCAGTTCTCTTATTTGATGGAGTTTCTAAATTGAATCTAGGCATCGCTGGTGTAGAAGGTTTCATAAGGAATGAAAATGGCAGTGACCTACTCTCTTTTGAATGGGGTCTTGGCTCCCTATCCAACAACAAAGCCAAGGCCTACACCCTTCTCCAAGGTCTTCAATTGGTAAAAAGAGAAAACATGCTCAACGCAATGGTGTTTGGGGATTCTTCTCTTATCATTAGCATGATGATTAAAGACCTCCCCATTCAAAACATTGATCTTCACAGGATTATAACAATATGTCGCACCTTGTTAAAGGATATGGAAAAATATCCTTCCGTCACATACTCAGAGCTAACAATAAGCTCACTGAAAATTTGGCAAACAAAGCATGTGGTTGACCAGCTAGTCAAATTCATTGTAATGATGACATATATTTCATCCCTATGCCATGATCTTGACTCTGCAAAAGAATCTTCATAGTTGGATCTTCTGCAAGAAAAAATATGAACTCCACAGACTCTCCCATATCTCCATCTCCTTCCCACCCATGATCTTATGTCCTCGTTCTCCCAACCTCTCACCCATCCTCCTCCTTCCTCATGCTATTTATACCTCCCTCCTCTCTACATTGTCTCACCGCCTCCCGCAGCGTGCCTCCTACTCTATTCTGCACCCCTATTTTCTTGCTAGCACCTCCCTTACTCTGTTAGCCCCTTGCCTCACGATGCTCATCCCCTCCCCTACTCCCTCACTCGTTGGCCTTTCGATACTCCCCTCCCTTGTGCCCATTCCCACTTCACCTATCTCCCCTTCAACACTATCGATCACCCTCCCTCCGCTCTCTTGCACCATGGCGCACAATGAAGATTGCTTTCACTACGCAGACCTACAAGCTGAAATGGAGAAAATTTCTGCCCAACAGAGAATTTTGGACGAAAATCAGCAAGTAGATATGAATCTTCTTTAGCACAGGGCATCGTTGCTTTAGAATCAATCCAATGAGCTCTCCAATCAATGCTTACATGTGGAATCTTAATATATTCATATTCTGAAATACATCCTAGAGAAACGCTCAGCTCCAATCTCCAACTCCAACAATGTGAGAAATGTCGGTCCTGAGGAAAACACCGATGCATCAACGAGACGGCTAATAAGCATCGACTGATCTCCACTACCCTTCTCTTCCTTCTGCATATGTATTTTAAGTTTGTTCTCATTCTTTCACAGTTTGTCAGAATATATTCAAAGTCTGTATTTCAGTACATTTTGAAAAATAGGCTTAAAGAAGGCTTAGCATTCTATGACTGCTACCTTCTCTGTCTCTCCTCAACAACACTGAACTGTAACAAGGAATTCTTTCCTTCCTTTTTTTAAATATAATATAGCACTCAACCTTGTTAAAAAAATAATTATTACTATTTAAAATAAAGCTATAATTTATTTTTATATTTTAATATTTACAATGTGAATGCTTCATAAGGTAAGCTTCAAGGTGAACTACACAATTATATATCTTTTCACTCTCTTCACTCATCTTGGTAACCATGGCTTTATAGGAGGTCACCCACCTCAAGACTCCTCTAGCTCAAGATCTCTTAACTATGGATTTTCCCCATAGTCAAACCCTTAACTTCGTACCCCATTTACAAAACCTTAACAAATATAATGGCATATAAATCACTCATATCAATTGAATTTTCATTTTTTTATTAAATAGAAATAAAAATATATGAATTTGAAAGATTCACTTATATATTTGATGATGAATATAAACAATATTCTAATTCATATATATATATATATATATATATATATATATATATATATATAATTCACCTTCATATTTTAGTACGAATACAAACAATAACCCAATTTATAAATATGATAAAATGATAGTTTCAATAAAACATATATCAATTTCTATCATTCACTTATATAATTGACTATAAATATAAATAATATTCTAATTCACGAATATTACAAAATAATGATTTCTAGTTTAGTGATAAGTTCTTAGAATTCAAGTGCATGAGTAAGTCATTCATTTATAATCACCATTTCTATGAGTAAAAAGTCTATAACTATTTTAGATTAACCTATTTATATTATGCTATATTTCAAAATTCATTTATATTTAATTTTAAATAAGATTTAAAGTAGTTTAATTTTGGATTATATAGATTCTATATGGGAATTGAATTTATATTTAATTTTGAATTAAATTAAAAATAATAAAATATTATTAATATATGATTTTTTAAATTATTATTTTTTAAAACCATATATTATTTTCAGTGGAAATCAATAAATTATCTTTGAATGGGACCTAGGTAGCCAAGATGAAGTTGTGGCTCTTTTCCAAATATTAAAACTGCACACTTCCAGACATATCAAGAGTTTAATGGTTATTAGGATTCATATCAAGAGTTTATTGGTTGTTAGGATTCAGCTGTAAGAATCAAATTGCTAGTTGCTCCTCTCTAAATGATAACAAACTTGTGGAAATTATATTTCATCTTTCCGTGCTTAACTATTCAAATCATAGTTATTACACATTCATAAAAATGAAGTGACATAGGTGATTAGTTCTTCCTGTTTAAATGATGGTAAAGTTATATGGATTAGGATTTCATTTTTTTCTATTCCGTAAGTCATAGTTATGAGTATGCTTTGAATGAAAAACGAACACGGGAATTCAAATTTCAATGAGCATTACCATGTCAATAACTTCACACACTTCCCGCGAAATAAAGAGCAGTTCCCATTGTTGCAGCAGAGGCTAGTGGCATTTCAAATGTTGTATTGGGTCCGACGATAGAGGCCGTAGAAGGTAAAGCAGCAGCCCAAATACCGGAACTGGAGTGGCCATGATGGAAACTTATTTTTAGGGAGTCGAGTGTTATGATCACTTCTATAGATCAACTTCATGCTCCATTTTCAAGCTATCTCCATGTTTCAGAAGGAGGGGAAGCATAAATAATATCAATCCAAACGAATTATTCGTCCCCGTCGCTGAACATTCAAGAAAAATAACTTGGATAGATTATAAATAGTATTTAGAAGCGCTCATAAGACTGGACTCCCTCAGAATAAGTTTCCATCATGGGCACTCCAATTCCCATATGTGGCCTCCGACAGCCTCAAACCTCAGACCCAATACAGCATTTGAGATGCCAGTAGCCTCTCGTGCAACTCTGGGAACTGCTCTTTATTTCGAAAAACTCTTTGTTGGAACTCTTATGATTAACTCTTTACCGAATATAATTTTTATTACAAGTTAAGTGTTTGGTTGATTGCTCTGATTAATCTTTTCATGAATATAGTTTTTATTACAAGTACATTGTTTGATTGATTTTATGATTATCTTCCTTTATATGAAAAAAACACATGAAAAAGTGTTTATTGATTTTATAATACTGTGTTTTCTAAGTTTTAATAAAAAATGTTATAATTTTTTTTAAATAATTAAAATTTTTAATTGTAAAGTTTATTTTATAAATTATTTAACATTTTAAATTAAAACATAATAATAATATATATAAATAAATATTATTTTATATTATATATAAATGATGAAATAAAAATAAATAAAACAATATTTATCATTAATTAATAAAGAATTGAATCGACCACGTAAAATATTTTATAAGATTATAAGGAAAGAGTTGCTCTGATCCACGTCCACCTAGGAAGAAGACCCCCAAAACATGTTATGAGGAGCGAGAGGGGCATGCTGTGTCAAATGTTGCTTCAAATTCTTACTTTAATTTCTCAACATTCAAATGATACATGTTATTTTTTATAAAATAGATGAATCTGAAATAAATATATTTTATTTAGAAATGGTTGAATCAGTCATAATATAGGGAGACTTCCCATTTTTCTAAAAACTATAGAATATTTTGTAAATTGAAGTTAAACTATTAAATTTTTGGATTTTGGGTGCCCTAAATATTTTTAATGGAGTTCAATCTATTTCCACCATAAAAGACAATAGAAATTGTTTTTAATGTAGCTTTTTGGAGTTTAAAACACCTTTACTATCCGATTTTAAATAAAATAAAGATAAAAATAAAATAAAAATTGTTGGATTCATGTAATTTTTTTTGTTGCCTGCTAAAATTTGATTGTAAACAACTTCTTAAATAATTGAGAATTGTATTTCATTTATTATTTTCAATGATGTCGTGTTTATATGTTCCAAGTATTACACTAATCAAATCTCATTCAGTAAAAAATCATTTATTGTTTATAAACTAGGTTTTCCAATTTATTTATTAAGAGGCACATTCTATGAAGGAAATGTGGTAAAAAGATGCACTCTCTACCTCTTCACAGGACCATGCATGAAGAATTTCAGGACCTTCAACCACTTCCTCCGACGCCAAGCTCAATATCTTTTCTTATGCCAATCCCGTGCTTTCGCCAGCAGGAAATTCCATTGTGTGGTTGTGATGGCTATGAAAGAGCAGAGAGTACTCTATGAAATAATCAAAGTGGATTGGAACTCGTTGCTCATTGCGAGAAAATAAATAAAATAACAAATACACAAAAACTTTCATCCAGAAAATAAATTCACTGAAGTATCTACTCTCATACAGTAGTGGTTTGACAATCATTTCTTTCACATCTTTCTGGGAGTAGAGGCTCCAATACCATATTAGAAATTGGAGAATGAGTCATTGCACATGATTAACACACAAAATAATAGATTGTATTCTATATTTGGACTCAATTACAACACAGTTATATGGTGGTCTCAGATTCAACTTATTCCTAATATGGATATAGAGTTTGAAAGAATATCTCAACAGCCTCCTACAAAATCTCAAACCAACTCTAAACTTACACATTACATTAATGGAAGAATTATTTCTAATATTCTAACTCTAAGCTATAAATAAAATATTTCCATGTGCAATAAAATATATCAACTAAAAAAGATAGAGGCTTCCATAGTTATTCATATTGTTGGAGTAACCATCTCCATCCATCATGAGGGACCAGAGATGAACTAGTGTTGGGCAGCCTGTTTATAGCAGATAAGGCCTTTTTCATGGTTACTTGGCTCTCCATCTCCTATACAAAGGCTCCTCAACACTATTTCATTCACAATATTTCTACCCTTATGATGGATGAAGTAACCATCCCAAACCTTGGAAGAACTAAATCATTGTATAGTTCTTCCTTTTTTATAGGAGATGGAGCCTTTTTCATTGTTACTTGGTTCTGATCACCTATAAAAAGATCATGCCAACTATTTTACTCACAAGATCTGTGGTACCTGATGATGGATGAAGTAACCTTCCCAAACCTTGGAAGAACTAAATCATTACATAGCTCTCTTCCTAAAATCTCCAACAAAACTTTATATTTTCATTTTTTAGAGTTAGGAAGATACATAGATCTTATAGTTCTTAAAAACTATATTAGATCCATCTTAACTTCAAATATACTAAGTACAGAGATGGATCAAATATCTTTTCACTCTAAAAGAGGTTTGCATATGAAGAGATTTGATCTGCCTTGACCATTGGTAAATATGAAGTTAGGACGAGTCTAGGTTGGTTTAGATTCCCCCTTTAAATAGGCTATATTTAGCATGAATACCATGGGTCAATACCATGGGCTCTAAATCCATGATTAGTTTTTATTCTTATTCTTATTCTTATTCTTATTATTATTATTTTATTTAATTAATTTATGTTGCATGGCTAGTTTTTATTTTATTTTTCTATATTAAAAATGTTTACATTAAATTACATTATTTATTTTATTTTATTTAATTAATTTATATCCCATGAATAGTTTTTATTTTTATTTTATATTTCCATATTAAAAATGTTAATATTAAATTACATTATTTATTTTATTTTATTCCTTGTGGTTTAATGAATCTTACTGCCTCTTTGATTTAAGCCACATGAAGGACAAATAGAAAGAAGTAGTTCAATGAATAGTAACTAAAATTACACCAACAATCAATTCATACAAACTCGTTTGGCATCCCAATACAGGGTACATGTGTACATATAAAGCGAGAAATGTAACGTAAACGTTTAAAATGTAATGTGATGTAAAGTGAGAAATGTAACGTAAACATTTGAAATGTAATGTAATGTTAGTAAACATATGAAATGCGCAAGTATATTTAGGAACATTAAAAAAAGAGGAATGGCAAATAAATAAAAATATATCTATAAAGAAGTAAATAAAAAATAAAACCTATTTTTATATTTATTACAGAGGTATGGTAAATAAATACAAATATAAATAAATTAGAGGTATGGTAAATAAATAAAAATATAAATAAATTGGAAGTATGATAGATAAATAAATTTTTTTTTTTATACTTACTCCATAAACCTTTTTATATTTACAAAAACTAAAAATCACTTCTCTCCCTAAATATATAAATTTAACTCAAATAAAGTATCAAATTGTATTTTTGAGGAAGCATCTATGTGAGAGTGGGAAGAGAAAAATAATATTTGTGAGAAACCATTTCGAGAGATGTGTGGAGTATAAAAGGATTTCATAGTATGAACTTTTGTAAAACTTATTTCACATTTTTCATAGTATGAACTGTTTGTGAACTGCTTATAACATGGATTTCATAGTATGAACGATTTGTAACGCTTATTTAAGAGTATGAACTGCTTATAACGCCTCCTTATTTAAGGGTATGAACCCATTATAACACTCTTTTTTCATTTTTACATGATGATTAAATGACTATAAATAAACCAGAGGTATGGCAAAAAATAAAACCTCTTTTATATTTACTCCATACTTCTCTTTATATTTACAAACACTCAAAACAGATGTTTTATTTAGGTGAAGCCTAAGGGCCAAATACCCTAACAATAATATTCAAAGATTAATACTAATATTATGATTAATTATAACATTCATATTAATATATTTTAATATTAATATTATTAAGTTTAATAAATTTAGATCTCAGAGGTTTGTATTTGAGTACACTACATGAATTGACTATTTCAAGTAAACAAGTAAAAATAAATGAAAAATCACTTTTCTCCCTAAATATATAAATTTAACGCAAATAAAGTGTCAAATTGTATTTTTGAGAAAGCATCTATGTGAGAGTGGAAAGAGAGAAATACTATTTGTGAGATACTATTTCAAGAGATGTGTGGAGTAGAAAAGGATTGCATAGTATGAACTGTTTGTAAAACTTATTTCACAGTTTTCATAGTATGAACTGTTTGTAACACAACTGCTTATAACACGGATTTCATAGTATGAACTATTTGTAACACTTATTTAAGAGTATGAACTTCTTATAACACCCCCGTTTCATTTTTACATGATGATTAAATGAATTTTTATTTTTTAATAAGTTAAAGATACATTTGAATTCAGAAGTTATTGGTTAGTGAAAAGAAAACTTCAATTTTAATAATGAATAAATTATATTGAGAAAAGATTTAACTAAAAGGTAAAAGAATTCCAAGATCCAGAGTAAAGGAGGGAGGCAATTTTTATTTACAACCTTTCCATGAAAAGGATAAAAAGGAAATCCCGAGGGAGGAAAAGGGTATCAAAAATAAATAAGGAAATGTTAAACCACAAGGTGTGGAAAAAGGAGTTGTCCGGAGCTCATCTAGAATCAGTGGACGTCTGTAACCTAATAGGAGATTAGACTGTACAAAGGTCCTTTTTCCTTAATTCCTGAATAAACCACTCTCTGAGGAACTCTGGTGCGGAGCTTGGGGGAGAAGAGGGCGTAATAGCCTCTCTCAATGTTGGGGAGGAGCGAAGGAGCCTTCAGTTAAGTTAAAAAAGGCTTGAGATAATTATATAAAATTATGTTTTCCAAATTGATAAATTACTATGGAAAGCTCTATTTTTTTCCCTATAATGTTAAATTTGTTATTATACTCTTATCTGGAGAAAATAATTAGAATTTCTCAGTAGATATTAGAAAAAAGATATAAAAAATTTATTTTTATTATAGTACGGAAAATATTAAACACATAACCCTCTAAATTATTTTTCAAAGAACAATAGGGTTCTAATGTTTTCAAACCATAATAACCCTAAAAAAGAAATGAGGTTATTTATATATTTTTCTGTGAAATACATTTCATCATGAAAACACAGAAATAGAAGAAATACAAATTTACAAAAGAAATCCATGATGTGAAACAATAAACTTAAATAAAACTTGGAAAATGCTAAAATAATCACAAAGCTCAGGGATTTAAGACTTGCACAGAGGTTTAAACCCAAGCTGGGTCTGGTCCTCTAGCTACTGAAGGTCCAAGATGTAGAGTAACTGTGTTATCATATTCAGAAAAAGGAAACACCCTTATGTAAATATCAATACTGTTGTTATAACATAGTCACCATTACAAATAGGGATAAATTACAGTGGTAACAGAAAATGAAACTGTGGGAATGATGAGTCTAATAATTTCCATAGAAAATAAGCTATAAGTGTAAACAAATTTCCACAAGGAGAAGTATTGTTTATTAAATTTAGATGTAAGTTAATACATATTCATACTCGACTAGAAACAAACTTAAAATTTACAGCTATGCCCGACCAAAAAATGTTACAAACAAAGAGATGAAACTTAAACAAGATCAAACCTCAAGGGTTCGAAACTCAAAGGAAAGTGCAACATGTCTCAATACTAAATATATAGAAATGAACCAAGATAAGCCACTACACGAAGGACCTAGAGGCCACGACATCCTTACAAGAGACTTGGTTAGGGTATTAAAAGAAAAACATGTACATGCAACATGAATAGTTCCTCAGAGGCCATACCATAATGACTGAGTATAAACTAAAATATAGAGAAGAAAGCTGAGGTAATCATAACTCACTTGACAGTTTTGGAGGTGGTCATGGCCGTAGCCAGGAAGCACTATCAAAAACTAGAAACCAGGTGTGGTGGCACCTTGCACATAGAAGAAAAAAATGAATATAAGCACAAAACGAAGAATTCCAAATCTGGTTAAAATACAGCCTTAATCGAGAAACATGGAGTTGCTAGTTATGAGAAACCCTCAACTTTGTTCTTCAACGCTCTAGAGAGACAAACCCTCCATGGCCAAATGAGAAGGAGGTGTAATGAATGTTGTAAGTGATGAGCCCGACCTTAGCATGGTTCCCAACCTGTATGAAAAACAAATTTAAGAAATTTTAGATAGGAACGAGTGCTAAAGAGAAAATAAAGATAATAATAAAGGAAAAACACAGTTCGAGAGCTTACCATGTCGAACAAAACCTTTTTTGCTGAATGGAGTAAAGTGACAACTGTTAAGTTCTATGCGACAGTTTCATCCACACACATAAAACTGACAATGAAACACTCTATAACACATCTGCCTCTCACCAGTTTAGGAGCAAGCATGAAGAAAACACTTTGCATACCCTCTCATAGAGGAGAGACGCAATGGACGATGGAGCGAATGAGTGGAACATGGTGACGATGGGGGCAGTAGTTACCCTAAGGTAGTTTTTGAAGATCAACACCATCGAAAGTAGGGTTTGGAAGATTGGTGATCCAAAATAAAGAACGGTGGAGTACAGCTGCCAGAAACTTGGTGGTACAAAATCTACACACCGCTTGCATTATGGTTATGGTCATAATTAATACAAGAATCAAACCTTTACAAGTATTATAGTTATAGCTATAATTAAACCGAATTATCTTAAATTAACCATGTAGGAATTAGTTAAATGAAAGAAATTTGTTTTTATACGACTGTGAGATGTGGTATCAAAGCGAAGTTTACACATTAGACAAGATTGGGCCAACTAAATAAATATGGATGTTTCATTGGTGTTATTCTCATGCACATAACATAAATACTAAAATATCAAATGAGGAGAGTTTCAAGCCAATAGACACAAAGGTCTACAGGGGAAATCCGGCCCTAGCCAAATCCAAAGATGAGCCCAGAAATGTGGATACAATTGAACATGGACAAGCATCAACAAACTAGTAGGTTGCTAGAGGAACAACAACGACATACAACTCGATTGTTGGACACAATGCAACAACTCCACACACAGATGGTTCGATTAAGTAGTGACAATGAAAGACTAATGTGAGATCATCAAAGAATCCTTAAAAACCTCTCAGATAGACAAAACCATCCTACATCATAGACTAGTCTAGAAAGAAATACTTATTATCTTCTTTTTTCGTAAACGTTTCATTCAACATTCTCAAAATAGTGAAGGATCCTTTGGATAAGTTTTTCTCATTCCTTTGATGTTATTATTATGCCCAGTGGTACAAGGCAATGGTAATATATAATTTGCGAGATGAAACCGACAAAGAGGGGAAAGGGTCATGAGAGAAACGTTAGGGACCTAGAAATGCAACATTCAAAAGAGAAGCCTCCAAGACGTAGAAATATGAATCCACTGTTTCTATCCATGGTGAACAAAGAAGTGTTAATTTTGTGAACAAATATGTGTTGTGTATTCTGCAACCATTTCAAAGATAAAATAAGAAAACCAATTGGACACCATCTTTAATATAAGTTTTGTTTCCTCTACTTGTATTTATTACTATTCAGACTTTCTATGAATTTGTATTAACATTTCCTTGTGGATTAGTATATAATTTTTGTTTCCTATAGTAGTATTTATTACTATCTAGACTTTTTTATGAATTTGGATTAACATTTCCTTGTGGATTAGTATATCATTTTCTATGAATTTTGATTAACATTTTCTTCTTATAGATAGTAGGTAGGCAATTTAAAAATCATTGTACCTTAGCCTTCTCTTCTCTAATATAAGGTACATAATGAAGAAGGTTGGTGAATTTGGTAAAAAAACTCATCTATTGTGAGTTGTCCCAACCTCAGTTCATGAAACTCTTTTGCCTTGTCATCACATTATTTTTCATTTAGATATCTCGATTTAAATTTTATTTTGAAATCTTTCCGAGTGACAGTTTTATCATCTAGTACATGTACCATTTTGGTTTCTTCCCACCACAAGGTAGCCTTACCTTGTAGTTGGTAAATAGCCAATATGGCTTTCAGGTTACTTCCATATTTATAAACTTAAAATTATTTCACCATGTTTAGAAGTCAAGCTTCTACATCTTCCTCCTTTTCACCATCATACGTGGGAGGTTTAATTTTTCGAAATTATCCTTGCAATTCCTTTTTCTTTTTGAACTGATGTCAAGAGGCTCCACCTTCCTCAGATCTTTCTGAGTTGGTCTCAGCTTCTATTTTATTTTTTCCAGAGCCTTCACCTTCATGACTAGACATGGAGGTTAATTCTTTGATCAACCTTTCTTGTCATTCACTGGCTTGCAACAATATTTCATTACTGGTTCTCAGCTAAATAATTTCTCATTTCATTTCCCACATCATAGCCAACAATTGAGCATTTAGATTTGGTGGATTTTCTGCACCACCCAGATCTACATAGATCTCATCCCCTTTGTTCATATTTTTAGCTGTACTTTTCTGCACCAATTCACTGTACATAGAAAATGAATTTAGTGTAAATTGTTTCAATGAAAAAAACAATTTACAGCAGCATAAATCTTGGATTTGTTTTTTTATTTTTCTTTTTTTCTTGTGTGAGGACACATATAGGCCCAATGTTTCAACATGGGCTCTGATACCATCTGTAACAACTCTCCTTACCACTTTTTTTTGTCTAATTATAGTATGACTACATAATTTAGATGCTCTAATTTCTATCTTCGTCACTAGTTGACGAATGCTGTTCTTGTTCCTTCATCAATATTTCATCACTTTTAGATGAAATTATTCTATACTATCGTCATGCTTAGACGAAATCTCTTGTTATACTTTTTTGTACTTTATAATTTCAAGTTCATGTATTTGTGGAACCACTTCTTCTTGATTTCACTCTACCATCTTTCTCCTCATATAATTTAGGTTCATCTTATCCTCTTTATAACCTTAATTGTGAATAAATATGTAATAGGCTTTCCTCCCTATTACATTTATTAAACTATCTTACATATTCTATTATTTTATCCTCATGTATTTATTTATTAATGCTCTTAGTTTCATAATTCTAGAGTTATTGTTAATCTATTGAAAGGAATTATTTTCCTTATTGCAATAGACTATACCCCTACATATTTATGAACTTTATGAATTGTAAAAAATTATAACATTTGATAGGAATTCATTTGAATTACTATTACTATATTTTGAACTTACAATTTAATATTAAAATGCTACCATTACAATACAACCTTATTATAGTCAACCATTACCATATTTCATTTGAAGTATATTACATGTTTTGTATTCCCTATGAAATAATTCAAATGTTTAAATCCTTCGTTACACATACTACGTCAATGCTTATGTATTCCATTTCAGATTTTGATAGTGCAACATTAATGCTAATAAACCTATGTTAAATAGTTTGATATTTGAATTCTATCTTAGCATTATGTTGGGATTTGGGGACTTATCACATATCATTTCACAATTTAATGATATGTTTGTCATACATTACTGAGGGAGGGATCACATACATGATTTGGGTTTGACATTTAAGTTTCTTATCTGTATTGGCACTTACAATCAAAAACCTTGGGATTTAACCAATTTTCTTGTACGTTTATGTTATTGCATTTAGATGGCTTCTCGACCTTCTCCATTCCGATGCCCTCCACGTGCACGATATGGATATCTTCGTATTTTCTGGAGGGATTTACGAAAATGAATTTTATCCCTCTTTTTTCATTTGAGAAGATTTGTAATTACAGTAGTGGTAAATCTATGGTCTGCTATCTTTTGATTTTGTAGTTTATATCCGAAAATTGGGGTTTCTATAATTAAAATTGTTTCTCAGTTTATAATAAACCCAATTGAAATCTTCTTAGTCTCTTGGTTTGGTTTCTCAGGGTTTAGAGTATAATCTCCTTGTGAAATTTGTATCGTTTTTATGAGAATTCTTTCTCAGGTCCATTTGATTTCATAATACAGCATTGTATATGATTTCTCTTAATTGGGATTATATTCCACACATATTCTAAATTGACTCAAAAATTATCATTGCTTTGATTTTGTTTCTCTCGTTTAAGTTGGAAAATATATTTGTTTAAATGGTTAAGGTTTTCTTCGAAAGTGTGCGTAAATGACACTCTTCAATTTTCCACGTAATTCTATCTGAAGGTTATGGATATTTAATTACAGAGTGTAATACAGAGAGGTAACATTTTAATACTTTGTGTTTATGACATGTAATAATTTATACCTATTTTGTTATTTTCCATCTCTATATAATTCTTTTATCATTATTTAGATTCATTGAAAATAGGTTTACAGAATATTTTCAAGTTCTTCCTTCATGAAGTACTGAACATTTTAATTAGTTCCCTCAATCAATAAAATGATTTACTTTGTAGGCTCTCCTTTTAATTTCTTTTTTGAAATTAGTCCTGAAGTTCATTATGTTTTTACCCTGTCACACTACACGTAACTTCATTTCTATACTTTCGATATGTATTTCCCTTTATAGTATATTTAATTTTATTTATACATCCTTGAAATTTACTTCATTCACTTATTTTTCCACGTGAACTCTCTTGGAATTTTCCTTAACTACTAAGGTAATTTGATGTTAAACTTTCTGTAGTTCCTTTCTTATATTTAATATAATTAATTTAATTATATTCATAACTAGATTCTAACCCTCAATTTCTGGGTTATTGTACATCTATTGCACATTTCAATAAATGTGACTACCAGCTCCAACTCCAGCCACCTATAGCATACAATCTGAAACACCACAGCCGACTGAAGTTAATAACGAATACCACAAGGTGTATTGTACGGTCCAAGATATTTCCCATTGTGAAATATCTCATGCATGGAAAGGTGAACCAGCATATATTTTTAAACCACCGAAAGAATGGGAAACCATTAATTTCAATTTTAACTGTAGGTGAATTTGTAGCTCCAGTGAGTAGCTTGAGGAAGGAGACCCAGATTTCAGACAAATTTCATTGAAGACACAACAACACCTATTAGGTGAGAAAACCTAATCTTGACACCTATCAGATTACATTAGACAACCTTCCTTATTACTGAAGATTACTGCTAAAGGAGGAAAACTAAAACAAATTGAACCCCAAGGAGCTAATCTAGTTTATGTTAATTTGAATGTGAGAAGTTTATTTGTTCAGGAAGGGTGGTATCCATAATGCTCAAGACTAGGAAGCTCTCATTTAGGAGTAGCTAAGAAATTTGCCTCTCTTTAAATGGGCAAGAAGTAAATATATATGAAGGTGAGAAATGATGATATAAGAAGTAAATGTTATAGCATAATTTCTCACCTTCATATGATTCATGATTTCTTTTATGGCTTTGGGCACCCATTCCTACAGACTTGGACAAAATTCACTAAAAAACAGTGTTAAAATCCCCATACGCGGTTATGCCCAGACTTTTCCGCGTGTATACGCGAGTCCACATGTACTTTTCCGCGTATTCCATTAAAATCATTAAAAAATATATTAAAATTACCTATTTTCGGGCTGGGTTGATGGTTACTCTGGTAGTTCAACCACCCTAGCACGTGGCCAACTGTTTCCAACTGTTGAAACTACTTTGAGGGAGTATAAAAGCCCCTCATGTGTATGGCCTAAGAGAGAGAGAAATTATTGATATTATACTCTGTTGGTATTCCCTATCCAAGTCTGAATTCCCGTGCCTCCTGCACTTCCCAGTTCATTACAGGAAACCCTTGTTTCCTAGAGATGCTCATCTCTTTATATGTCATCTCGTATGCACCAGTTCGGAAGGAATCTTAGCGAGGCAAGGGTGGGACGGATCCGGACGACGGTCTGCTCGAAGATCGTGGAAGGATTCAGGTGATCTCTCCACTCGTTATTTCTGTACATGCTATTTATAATATAGAAGAACCATCTTGTTCCCGAAATATACGTGTTAGTGTCCGCTTGCATATATGAGAATATTGTTATTTAAGCATTTATTATGGTTTATCTAATGTTTCACATGGATTTCACTAACATTTAGAGTAGATATATGCTGTACAACCAGTTCTTCGTGCTTGTTTCTTCTTGTCTTTCAGGTTAAGAAGGAAGAAGGGTTGCTGGGGGTTTGGACCCCACGGGATCTGCTTCAACCGTAGGACCTACGGGTAACTTCCTCGATCTGCTCTATTTAGTTTTTCATGAACATGTATGGTTGTGTGAGTCCTTCTTAAGTAGCATGCCCTGCTCTGTGGAGGTTTAAACCCAACAAACCTCTAGGGTGATTTTCCCCGAAACAGAACTGGCGACTCCACTGGGGATCGCATTCTTGTGATTCCCCTGTTGGGTGGTTTCAGCTGTTTGATAGGTTTCCAATAGTTTTAACTTCTATTTCCAGTCCAGTTTACTCTTTCTCAGTCAGACTGAAGTCCTGGTTTCTTATCCAGGCTTGATCCTTTTTGTTTTTCATTATCTACCTTTATATACGCGGGTTTGTCTGCACACAGTCACGTATACATGCATTTTTTGTTAAAGGGAGTCGCGTATACGCGTGTTTCCTTTAGCACAGTGGCGTATGCACGCTTGTTGATCAACTGTAAAGTTGCGTATACCTAGGCAGATTTTGAAATTTTGGATTCCTTGGCTTTTTAGTCCTTTCTGTCTGTGGAGACCTGTTCCTGCAGTGTCTTTGTACCCTCTGGATTGTGAAGAAAGTGGTCTTTGGTCTTTTCTCTCTTTTGTTTGATTGAAAACTAGTCTTTTTGGCAAAGTGTTGTTTCTTGTGCTGGCATTTCTGGTTTGAGTACCAAGATCTCTTTCTGGGGATTCTTGGCTGTTCTGCTTCATCAGAACAGAGAGCTCCTGCTCATTTACTCTTTCCTATCTTTGTGTTTTTCTTTGCACTACGATTTTTGCCCGTTTCTTGGTTGGTTTTCTTGAGTTCAGTCGGCTAGGTCTTGTTGCAACTTTTGAGGAGTCTTTCTTGGTTCTTTGAAGTTTTTGTTTGCGGCAAGGTTGTACTATTCTTCTAGGCTGAGTGGCTGAGTTTTCTTGTCTTCTTTTGCTCATATTGATCTTGCTACTAGTTAGCCCTATAAGATTTGGAGCATTTTTGAAGTTTTTGCTTGAAATTCAGTGTTGTTTGGCTTGGGATTTTATAGTTTCACTTGGTCTTTTCGAACTCTTTTATAAAACTCAAAAGCTCAAAAAACATTTTTCTTTGTTGTTTGCTTTTGTTTTTGCATTTTTGTTTTCGTTTCTTTGTATCTTTTGAAGCTTTGTTGAGGTTTCTTGCCTTTGGATTTTGGCTTGATTTGGAAAGGAGTTGTCATTGATTTCTTCCTCTTGTTTTTAAGCGTTTTTGGTGTCTTCATATTAAGAGTTCTTGATTTTGGGAACTAGCTTTCTGGATAACCAAAAAAGAGATAAAACTGAAGGACTTTTGGGAAATTTCACTCTGCTTTAGGAGATTTTTCATCTTAGGATTTGCATGCTTGTAGTGATTTGCATCAGGTGCACTTAAGCATTTAGTCATTTTCATAGTTTTTGTGAGTGTGAGTTTGCTATCTGAAAAGAAAAATACAATTTTTAATCTCGTAGAACCCATGTAGAAGTTGCTTTTCATCGAAAGACAATAACTACATTTTCATGTAGTTTGGTTTTTATTAATTTCTTTCTGCGTCAAAACATCATAAGTTTCATTTCCGCATCCCTTTGACTTAACATAACAGCCCATTAAAATAAGCGATATAATTTAAAATCAACTAGCAAGTTTTCTAAGTGTCATATACCAACTAGCTAGGTTGTAGGGCCTTGGATTAGGTGAGTGGAGAGTTAACTCTCCAAGGCCGCTCAAACAAAACATAGAAGTTGATTAATTGAGCGAAATCCAACTCCGTTAGGTGGACCGGGAAAGCTCTCCTCCGGAGAGTCAAGCGCGAGGGGAAGTGAAGGCTGAGAAGAGGGATACCCCCTCTCTGATTAGCTGAATCTGACCTCAAGACCGTTCCGCCCGGCTTCTGATACGGATTGGTGCCCATAGTTGCCACTCCTAGGTTCCACACAGGTGACTGCGGGGGGGAATACCCGTGGTACCTGAGGCAGACGTCGCATCACTTTCAGCAGTACTTCTAGGGGGTGCCCTTGCGAAGCTTGGGTGCTTGAGCCGGCAAAGGCTGTCATTAGGAGGTCGGCGTAACTGTTTCTGATACCTTCGCTAGTTGTTCTGGGCCCTAATCATCCCAGACTGCTTTCGGGAGGTCCTATATTTCGCTTTCCTGTATTTTGGTGTCCGGTCCTCATCACCCGGAGCGGAAATACTTGAAGGCTGTTTGCTTGATTGTATCTCAGGGATTTTTCTTATAGTGAGTGCTCTTTGCTCCTAGCTTGCCTAGCTTTTCACTTTTTTTAGTCTAATTTAAAATCTATAAAAGTGGTTGATCAAGCGCCTCGTCGATCGAGGAGAATCCGGGGGTTATCTCCTGAGAGTCCAGAGCCTTCTTCGAGAAGGCGTAGGAGTGATTTAGCAGGTGGTTACCACCCTGTGACGTCTGACGCAGTGGAGAGAGATCCTCCACAAGGGTCTGAAGGTTTCATAGTTCATTCTGGTGTCGGTTCCGAGAGGAGCGTTCCGCTCACCTCGCGAGTTTTATTTCCTTAGGAAGAAGATTTTCAAATTGAGGAATTACCTGAACTTCCTGGGTCAGGTCCATCTCCTCTTCCTCCTGATTATCCATTCATTGTTCAATACATCGGACCTGAGTTAGAGAGACCAGAAGATCCTCCGTATTATTCATACCTTTCGATGGCCACGACTGGGAACGCGGCTTCTGCTGTGAGTGCTGCAGGCAATCAGACTCCTGCTTCTGTTGAAGGAGGAGGCACTATTGCTTTATCTTCGATTGCTTCTAGTGATACTATGTTTGGCTCTGGTTTCACCCAAGCACACGCTTCTCATTCTGGTCCCTTCTATTTCGGAATGCCCACTAGTGGGATTCCTTCTTTTTCCTTTTCTGTTGCTGCAGCTGGATCTACACCCGTGTCTTCCATGGCTAGTGGATCAGCTTCTTTTCAGGGGTTCCCCTTTGGAACTGGGCACATTCCTAGTTCCAATCCTTCTTTAGGGTCCTTTCCATTTACTTCTCAGACCCAGAGTTTCAATCCTTAGTCTGGAGGTCAGAATTTGACCACTTTTACAGGATGGAACCCTGTATTCACTACAGTGGGGGCAGGGAATCAGTTTTATGTTGGTCACCAAGGGAATACTTCTTTCCCTTCGTTGAGTGGTTATCAGACCTTTTCTCCTCTTTCTAATTCCTGGAACCCCTATCAGGGGCTTTCCTCTTAATTTCATACTTCAGCGGGGGGAACTGGTCTAGGCTTTGGTAACTCTACGTTGGGAAGAGGTTCTTCTCCTTTTTCTACGAGTCCTTTTTGGAAACCTGGTGCCTCATCAAATCCAGGGTATTCTTTTCAGAATGTTGGGAATCCATCCCATCAAGGATGGAATCCTCAGGCTCCGCCTCGCTTACCTTTTCTGGCAACGTTAAACTTGCCAGATTTGTCAAAGTTGACTAATGATCCGATTCGTTATAGTCCGGGGTGGCCTCCGGTTCCCACCAAACTTCCTTCAGACATTCCAAAGTTTGAAGGTAAGAATGGAGAAGATCCGGCTGACCACATTACTACTTTCCATTTATGGTGTTCTTCGAACTCCCTAATCGATGATTCAATTAGGTTGAGATTATTTCAATGCAGCCTAACTGGAAATGCTGCCAAATGGTATATTGAGCTAACTGGGGGCAGTTTTGCTACATTTGGAGAACTGGCTATTAAATTTCTGAACCATTTTAAGTTGTCTGTCTGATATGACGCTGGGACTGAACTCCTAGCTAATTTTAAGCAGGACGACGCAACCCACATTTCTGATCACATTCAGGAATGGAGGAGAAGGAAGAGGCTGATTAAAGCTCATATTCCAGGTGAATTCCTTTTGGAATGGTTTCTCAAATTTCTGCAGTCAGATATTTCGAAAGATGTATCCCTCTTTGGGGTATTTTCCGAGGAGCAGGCCATTTTTAGGGCCCAACAGCTTGAGTTGATCTATTCTCAATCTGGGGTCCTCCATAAGTATCTGCCCAATGCTCCTCGCTCCAAATTAGATTTATCTAAAACTAAGCCCGGTCCTCATGGTGACGGACTGATTGGATCGATCAATAGTGGTGCAGCCAGCCTGCTTACTCAACTACAGCAGTTGTCTTTGCAATCTGCTCCTTCTGGTCAGGCTGTGCCTGCTGAGTCATCACCTTCCCAATATTTGTCCATAAATGTTGTCCAAGCTTCTGATCCCAAAGGAAATCAACAATCCGAAGGGAAGAAGAAGGGACGAAATAATAAGAAAAAGGGCAAGAACGGGAAGGGTAATGCGAATAAAACCAACGAGCATGTTGGTGAGGGTCCAAAGGAGAAAAGGAAAGTGAAGTTTCCATGCAAGCTATGTGCTGGAGACCATCTTACACACCTTTGCCCTAAAATTCAGGATGCGCAGCGCTTGTTAGCCCAGCAAGGTTCTTCTAGTTCCCAGGCTGTGTTAACAAACCCTTTTCCCCAAGGGCAACAATTAGTTGTTGGCGCGAACCAAAATCCTGGGGCTTCCTCTGGGGGCACCCAAGAAGGGGAAATTCCATCGAACATTTTCATGATGAGTACTCACGCGGATATCGCTACGCGATCTCGTGATTATGGCGGAGAAGAGTCTTCGAAAGCTAAGGATACTCCTGATGCTACTGAGCCGCTTCACATTACGAAGCCTACTGTTGAGTCTATGCCTCGGATGCCCAAAGCATCTTCTAAGCGATCAACGATTAATCCGAATGCTAGGGCTGCCCAGAACTACTCGATTGTGGAAGATCTGGCGTAGAGTCCTTGTGCTATGTCAGCTTTAGAGGTACTCCAGTCTTGTCCGGCTCAGAGCAGTGCTTTTCTCACTGCCATTGGGGCTATTGATCCGAAAAATTCTCTTCTGATTACTTTTGATATGACTAATTTTAAGAAGAGACTTCCTCATCACATGGCTTTTCATATTAAATCATTGTACCGGAAGTGTAACATCTTTCGGACGGTTGTTGATGAGGGTGCTTCCACATGCATGATGTCTCTCGCATGCTGGAAGACACTTGGATCTCCCAAAGTTGTTCCATCTACCACTCTTCTGACTGCGTTCGATGGTCATTCTCACAGGCCCCATGGTATTGTCCCAGCTTTGCCCATCTGTGTTGGGGGCAAAACTGTCAATATAGAGGTTGAGGTAGTGGATGCAAGCTTGGACTACAACCTTTTGTTGGGGAGAAACTGGATTTATGAGATGGATGCCATTGCATCCTCATTATTTCGCATTATATGTTTCCCCCACGAAGGGAGGATTGTTACAGTGGATCAACTGGACTGTCCTCCTATAGACCCGAATGCGTCTACTGACTCATCTATTCCTAAGTTGGATAATTCTAAGGCGCCTGTTGAGAATTTAGGAGTTGGAATGTATTCTTCCTTGATGGTTACTTTCGATATTCCTCCTCCTACGGTTCATATTAATGCAATTTCATCCTCCAAGGCTCCTCTTCGAAGAGAGTTCTTCAGAACTCATTATTTTTCGGACCCTTGGACCTTACCTTCCCCTACCGCCACATTAGCGGAAGGTCAAGTGGGTGGAATGGCATTTCCAATGTCTGTAGCTGAGATTTCTTATCAGTCTATTGTTGACTCTGCAGAGTCCATCCCAACTCCTCTTTCACCTGAAGAGTTGGATGGAGATGTGGCTGCGGCTTGGACACTTAGTTCTTCTTCTGCCCAGGATTGCCTTGATACCACTCTTCCATCTGAAGAGGCCATCCTGGAAGCTATGACTGGTATAGATAGACCGTGGGATGATTTGCATCATCGGTCTTACTTTTTACCTGATTTGAGCGAAGTTGAAACGAGTTTTCCAAGTCCTCCGTCTCCTGGTCCTGTTCACCTAGTCCTGAACCCTTTAGCACCAACACAGGTTTATGTTGAAGGGAACATGGCTGTGATTTCTCCTACTATCCCGGTGAACATTTCCAGGGATCCCAATATTATTGAGAATGTCTTCATCGGAGCTGAATGTTCCCGTGAAGAGATTCAAATTTACACCGAGCTCTTTAAAGAGTATAGGGATGTATTCTCTTGGTCTTATGAGGAAATTCCTGGTATAGATCCATCTATTGTCCAGCATGAGATCAAGACTTATGAAAACGCTAAGCCGGTGAGGCAAAAACTTCGTTCGGTCAATCCTAGGAAGGCAGCAGCTATCAAAGCTGAGGTTGAGAAGCTGCTTAAGGCGGGATTCATTTTCCCTGTTCCTTTGACTGAATGGGTTTCAAATCCTGTTCCGGTAGATAAAAAGCAAGGAACGATTCGAGTTTGCATCGATTTCAGAGACCTAAATAAAGCATGTCCTAAAGATAATTACCCCACACCATTTATTGATCAAATCATTGACGAGTGTGCCGGTAATGAGATTTTCTCCTTCATGGACGGTTTCTCCGGATATAATCAAATTACTATCCGTCCTGAAGATCAGCATAAGACTGCCTTTATTTGTCCCTGGGGTACATTTTCATACAAGAAGATGCCTTTTGGTCTTAAAAATGCTGGGGCTACCTTTCAGCGGGCCATGTCATATGCCTTCCACGACATCAAAAAGATTATCGAGGCGTATTTGGATGATTTAGCTGCTCATTCTCGAAAGAGGATGGATCATCCTGCTCACCTCCGGAAAATATTTGAACGATGTCGGTTCTATAAGATTAGATTGAATCCGAACAAGTGCGTTTTCGCGGTTACATCCGGTCGGTTATTGGGATTCATTGTGTCTAAGGAAGGGATTAGGGTAGATCCCTTCAAGGTTGAGGCAATACTTCGGTTGCCTCCCCCGTCCTCTATCCATCAACTTCAAAGTCTATAAGGGAATTCTAATTTTCTTCGGAGATTTATCATAAATTATGCTGAAGTTACAAAGGGATTTATGAGATTGTTGAAGAAGGGAGTTCCATTTCTTTGGGATGACTTCGCTCAACGCTCGTTCGATGCTTTGAAAAAATCATTGACCTCTGCTCCTTTATTGAGTCCACCTGATTATAGCAGGGATTTCCTTTTGTATCTGGCAACAGCAGAATCTACTATTGGTATGGTTCTGGTTCAGGAGGATGATGCTCTTGCAGAGCATGTTATTTACTACCTTAGTCGAGGCTTGGTAGGACCTGAACTCCGGTACACTCCGATAGAAAAATTAGCTTTAGCAGCAGTTCATGCTGTGCAGCGACTCCGGCATTACATTATTCTTCGAAAAACTTATGTTTTGGCAGCAGCCAATCCATTTCAGTTTTTCCTCAGTAGGCGAGTGATTGGGGGCAAATACAATAGATGGATTGTGATTTTGCAGGAATTTGATCTTGAGTTTATGTCTACCAAGTCCAAGAAATCATTGGTTTTCGCGGAATTGATCTCCGAGTTGCCCTGTGGGGATGAGATAGTCTATGATGAATCCTTCCCGGATGAACATTTGTTTCTTATCTCTCCACAGGATCCTTGGTATGGAGATATAATTGTGTATCTCCAGACTGTGAATTTTCCCTCTACTTTTTCGAAAGATGAGCGTCGTAAGTTGCATCACTTGGCTAAGAATTACTTGATTATTGGTGATGCTTTATACCGTCGAGGGGTTGATTCAATCTTGAGACGCTGCTTAACTCTCGAAGAAGCTGAGGCTGTGCTGAATGATTCCCACAGTGGAGCTTGTGGGGGTCATTTATCTGGGCTTGCTACAGCCCAAAAAATCTTGCGTGCTGGGTACTTTTGGCCCTCGATTTTCAAGGATTGTATCGAATCGGTCAAAAAGTGTCATCCGTGTCAAGTCTATACTCAAAAAATGTGCACTCATCCAGCTCCATTTTTTCCAGTCATTACTATCGGTCCCTTTACAAAGTAGGGTATTGATTATACTACTTGTAACCCACTTTCGGCTAAAGGTCACAAGTACATTATTGTAGCAGTAGACTACTTTACGAAGTGGGTCGAGGCTATGCCTACTTTTGGGAATGATGGTGAGACTGCAGCTCTTTTTCTTTTCAACCAGGTTATCGCTCGTTTTGGTATTCCTAGAGAGATTGTCACTGATCATGGTAGTCATTTTCAGAATAGTATGATGGCTGAGTTGGCTCTCAAATTGGGTTTCTGGCAGGAGCATTCATCTCCATATTATCCTCAAGCCAATGGGCAAGTGGAAGCCGTGAATAAATCCTTGAAGACAATTCTTCAAGGGACAATTGATAAAGCTAGATCCAACTGGCATATTATGCTATATCCTGCACTTTGGGCATACAGGACGTCAGTGAAAACTGCAACTGGCTTTACTCCGTTTCAGCTAGTGCACGGGGTGGAATCCGTATTTCCTATTGAATGCGAGATTCCTTCTCTTAAGTTAGTTGTTGAACTTCTTCCTGACACTTCTAGTCTTGAAGAATGGCTCCTTCATCTAGAACATCTCGATGAGCAGTGTCGGGATGCCGCCACGATGAATGAAACGCATAAAAACCGAGTTAAAGTACAGTACAATAAGGCAGTCAAACCCAGGGTTTTTTTGGAAGGTGACCGTGTTTTGGTCTATGCCCAAGAAAAAGATGCCCTGGGGGCGGGAAAGTTTAAGTCTATGTGGTATGGCCCCTTTATCGTTAAAAAAGTCCTTAAGAAAGGAGCGTATACCTTGGTTGATTTCGAAGGGAACGAGTTGCCGGAGCCCCGAAATGGGCTCTATTTGAAGAAGTATTATGCCTAGGCTTCGGCCTGGCATGTTGCTTTTGTATATAGTAGTTTTGCTTTGTACATATCTGGTTGATTTTCGATCTTTGATGAGTTGGTGATGTTTTTGATCTGCTTTGGCAGGTTGTGTCAGATGTCATGAGTCATTTTGGTTTCGCCGATGGTGCTAGTAGACACACCCAGAACTTAGCTTCTGCGGCTTGGGTGCTTCATTATCCTTCCGGTCAGCAGTTAGTATCAAGAGGGGTCTGCATTGGTCCTTCTTCCAATAATATAGCAGAATACACTGCAGTTGTTTATCTACTCTCGGAGGCAATATCTTTGGGTGTTGATTCGTTGGTAGTTTTCTTGGACTCTCAGCTGGTGGTGTCGCAGTTGAACAATACTTATCGAGTTCGAGATCCATTTTTATTACGGTTGTTCTTGAGGGTACGTTTGTTACAAAGATCATTTCATTTTTTAACTTTCATTCATATTCCTCGAGCTGACAATTGGTTAGCAGACTCATTAGCTAATCAAGCAATTGATTGGCATATTAATCATTCCATACAATAAAAATTTAATCATAAAAAACATCATACATTTTGATACATTTATCACATCACATCAAATATCGCTGTATATATATCATCAGAGTGTTCAAAAACTTTACAAAATTTGGATCCATAAGGTCATACAAAATTTGGGCTTATGCCCGATCATGTTCAGTCTCAAAAAATATACAGTCATCTAATACATAATATCTATCTACTCCTGAGGTCCCTGCCCAGAAGTCGTGTTCCTATAGAACGTGATCGCGGTGGCAACTCGGCGGAATAACCGTACCCAGTCTCGGGGCACTCCTACCACTCGTCTCTGGATGGCTTCCGGTAGATCTTCCACGGCAGCCATAGGTATTTGGCGGGTTAACCCCTCCAAGTTCCTCTGCATAGCTTGGAGGGTCCTCTCTGAATCCGCTGTATCTGCTTCGCCCCTGCGACACTTGTGGCGCAGGAAACCCTCAGGTCGAACTGGTCCAATATCTGTTTCATGATCATGTTTACATTGTCAGTCATTATGAATCCAATCAAAAACATGTTTGTTTTTATTTTTTCATACATATTTGAAAAAATCCAAAAAAAATTATTATATAAGTCAAAAAAATTTTGCAAACTTACCGACTGTGCCCCATGCTGTGCCTGGTGGAAGAACAAGATCTGGATCTCCACAAAAGTCCATCCCGGCATAGGGATAGTCATCCACAGCGATGATTTTCTCTCCCCACCAAATGAAGAACTCATCATCCCAAGTGGTTCGGGGAACTTCACTTCCCCCTAATCTCTTCATCATGTCTGCCCAACGGGCAATTCTTGGGTCTCTCGGGCTGCTGATGGTAGAGATAACTCTGGGTCTCAATGCTGGTATCTTCTCAAAGAAGAATGTCATCAAAATTGTACCGTATCCAAAGTGTTTTGTCTTTGCTTGACGGATTGAGGTCAATTGTTGCTTCATGTTCAGTAATAGGGCTGTGCACCAATCATATACATGAGTCAAGCATTCCACTGCTATGCTCATTTGCGTCCTGGACGCCTGATGTAGGGAGGCAGATCCTGCCACTCTGCCAATGGTGAAAAGGAGGATTTTCATGTGCAAATCCCTTAAATCTTTAAACGGAATCTGAGTTCCAACTTTCTTGGAACCCTCTACGCAATACACGTGGACATAATCTTCCACGGTTAGCCCTCCCAGGGGCTTCCCGTGCAAGTCTACTGGTTCCCCCCTCCGGGAGAGTCCAGTGATAAAATATATGTCTTCCACTTCAATGCGTACTGGCATTTTATCTATCATAAAGCAGTCCTCTTCCGGTTCCCAATAATTGATGAGCATTTCTAGCAACCGGACATTGCTTTTCATATTTGGCATTTTGAAAAATTTGAACAATCCGCAATTCCGAAGAATATTTTGCGATGCTCGATCTTGCATGACTTCTTGATCAATTGCACTGTGTTCACGCTCTCTCCATGAGATTGTCATCCTGTCAAAATTCAATAAATCCTTCATTAGCCACGCATTTTTCATTTGGGCCTGCGCATACGCGACTTTCTTTGTGCACAGTCGCGTGTATACGCGACTTTACTGTTACCAACCCGCGTATGCGCAAACCCGTGTTTTTTAGAAAGGGTTTCTATGGTGAAAATCACTAAATTTTAATTTATAAACGGACAAAATGATTTGCAAGGATGATTGAGGAGCTTACCTGACAAATTCGGTGCGATTCGACGGTCGGTTGTTCCTGATTTGACGAAAGAAGTTTTTTGCTCCAGAGCACTTTTTTCCAAATCAGCAATGCAATAATGAACCAAATATGAGGTAATTTGTCTATTTATGCCTAAAAAGTTGAAAATTTTCGCAAAAATTCATTATGCTCATTTTTTCGATCTATCTTAAGCTACATAACTCGAATGCTTGGAAGTGCCCAGTTTGGTATGTTTTCAGGTACATTTTGATGATTTTGAGATTTTTCCCGGTTTTTGATCCATGATTTCCGACTCGTCACGGCAGGTATATGATCTTCACTGGCATATAGGTTAGGAAAATCACTCTCCGTTGCATCTTGCATACTAGCCTCCATACTGATCACTTGCCTTAGGGTCGATCCCATCAGGTCATGAGTATTACACCCATTTCACTCGTCGATTATTTAATCATGACTTGGTGGTAGAGCCTTCCTTTACATGGGCTTCCTAGTTAGTTCCTCGCTATCACTTGTTGCCCATGCTGCATTTTATGTAGGCTCGGGAGTCCTCTTTAGTCCCGCCATGAATTATGTGTTGAAGCTTCATTCTTCTTCTTCCTCACTATCATTTTTCTGGCTATTACCCTAGAGGCTCCCTGGTGTTGTTGAGTTGTATTACTGCATTGCATATTGGCTACTTGTTTATCTTGGCCTTTAGCCGGCTTCATTTGGACTCAATGTTTAAGCCAACTTTTGACCTTGACTGTCTGTACAAGTTAACCATTGCATGCATTTAGCTATTGCGACTTGACACCCTTTTACCCATGGATGGAACATTCCTCTGAGTATCGCTTACCAGTTTTCGCCACCTTGCATTGAGCATAGGATCGTTCCAATCCCGGGAACTAGTGCATCTGTTTCTTGATACTCGTTCTATCCATTGTACCATAGCATTCTTTTATTCTTTTTCAGGCTTATTATATGAAAAAGACAAAAAAATCAAATATAACAAAAAGAGCGGGAACGGGATGTATCTTCGTTATTTTGATGGCAGTACAGAGTCAGTTTGTCGCCCTTGAAAAAAGCACATATACTTATATATATTTCCTTCATTTGGGATGGTTTTAGTTTTGACCTAGGTTCAACCTTTACCATGTTTCACTTGTCAGTTCTCCCCCGGTTGGTTATCTCTTCCAATCATATGGAGAGTTTGTTCTGCCTCCTGCATAACAGACTTATACAGTGTCACTTTTTACTGCCATGGTCATCACGTGTCGTGCTTTTGTTCAAGGGAAGTATAACCAGAGTCGGCCATTCTGCGGTGTCTCTTAACTCATTATTCAGTCGGCCTTCCCGGTCTTGTCAATATCTTGTTCTATCACATCAGATGTTTTGGTCTTCTGCTCGTGCTAGTTTGAGAAGGTCTCCATTGACTTCTTGCTGGCGGGTTTGTCTCTTATCGACTACGACACATTGCTCTGAGAGAAAACCTAGAGCCACACCCTGGCCCTATTTCCATCATTGATAGGTGACCTTGTGCTCAGCATTTGATCATAATTATGGGTCTTTGACTGAGTGGTTTCCCCTGTGTTCGATGTCAGCACACATTATCACACTTGGGATTCGTGCAGTACCTTGATTTCCATTTGACCCTATCGGTGGATTTCTCGCCTCTGTGTCAGCTTTCATTATTGGTTGGTTCAGAGGGTTTCTTCCATGCGCTAGCTTCATCTTGTGCATGTCGAAAACGTACTTCGGTTTTGGTTCCGTCACTCTACTTCGTCCGATTCCTTCCAAATCTTGGCCTGCGGGTTACACTCGCGCTGGACTGATGTGGGATGCCTTAATGCCTTCCTTCTAGCAGATCTTTTCCCATCGACTCCGACTCATTGCTCTGGGAACAAGATCTAGAGTCTTTTTGTCAGTACCTTAGGGTTTGCAGTCATCAGTGGCAGACTCTTCGCTATCGACGGTGGGGATTCATCATTGCCTCCTGATTGGTAGATTCTTTCAAGTGTTCGACTTCAACTCATTCATTCGCACTTGTCAGATTGTACTGGGGCACCTTGACGCTCATTTTCATTATTGGTGGGTTGTCTCGCGTTGGTTAACGGTATACATCATTGACCGATAATCCAACGATTTCTCACATGGTCGACTTCAGCTCATTTATTCCCATTGTGTAGAATTGTGCCATAGTGATCGGTGAAGACCTCGGGTTGCATCAGCATTCTTCAGTTCACTTTTGACAGTCCATTCAGTTTCTGCCAGTGATGCCATCCACCCTTATATGTTGCAGTTTAGCACAACAGCATCTTATATGTTGGCTCCTGAGTTGCGTGATTGTACCGTTTGTTCCACCTCTTATGATTCGGTACTTGGAGATTCAGTTACTTATATGATCAGACATCCAGTTGCACCATCTTTGATCATCTTTCTATATGTGATACTTGGACATTGATTCAGACTTACACTTCCGGGCCATGCTCAGATGATTCATTGTGTACTTTCAGTTCAGCTATACTTGTATACATGTTAGATCTATTCACTACTTTCTATATGATGTATTTTTGACTGAGCATGGGTATGCCCGCCTCAGCATGAGTTGACTCTCTGTTTTCTTTCATTGGTTTTTGGTAGGCTGAAATCTGGTGAAGTCCTCTCTTGTCCTTGTGAAGTTCTTTCTATGTGCATAATACATTTCGGCCATCATGTACCCCTTCTGACCTCATATATTAGGGGGCATCTGTTATAGCATCATTTTTCACCTTCATATGATTCATGATTGATTTTATGGCTTTGGGCACCCATTCCTACAGACTTGAACAAAATTCACTAAAAAACAGTGTTAAAATCCCCATACGCGGATATGCCCAGACTTTTCCGCGTGTATACGCGAGTCCACATGTACTTTTCCGCGTATGCCATTAAAATCATTAAAAAATATATAAAAAATCCCTATTTTTGGGCTGGGTTGATGGTTACTCTGGTAGTTCAACCACCCCAGCACGTGGCCAACTGTTTCCAACTGTTGAAACTACTTTGAGGGAGTATAAAAGCCCCTCATGTGCATGGCCTAAGGGAGAGGAAGAAATTATTGATATTATAATCTGTTGGTATTCCCTATCCAAGTCTGAATTCTCGTGCCTCCTGCACTTCCCAGTTCATTACAGGAAACCCTTGTTTCCTGGAGATGTTCATCTCTTTATATGTCATCTCGTATGCACCAGTTTGGAAGGAATCTTAGTGAGGCAAGGGTGGGATGGATCCGGATGACGGTCTGCTCGAAGATCGTGGAAGGATTTAGGTGATCTCTCCACTCGTTATTTCTGTACATGCTATTTATAATACAGAAGAACCATCTTGTTCCTGAAATATACGTGTTAGTATCCGCTTGCATATGTGAGAATATTGTTATTTAAGCATTTATTATGGTTTATCTAATGTTTCACATGGATTTCACTAACATTTAGAGTAGATATATGTTGTACAACCAGTTCTTCGTGCTTGTTTCTTCTTGTCTTTCAGGTTAAGAAGGAAGAAGGGTTGCTGGGGGTTTGGACCCCGCGGGATCTGCTTCAACCGTAGGACCTATGGGTAAGTTCCTCGATATGCTCTATTTAGTTTTTCATGAACATGTATGGTTGTGTGAGTCCTTCTTGAGTAGCATGCCCTGCTCTGTGGAGGTTTAAACCCAACAAACCTCTAGGGGTGAATTTGTAGCTCCAGTGAGTAGCTTGAGGAAGGAGACCCAGATTTCAGACAAATTTCATTGAAGACACAACAACACCTATTAGGTGAGAAAACCTAATCTTGACACCTATCAGATTACATTAGACAACCTTCCTTATTACTGAAGATTACTGCTAAAGGAGGAAAACTAAAACAAATTGAACCCCAAGGAGCTAATCTAGTTTATGTTAATTTGAATGTGAGAAGTTTATTTGTTCAGGAAGGGTGGTATCCATAATGCTCAAGACTAGGAAGCTCTCATTTAGGAGTAGCTAAGAAATTTGCACAGCAAGAAGTAAATGTATATGGCCTCAGATTGCAGGTATCAGCAGAGTCTATTCCTGAAGCTTTAAACCTTCTACAAGAAGGAGAAGAATGGTTTAAAGGCCAAGTCATCACTAGAGGGGACCTCAAAAATTTCATCAAATATGGACACAAAAACCAAAACTGGGCTGAAGAAATTCCTAGCAGTTACATCAAGAATGAATGGGCTGAGATTGTCAAGCTCATGAGGATTTACCTTACTTGTGAGAGGAGGTATAATGTTGTTTTTCTTTATCGTATGATATGTTTGCTTCATATTACAGGTATGAAGACCCTCAACCTACCATTGTTTTTGTTGAAGAAATTGAAGAATATTTTAGCTAGGATACAAACACATACAGTTGCATCAGAGTATAGATTATATCATTGGGCTCTTATTAAAGTATTGGTTGAGAAAAAACTCAGGAAAAGAAATGAGTCATAGGAAAATTTTATGTTTTACAGGGTAGGCCAACCTTCACCTACACCAAATATTCTAGCTTAACTATCTCTAGCCTCACAACAACATCCTCAGCTTTCCAACAAGAATGGGAAAAATAAGAAGCCGACTACTTCATCAGTTGGCAAGATGACTAAGAGAAAGGATAAGAAGGAGAACATCCACAAAAAGGCTAAAGGTAGAAAAAAAATGCTCCTTCAGACAAGGTTGAAAATAAGTTGAAGAAAGGAGAAGGTTCATCAACCAGAAAACCCAAATCAATGGAGACAGTGCCTCATTTTTCTCCTTTTCCCAAGTTTTATACCAAAGCACAGAGAGGAAATTATATAACTACAGAAAAATCCAAAGAAGATATGCTACTGGAAGTTTCAGAATCAGACATCCAACAGAATATTCACAAGGAATATCAACCCACTAAGTTTGACAAGGAGATTCTAAAATATGCAGGGTGCGATATTAGCGGCAAGAGAAGGAAAAAGGATTCAAAACTAGTTGTTGGTAGCAAGAAAAGACACACAAGAGATACCAACAAATTTAGGTTGAGATCTAAAGCCCTGCATAATCCAAGCTTGGTGACAACGGCCATAGATGTAGAGAAATAATTTGAAGCGTTACAGACCGTAACACCTTCAATTGTAGAGATGAGTGGACCCAAAAAGAAAGATAAGGTTAAAGCCCTTTCAGACCAGCAAACAAAATCCTCAAAAATAATAAAAATTCAAAATGGTTAAGAAGAAAAAAAGATCATTGTCAAAGAAAAAACTACCAGGACCACAAGGTCAAATTAGTTTTTGACAAAGAAACGGACTTCAACAAGCTTGTAGAAGTTCTAGCTCATATGGAAGAGTGGTAAAAGGGTGTTCTAATAAAATGCCTTTTTGCTTACTAATTACATTTTGGAACAGAATCTCAATTTTCAGAGTGTATAAATTTTAAAGAGGATTGTCATGTATTTTCCGTGCATTTTTGAAAAATAAATAGAGTGCCACTAGAAATTCCCGTAGCATTATAGTTTTTGCATAGTTATAGATTTTTACCGAGAGTTCTAGTTGCATTTGTTTTAAATTTTTTTTGATAGTCGTCAGCCTAATATCTGAGCCAGTCCAAGGATGAAAAGGACTCATAACGATATGGATTTTTCAAAGTGATGGTTGATAAGTGGCTATGAGGTTGTTAAAGGTCACATTTAATGAAGACACATGGCTGTTAAAGAATCAAGGTCATGAAGAGACAAATCAACAGAAAAAGGGGCAACATTTTAGCACACTCCACAACACATCCCAAAATGTCTTCTTTTCTCTTATCTACAAATGTCCTGTTAGTTGTAATTCGATAGGATAAAGTTTTAATGTCCTATGACTCCTAGGTAATGTGAGGAAGAGTAGTTCCTTCTTTTTAAGAGAGATGGAGTTGGTGCCTCTCTCTCTACAAGTATCATTCGTAAATACCATTTCAGGGTTGGATTTTGGTTGACCTAAAGACTTTTCATAATAAATAAAACTCATTTTTTCCCTTCATTTTGGAGGATTTTTTTATTCAAGGACTATGTAATGTATGGTGTGTTTCTCTCATTGTTTTATTATTCTGATTTATGAGTTTAGCAACTAGAAAATTGTGAGTAAGAGAACTATTAGAGGATATAATAGTTAATTATGTGTTGTTTAGTCTTCTGAAAATCATATATATGTTATGTAGAGCATGTTAGTGAAGCTTTCATAAAATATTTATGAGATTATTTATGCATGTAATTTTCTTTCTAAATGTTGTTTCCTTACATAAAACAGAGTTTGTGTAGAAGACCACTCTTGTAGCTGTGTGACTAATTTAGGATATGAATATTTCTTAGATTGAGTTCCATCTATCTATAATATTTCATTTGTTAGAATATTCTCCCCTATACTACCAATTTACCCAAAAAATTTATACTTTCCACAACTTTCCAAATGTACAAAAGTCTAATAGAATAAAAACCATTTCAAAATCTTTAAGAATCCTTCCCACCACACAAATCATTTTACTTTGAAATTAGCTATGATGACTCCTTTGCAGTCAAGGAGTGACTCCTTGCGCTAGCATTTTCAATGAGTTTTGATTAACTGTAAGATAAAAATAATACCCAAACTAGACAAAAGTGTGAAAAAGTGTCGTGTTCAACAGTGACATGTTGCTTCTAAAATAAGTATTAAAGATGGATTATTTTCCTCAATTCCCCCCCCCCCCCCCCCCAAACAATAATTACTGACAAGTACCTCTTTATTTTTTTCAAGCTTGAGAAGGATAAAATTTTATTTTTGTGTAAGCTCATCCTTCCAATGATTCCATCTTAGTAATTTTAATGAACCCTGGGAAGGAGTGGTTTGGTCCCATTGTGATCTATGGGTCCTGTACTGTTTCATTTTAACAAGTACAACATAGGATTATCTCAACCTTTCTCAGTTTTAGGGAGTCAGAAGAGAAACATAAGTAAACTCCATAGTGTTATTTTTTGTAAATTTAGTCTCTCAAACCCAAAAAATGATAAAATAATGTAGGAGAGAAATCTTTTGAGCATGCCTAGTCAATTTATACCTTTTTTATAATTAGTCTAGTTTAGTCTGGAAAAGGGGTAAACTTGTATTGAGTAGACTACTGTTCATTTATTTTAACAAGTTCGGATAGTCAAGTGCTCATCAATATTTTGATGTTTAGAGAGTCTGAAAAGGGATTAAAAGAGAACTCCATGGTTTCTCTTTTACATGTTTTTCGAGGGTATGAAAAAGTGATAAAATTATACTCTATCGTCAAAATGATTTGTTTTTAAACACAACCTGTTCTCTACATAGAAAACTCAAAAACTACAATAATGTGTTCTCAATTATGGTAAAAATATTGAAAATTTGGACTTCTAAAGGTCAAAGGAATAAAATAATAGTATTTTATTCATAAAAACCTATAACAATTGAAAATAACAAGTCGTTTTCACCATTTGATTTCCATATTAGTAAAAAAGGGTTTTTACCATAGAGCTTTTGAAGTTGATATCGAGCATTCCAATGGACCATTTCATGAACCATTAGTTCTGGGTATTTAATATCTCCATTATCTTTAATTTATCCATTTTATCTTTCATGTTAGACTTTAAGATTATTTTTTGGAGAAAATACATTTTTATAATTCGCCTTAGGGGTGTGTAGGTTTTCCTTATCGAGCCTGTGCACCTTGATAATTTTTAACACGGAAAATTATATTTCTGGCACGATTTTTATGTACAAAACGTGAAAAAGTCCTCATTGTGTACAAATAAACCCCACGTAGGAGCCGTGGGTTTTGCAAAAATGGTTTTCTTTCCATCAAAATTTCTCTAAGTTCTTCCAAAATATTTCTAATGACTTTTAATGATTGTTTGCAGACAGGAAAATTGAAACACAGATTTTCGAGTGAAGATAACGTGAGCATTAAAGACATGATAATGAGGCAATTGATAGCCCACAAATGATTTGGGCTTTAAATAACTATGGACTGTATAGATTCTGGTACATACAGGGAATGAAAGCCCAAGTAGAGCTGATGACCTAGTTGGTAAATGCCTAGGATATCTAGGAACAATGCTTTATCATTGCAGATCATAGCCTCATCATTGATGTAGAGGATATTTATTTCCTCACTGGTTTTCCCTCTAAGGGACAGGACATTTATTTGTTTGGAATAAGGCTAGGATGGAAACCCATTGCTTCCTATAGGTGCAATATTTCATTGAGCATTCACAACTGAAAAATGTTCGAATTGATGTAAAAAATATTGAATGAATTTATCTTAATATTATTTCTTTCATAGTTACTAGAATATTTTGCAACGCAGACCCCCATGTGGACATCAAATCACAGATACAAATCACTATTGATTGTTCTAAAGGAACAATATTCAACTAGTGTGAAGGAGTATTTGTCAACATGAAAGGACAACTCACTCGAGCGAAGAATGGTAAGTTGAATAGTTATTTCTATTGTGCCATTCTTATATCTTTTTCTTTAGAGAGGATTCCACTCCTCATACCATAGCAAAGGTTAGTTGATCCTACGGGACCAAGAGATCCTTGCATGTTGTGATGGGTTTCATTGATGGTTGGCCATGGTGGCGATCGCGGTCTTATTTTCCGTTATACACCTCAGTTCTTCATATGGCTAAGAAGCTAGATTTTAATGATCGAGGACTTCGCCTATGTAGGGGTGGATTTAAGGGGTCACTCTGATACAACACTCCCACCTAGAGCACAATGGGATGAGTTAGGTAAAAATTCTCATTTTGAGCTTTTATGTTATATAATTTTTATTTGATTTTATCATCCAATACGTATAATAATAATAAAATTAACAAAAATGTAAACCCATTATGATCAACAGTTCTTTGTCAATTTGATAGATGAGGAGAAAAACTATAACAAAAATTCCATCACAAACCGATGCAACTGAAGCCCTCAAAGAGTTGGAACATATTCTGGAGGAGCTTACCATAGATATCCAAGAGATTGGGACATATCATTTTCCTCACTAATACCAGAGGCATGTGACTGGGGTTCCTGATCCATTCAAATGATACCTACGCTGAGTGGCACATGCTATACTTTGATATAATGATCATCATCATGGATAGTTCATGGTCATTTTAGACGAAATTTTTTTTTATCAGTATATTTATATCATAAGGTATTTTAGACCTATGATCACAGCTGATGTATATTTTTTTGACAAACTATGATAAACACCTATTTTGACCTAATAATGATTATTACTTTTGGTCTCTGAGTATCTTGTTAAATACATATTGAATATTGTTTTGATTTAAGTTCAATATTGAAAATGTCTATTTAAAACTTTATTAACCAATGCATCAGCTAACGTGTTTAAATTTCTCGAAATGTGTAGATAGTCAATGTAATCAAACTGTCTTTCCAAGAGATGAACCTTTAAAATAATTCTTAACAATAATGGATTTATCATCACATAAACATCATTTAAATGTAATACAATTATTTGTGAAACTAACCTAACGATCAAATGTTGAAGTCCAAATGATTGCGCTATACTCCACAATATTGTTTGTTGTTTGACCGAGGAAAAACCCATGAATAGAAAATAATTCATGAGTGGGTGAATAGATAACCCAAACAACAAAATTTAGGATTTGTGTACTACAATAGGCACCGTCAGAAAATCTAATGTAAGTATGAGGGAATTTTGACATCTGCAATATCGAGAGTAATCAAGATAAGTAGAAAAAGTAGTAGAAACTCGCAAAGAAAAATAACTAATCTAAGGCACAGTTTTTCTAAAAATGTAAATAATGTACAATCAAGATATTCACAAGATAAATCAGGCATAATATCTCTTCAGATAAAGACCATTTCTAGGCTTATCTAAAGAGACATTGTCATAATCAACTAATTCATAGGCCCTTTTTGCAAGCACACATTTAGCAATGTAAGGGCCATGCCACATTGGTTCAAATTACCAAAGCCTAGCTTATCATTAGCTTGATCGTATACTAAGACTAGATCACCTTCTGAATATACACGATGGTTAACGCTTTGATCATATTGTGGCTTAACACATTTTTTATGGGATTCAATAGCTAATTAATTGGTGTGGCGAGTGTCATCTAATTGTGCTAAATATAAGCAATGCTCTTCTTCTTCAGAGTTAGCTTGTAATAACTCAATGGCTAGTTTTTGCGACGAAATTTCACATTCAATGGGTTAAAAAACTTCAAAACTATGAACGATTTGAAAAGGAGTAAACCCTGTAGATGTTTTTGCAAAGGTATGGTATGCCCACAATGCTAAGAAAATCATACAGTTCCAATTCAATTTATGACTTCCTACAATCCATTTAGTCATATTGGTTAAAAATTTGTTTACAGCCTCACCCTGACCATTGGCATGTGTGTAATAAGGTGTGGAATTATCTTGGTGTAGGCCAAGCTGAGCGGAAATTTTAGTCATCATGATGTTTCAAAAGTGTCTACCATGATCCGTAATGAAGGCTTGAGGGATACCGAACATAGCAATCAGACGATTGAATATGAAAATAGCTGCAATTTCGTCATCAGACTTAAATTTAGGAATCACCTTCTCCCATTTGGTAAAATAATATACAACGAGGATAATATACCTATGCCCCCAAACCAAGTGAGGGTTACATGCAATGAAATTGATTCTCCATTTTGAAAATGGATAGGTAGCTATGATTGGGTGAAGAGGATTGGGATGTCCTCACATCTTTCGATAAAAAATATGACAATTGTGATATTTTCTAACCACAAGGATACAATATTTGAAGAGTAATGGCAAGAAATAGCCAGCGAGAAATATCTTTTGGGTTGTGGCAAACCCAGACATATGACCACCACATTCTCCAGAATGGAAGTCATTTAAAACCCTTTCAGTTTCTTCATGAGTTAAACAACATTGAAAGACAGAATCAACACCATAATAGTAAAGAGTGTGACCAAACATTTTATATTGTTGATACTGGTACTGAATCCCACGTCAATCAGATCGTGAAATTTCATGCCAAAAAGTTTGGGTTTGAATATATATAACGATATTTCCATACCAAGGATCCAAAATGCTTATCAGAAACAAAGATTCATCGGGAAGCTGATATTTTGCCACAGTTTTGGATTCAATGTAGGGAAAGCACACATAAGCTCAACAAAGACTAGTAATTTCTTGTATTTGGATTTTTCAAATTCCAAATAAATCTCTTGTATGATAAGCATCCACTTCCAGTACTTTCCCCAAAACATTTTTTTAGTCCAAATGTATTTATCGTAGGGCTGCAACAAGATATCACGATCGTTTTGCATAAGAGTATGTAGTGACGAAATATTTGGATAGCTTAAACAACTGCCAAAGGAAATTTCTCCACATGTGTATACTTGATCTCGGTCGGTGGAAGGTTCTGACTTAAGTAATAAATCACATGTTCATTGTTGGATTCTTCCTATTGAATTAAGACCATTCCAATGGTGGAATTAGATGCAACTAAATACAAAAGGTAATCTCAGTGAAATTAAAGTAGATGCAACAATGGTTCGTGGGTCAAGGCATGTTTAAGTGCATTGAAAGCTTTATTGGAAAGCTCATCACACATGAAGGGAACATCGTGTTTTAATAACTGAGTGAAATATTTAGTTAACTCCACATAGTTGTGGATAAAACAACGTCAAAATTTCCCTCTCCCTTGCAAACTCTTGAGTTGGAAAAGAGTAGAAGGAGGATGTAAATTGACAATAGACTCAACCTTCAAAGTGTCAACACAAATGCCTTCCTTAGAAACAGTGAAACCCGACAATCTTCATTATTATACACAAAAAAACACATTTGTGTCGATTCAAATGGATTGTAATGCCTAAATCACATAAAAATGGCACGTAAATGTGTAGGATGATATTTCTGATGCATAGAATGAGCAGGTAAGTCATCCAGGTAGGGTTGCACAATATGTTTAATGTTGTGAAACACGTAACACATCTCACTTTGAAAAGTGGTGCCATCATTCTTCAATCCAAAAGGTAATTTACAATATGGATAGATAAATGATGTTTTGGGTTGATCGACATGGAGTATGTTTATTTGATTGTAACCAGATAATCCATCCATGAATGAAAATATTTAATTTTCAACACAATCATCAACAATTTGGTCAATGTAAGGGTTGGGATAGTTGTATTTTGGACAAGATTTATTGATATCCTTCTAATCAACACATACTTGGATAGTTCCACATTTCTTGGTCACTGAAACTCTGTTGGATACCCAATCCATCAATGGAATATGATAATGAAACCTATTCAAAGTAGTTTTTGAACCTCAACTTTAATATCAATGGATTTTCATGGATATATTGGATGTAGTCTTTGTCTAATAGGTTTAGCATCCGGGTATGTCTTAATTTCATGAACTAAAATTCTAGGATCAATTATTCACATTTTTTTTAAGATTAGGAAAAGATGTCACCGAATTCCTAGAATAGGGCTTTGTACAAGTTAATTTCATCAATTGAGCATGAAGCACTTATACGCATGTTTTCAGTTATTCTTGGTTTTATTGATATATCAATTCAATTTTTTGCTGAAATGTTTCCTAAATTCATCTCAAAATACGAATGAAAGATTGACATTGGATTTTGAGGTTGCTTAACATATTCAGTCATAAATATTTTTAAAAAGTCATTTTCAACTCTATTGAGGTCTGGTATAAAAGAGAAGTGATGGTGAATACCATCACAAGGTAATTCAACCAACGACAAAATTTCATGAATATTTTCATCACTTGAAAATATGTGTTGAAAAGGATCGGAAAAATATGTTGTGGTTAAAACTCATATAGAAGAAGACTCATCACTGATGAGTTTGTTAGATTTTCGGTCCTTACAGCCCTCCGTCAGAGATCATTTCGCTTTTTGCATATTCATTCTTAGGTGTCTCGCTTGTTCCACTTCATTGCATTTCGCTAGGAGCATGCCATTGACTGACGAGGGGGTCTGGTTGTCATGTGTTTCCTCATGCTTGTACCTGCAGGGCTATTTAAAAATTCCTCAAAAATCACTGAAGTTCATCGTCATTTCATTCATGGTCATTAATGATTGTTTTCATTAAAAAGAGTCTTTAGTCTTAGAGTCTAGGGTTTTCAAGTCCTTTGCATACATGTCATAAAAGCCCGCAGGCCATGAGGTTGGTTTTGCAAGTTTTCTATTTCACATTTTTATTATCAAAAGCATTTGAAGACATTTCTAGTCCAAAACTCTGTTTTGGAACTAGAAATTGTCTAATTTCATGTTTGTAATAATTGTATTTATTTCATCATAAGAAGCTTCAGTGCAAGCCTCTGATCTTTTCCAAAGCCAAGTGCCGCATCCCTGCAAAAGACAAACAAGTATTTTCAGTCCAAAACTCAGAAAAGCCAAAGGAGAAACATTGTATTAAAAGACCAAATGTCAAAATGCCAAACATTATGGAAGTGGGTTATCAAACAAATTTGAAATCAAATCTGATTGCATGAGATATTTTCTTCATATATAAAACATGGCAAACAAAATCATTTGCAAGAAATCCGCAAGGCAGAAGTCGAATTTGTGTTCTTGAAGGCCGAAGCCGTGTTTTCATAATCGTGGACAGTGTTTGGAGGTGCGCGCTACTCATACAGAGTGCGCGCTACCCACATAAGTTCCACAGCCAGTGTTAATTAACACGGGCGCTACCCACTTGCCACGTGCTACCCGTTGGGCAGGGGCGCTACACATATAGCGACAGAGCCCAGAAAATTTTTGTCTTGCGCCCAGTTTCGTATCAAATCGGCTCATCGACTTGCAAGTAGGTTTCTAAAGGTTGCTCAGTAGATTTTTAGCATGATTGTGGTGTTATTGATGTTGGGAAACAAGCCTTGGTTGAAGAGAAATGTATAAACCCTACATTTATATGCAGATTTATTCCTTAAGGGTTTTAAATATATATGGACAGTCTTGTGAAGGGTTTGAAAACTTTTGTGAATGGTAGATATGCTCATGCCCTAGCACGTTGTGTACATCATCCTCATGCCCTTAGTTTATCATCTTATCACTGCTGCCATGTCCTTTCATGTTTTTACATAGTCTTATGTTGACTAGTCTATATCCTCCATCACCATAATATCATCGCTGCTGTCATCATCATTCTATTGCCATTGTCATGGCCATTTGTTTCACTATGGTCATTGTCTTGTTGTTCCTATTCTCCATTTGATAAAACACAGTCCCATATTTGTTTGCAAATTTTGGCCATCATTATAAAGTTGTACCATACATTTGCATTTGGTACTCATTTGTCAAACTTACTTGTGATCAAAACAGTGATAGTTTTTATGCCATTAAAACAGAGCCATCCTCATTATGATTTTGTTTTCCTGTGATACTTGGGTACATGTGTGACATTTATTGGGTTTTGAACATACATTAAAAATTTGCCTTCACTGCACCTATATCAGCATTCATATTGCAAATAGTTTTTTTTTAAAGCCATGTCAGAGACAGACTCAGTTTATGAGCAGGAGTCTGACAGTGATTCCACAGCAGAGGGTAATGTGCCACGGAGGCCTCAAAAAGGTGGCAAAGGTGGTAAAAATCTCAGGGAGGAGCCTACTTCTTTGGCTCAATTGCAGGCATGTCCGCTTGCAATGGATTGTTTTCGGTTTCAGTCATGTTTTCGATTCTGTGAGATGATTTCACAAACCCAGCTTCATCGTGAACTAGCTCGTCTGTTTGTTCTACATTTACATGATGGCCGTGTAAATCTCGCCAGAGTAGATTTCATTCTGTCACCAATGACTATTGCTCAGGCTACTGGCATACCAAATATGGGAGAGGAATGGAACAAACGTCAGCAGTTAGAGAAATTCCACTATGAGCCATACATCAAACCTGGGTATATGAGGCACTTGGGCAGAGTTTTTCCTTTTAGATTCCTGAAGGATGAGTTTGCACCACTGATGAAACTCATCATTTGGTATTTCAGTTGCGAGGGCAGATTCTCGCGTCTCTTTGCGTATCATGTTCGTTTGTTGATGCACTTCACGAGGGTACGTATGATGAACATTCCGTACTTCATGTATCGCAACATAGAGAGGATGATGATTTTTGTACAGAAGAAGAGCCCAGCACAGCAGCATAGAAGTATATATCATTACGCTCTGATCAAGATCATAGTGTTACATCAGTTGACACAGCAGGGCATCACTTGGGAGGATTTCATCTCCCGTGACTTTTTCACAGCGCCACAGCCGCCTCCCGAGGTAGTTCATGATGTGGGAGAGCCTTCACACCAGCCTGACATTCCTGAGATTGAGCATATCAGTGCTCCATTGTATGTGACATACCATCGAGGCCACAGAGCCTTATTTGCAGCTACACGGCGAGTATTATCTCCACCTGGGGTGGAAGGGGTCTTGCCGACTCCATCAGCAGAGCGAGTATTATCTCCACATGATGTGGAATGGGTCTCGCCTTCTTTTTCAACACAGGTATAGATCCAGGACAGGTGCAAGAAGCCCATGCATGATGAGGGTCCATCAGGAGGCCGGGACATGGATTTCACGATCATTGATGTTGATGCGAGCTCTCCTAGCTCGAAACTGAAGGAGATCATCCAGGAGCAAAGGGCCGAGAATGACACGCTGAAAGATAAATTGCAGAAGGCTTAGTGGGTGATAAACTACCTGGAGCAGCGCAACAAACATCTAGAGGATGATCACACACTTTATGAGCTGCAGCGAATCCGTGAGGATCGACAATTGGCTCGGAAGAGACCTGGAGACATAACACCAATCGATCGAGATTCTGTACTCACGCATGTTAACATTCATCTGGAGCAGCTGTTGGCAAAGGCCAATAGAGAGAAAGACATGCTTCGCCACATGAAAGGTCATTATTGGGCCCGCATGCACGTCTGCAAAGCAAGAATGAAGATTCTGAAGAGGAGGTTGAGCGAAGCACTAAAACGGCGGAAAAGGCCTAATCCACTTCGGATTTTGGCCGAGGCTTCATTGGCTGGGCATGATACATGATGGAGGGTCTTCGCTCCAAATTTGAGAAAATTCGGAGAAAATTTTGTCATTTTGAAATATTTTGGTCCAAAAACAGATTTTTCCGCTATACGGGTAGCGCGTCGATGTGCTCACTTTTGTTTGGGACACTTGCTGAAGGAAATATTTGTATTTTTGGGTTTTTCATGGTAATATATGCATGCTCAGGCATTTCCAAAGCATTTCATCAGGTTCTGGATGGTCAAAAGGCCCAAAAACACCATGAAAACCACCTTGCTGCCACCTTTTGCACCAGCAGGAAGTACTTCTGGGAGAATGAAGTTTTGGAGGGTAAAATGAGCTCCAAATTGGGAAATTCCACTTGGGTTGGATAGCCAACATCCAGGGCTTTCCAACGAGCTATCATGAGCTCAATTTGGATGTCGGGAAGTACTTCAAAATCAGGTTGAAAGGCGCGCTACCCATAGAGATCAGGGGCGCTACCCATAGAGATTTTTGGTCAAATTTTCAACTTCCAGCTCAGAATTTCGGCCAGTTGGGACCAGTTTTGCTTGTGGATGAAATTTTTGGGTTTTCATGATGTAAATTGATGGTTGGCATGTAACTTTGGCTCACTTTTACCTATTCTAGAAGATTCACTCTCAAAAAAGTGAAAATCCAGTAAATGAATCAGTTTCCACTCTTTTAGAGGCAAGTTGCTAGCTGCCTAGATTTTAGCTCCTTGATTAGAATTTGGTTGAAACTGATCCCTGAAGAAGGAATTCGACCCCTAGAGGCATGGGAAGGGGTTAGAGTGATCTATATATTGTAATTTTTGAGACATTCTACAGGTTGGACTCTTGGGAAACTTTTGGCACATTATTGTACATATTTTTCATATTTTCGCTAAGGAAAGATCAGAGGTTTTGCAACACCTGTTGGGATTCTTGTGGCTTTCAGTTCTTGATGGTGTTTTCTCTCAGTTTATTGTAAGTTATTTCATGTTTAATGTATGCCATCCCTTCTTATGCTTCTGAAACTAAAATGAATGAGTAGATGAGGTTGAATCCATTGTTTACAGTGCTCTGCCTTTGAATTCATTTGGTTTTGTATGTTTTCACCTGTTTGAAAAGGATCCATGTTCATCCTTGCCCTTTTCAGCTCCTTGTATTTCTGATCCATCCATATACTCAATCAAAAGCATCAAGAATATTGCCTACCTCGCCCCAACTCGAATTCTGCAAAGATCTGGCCTTATCCTCGGACCCAAAATTGTTTTTTCCCATTTCTCCAACAAAAACCCAAAAATTCAAAATCAAACATTCATATCTCTTTACTAGCCTAAAATTCGTATTCATTGTTCATTATAAGTCATCTCAGCCCCTCTGAAAACATTTGTCAAGATAGACCCGGAGAGAGCCCTCTCCTGTCCTCGTAGGGCTAGCTACGAGGCTGAGCGTGGTTTGATGTAGCCTTGAGTTTTACCTTATTTCAGCCTAAGGTAGATTTGAGCGCTAACATAGTGGCGACCATACTGGGGAATAACTCTCAATGGTTTTCTTGTTGATGTGTTTGTTTCATGAGTCTTAGACGGAGTCTAAAGTCATGCCAGGTAGCTTTCGAAACGATTTTTCCATGCATAAGCGGAAGTAGATAAACGCTGCTTCAGTCGATCTCCGGTAAGCTTGTGAATGCAGCACTTGATTTGCAAATCACCCCAGTATACTTGTTCGTTCTAGACCTTTGGATGATTGAGTCTAGAAGTCGATAGGCTGAAGATAATTGATTGTGTTCCTTGAAATTTATCCCGAGAAGATCAATACACTGGCTTCAAGAAGGAATACTAGGTCAAATCCTGACCCTAATCCACCAACGATATTTGAAAATCCAAATCTGATTCCTAGGATTCTTAGAAGACAAGGAAGTCAAGAAAGTTCTGAAAGAGAAAGTCAAGAGAGTTCTGGAAGTTCTAGATCGCTTTCTAGATCTGCATCCTGTCCTGTGAAAATTATATATGTTGACGAAATTTCTTTTGATGAAAGATTTGAAACATCCTTATTTGTAAATTTTTCTGAAACTGAATTGTCAAGATTAGTTCCGGATCCATTGTTTTTTGAAGATTTGCAATTCAGATTTGTTTCATATCACTTGGACAGACAGTTGCAAAATTCCATTGTGGCTACCAACACTCCCGAATTCACTGAATCTGCTTCACAAACTCTTGGACCATCCGAAGTTGCATCTAGTTCACAGACTCCCACTGAACCTTCCTTTATCCCTACCATTCCCGTTCAACCTGAGATTTCTGATCAGCAATCAACAGTAGTTTCTCCTCCGTCTCCACCGCATACACCTCGTTCACCTACTGCTCCCAGTCCTCCTGTATCTCCGAGACAGCAGATTATAAATCCGCCAAGAGTCATGGCAGCCAGATTTGCACCTCTTGCTTTGCCGGCCAATTTAGATCCAATGCCTGCTGATTACCAAAGCAAGATTCCCATATTTGATGGCACACCATAGAGTATATCAGCTCAGCAGCATATTGTCTGGATGACAGACTTTTTGGACCTGCATGAAATTGATGCAGAAAATGTTTCAATGAGATTGTTTGCCCAGACTTTTGGAGGAGAGGTTTGTAAATGGTTCAGAGCTCTACAGGCCAGAAGTATCAATACATTGCAAGAGCTTCAGACACAATTTTTAGATCGATGGGAGATGAAAAAAGATCCGCTGCAGATCACTTCAGAGTATACAAACATCAAGCGTAATCCTGGTGAGTCCGTTCAGGATTATATTATCAGATTCAATACAGTGTATAATGCAATTCCAGATGACTTAAGACCGTCTAAAAAGTCAGCTCTTCTTAAATTCACGGATGGTTTTGATGCGGAAATGGATTATTCCCTTCGTGATCGAGATCCGCCTACCTTAGAAGATATGCAGAAGATTGCCGTTAGTGTTGAGGCAAATCTGAACGATAAGAGAGCACGGTTGAAAGCAGAGAAAAGAGTGACTATAAAGGAAGAGCCTTCCTCATCTACATCCGAACAACACTTGCTTCGTGAGATGGAAAAAATGTTCAAAAGGATGACACTTGACAAACCAGAAACGCAGATTCGGAATCCAAACTATCGTGGCCAGCAGCAGCCACAGTTCAGAATAAAGCAGCGTGAACAAAGACCACAAGAGCCGGCAGCCCAGCAGCAGATTAAGACACCTCTTTTGCAGAATTTTGTGAGTCAAGATTTAGACGATGATGATGATGTAGCAGGTGAGAAAAATCATTTCTTCACTCCCGACGATCTGCCTATTTATATTACTGAGGATGAAGAATATGGAGAAAGTTCAACTGCACAGAAAGATGAAGATTTCATTTTAGCAAATGATGCAGATTTAGAGGAAGAGTCAGATGATTACCAAAGAGGATATTTGAATGCTTTGTCCGCTCAACAGAAGCAATACTCATTGAGAAACCGAGATGTGCCCATAAATCCAATTCAGAAACGAAAAGAAGCTTCAACACCAAAGGCAGATTCACCGATACCACAGAAGAAAGGAAAAGAGACAATTGATCCCGCAGCTAGTAAAGTATCATCAGCAGAAAAGGTAAATCAGCCAAACATAGTGAAAGATAAGGCTGAAAAGAAGGAAGTTCCGGTCAAAGAGGTCGAAAAATTTTCAGCATTTAGTTTGGAAAATGAAATTTCCAAATTAAAAATATCTATTCCTTTGACAGAAATCATGAAGAACAGCAGCTACCGCGGTCAAGTCTCCAAAATTCTGAACTTTGATCCAATGTTCGATACGGTAAATGTTGAGGATGATCAGCCATAATTGATTTTCGGGCCTGCATTAGATGGTGAGTCACCTGACAGTGATGTTCCTCCCTTTTATATCAGTTTGAGGTTGCATGAATATGTTTTGCACAATGCCATGTTCGATTCGGGTGCTTCGCACAATTTGATGCCAAAGGCGATCATGGAAAAGTTGGGACTAGACATTACGAGAAAATATCATGATTTGTATTCATTTGATTCCAGCCGTGTGAGGTGTATAGGACTCATCAAAGATTTGGTTGTAAGCTTAGATCAAATTCCAGCGAAGAATGTCTTGATGGATGTGGTTGTGGCGGACATTCCTCCGCGATTTGGAATGCTCCTTTCAAGATCTTGGGGGGCAAAGTTGAAAGGTACACTTCAGTTAGATTTCTCTTATGCTACAATTCCAGTCTTCGGTCAAATGAGAAAGTTATATCGAGAGTAGAAGATGAAATACATGATAACCAGCAAGGAGAAGCCAATCAATCATCCTGTAAATTATGTACATACCGACTTAGAATCGTTTGTGTTGCTTGCTGATAGTTTTAATGATATAGATAGTCAATTAGTTCAGGCGGAAGATATACCAGAAATCACTGAGAATTTTAGAGAAGTTCTGCGAAAAGAAAGAAGAGAAAAACAAGCTACTGTGGAGCAATCAGCTAAAGACAATGGGCAACAAACAGAAAAAACAGAGCTGGTGCAATTTCAGCATTTAGAGGATGATGAAGATGGTCTTTGGACCATGGATTTTGATGGCGCAGTGGGTAGTGACGGTGCTGGAATTGGTGTTTGGATTCGTAGTCCATTTTCCGCTCCGGATAAGGTTCCAAGCAATGTGAGAGTGTGTTCCTACAAGCTAGAATTTGACTGTTCTAATAATGAAGCGGAATATGAGGCTCTAATTGCTGGCCTTAAGATTCTTAGAAAGCCGAAAGCAAAAAGGATTGCAGTGTATGGTGATTCAGATTTGGTGATAAAGCAGGTTAAAGGTGAGTTTCAGGCCAAGCATCCTCGCATGAGGGCTTACCGTAATGCAGTTTTAGATATTCTGAAGTTATTTTCTGATCATACCTTGACATGTGTGCCTCGCATACAAAATGGTGTTGCTGATGGACTTGCTAAGGCAGCAAGAAATTTAAAAATTCCAATGAATTCCAGCAACAAGTTTGAGATTCATGTGAAACACCGCCCCACCGTTCTAGACAATCAGCGATGTTGGCAAGTCTTTCAGGATGACGAGGAGATTAGTGATTTTCTGCAGAATAAGGGTAAGTTTAAAGACACCTCCATAGATACAGAACATGATGATGGTAATGATGATATACAAATAAATCAAATGGAAGTGCTGCAACTTAAAGATAACATCATTCCTAAAGGATTGATTCCTTTGGAGGAACTATTTGATCAAGATGATGTAGCCCGCAAACCGACATTGAGGCCGACTGAAAAAGGTGTTGAAGAGGTAAATATTGGGACAGCTGAGAATCCCAAGATGGTAAAGTTATCAAAGTCATTGTCACCAAAGGTAAAGGCAGAGTATGTGAAATTGTTGTCTTCATTTTCTGATGCTTTTGCATGGGATTACTCAGATCTAAAAACATATGACACTAATATCATTCAGCATACTATCCCCATTAAACCAAATCAGAAGCCTTTTCGTCAAAAGTTGAGGAGAATCAATCCAAAGCTGCTACCATCAATTGAAAAAGAGGTAAACAGGTTGTATAAGTCAGGAATCATTGTGCCTATCCAATTTTCAGATTGGATATCAAATTTGGTGCCCGTGAGAAAGAAAACAGGTGAGATCCGTTTATGTATCGACTTCAGAAATTTGAATAAGGTATCATTAAAAGACAATTATCCGCTGCCAAAAATGGACCATATATTGCAGCGAGTAGTTGGAGCATCCAGGATGTCACTACTCGACGGATACTCAGGATATAATCAAATCTTAGTGCATGAAGATGATCGTGACAAGACTGCGTTCACCACCCCATGGGGAACGTTTCATTATGCAAAAATGCCGTTTGGTTTGAAGAATGCAGGCGCCACCTTTCAGCGTGCAATGGACATGGCTTTTGCCAACGAGAAAGATGTATTTTTGGTTGTTTACCTTGATGATTTAACTGTGTTTTCAAATTCTGATGAGGAACATTTATATCATTTGAAAATTGTTTTCCAGAAGTGCAGAAAATATGGCATTTCGTTGAATCCGAAAAAGAGCCTATTTGCCATGGATGAAGGCAAGCTCCTTGGCCACATCATATCGAAAGATGGCATTCGAGTTGACCCTGCACGTGTTGAAGCCATTCAGCCGATTGAGCAGCCCCGGAACAAGAAAGAAATACAATCATTTAATGGTAAAATGAATTTTCTGCGTCGTTTCATTCCAAATCTTGCAGAGCATCTTAGAGAAATCACAAACATGCTGAAAAAGGACAGTCAGGTAAAGTGGACAGAAGAGGCGGTGAAATCATTCAATTTGGTAAAGTTAGCTCTTTCTTCAGCCCCTATCTTAATCAGCCCGGACTACACACAGGACTTCATTTTGTTTTCTTTTGCTTCTGAGCACACATTGGCAGCTGTTTTGATGCGAAAAAGGGATGGAGTTGAGCAGCCCATTGCTTTTTTCAGTCGGATCATAAGGGACAGAGCATTGAAGTACAATATTATTGAGAAACAAGCACTTGCGCTTGTAAAGGCTTTGAAAGATTTCCGTGTGTATATATTGCATTCCCACATTATAGCATACGTTCCTAACGCAGCAGTTAAAGATGTTTTGGTACAGGCAGATCCAGAGGGAAGACAGGGTAAGTGGATCGCTGCGTTGTTAGAATACGATGTGGAGATTAAACCGACCAAGCTGATTAAAGGACAAGGACTCACCAAGCTCATGGCTGAAACAAATCTGCATGCTCTAGATATAAATTTGATCGCTGCCATGTCCGATGAAGATGAGGAAAGTACGTCAGTTCAAGTATCCGATATTTTTGTTTCTTCCCCTTGGTATGCTGACATTTTATACGTGCTTCAGAATTTGTCTCCACCTCCTGGGATGCCTAGAAATAAGAGTAGAACATTGAAGTTGAGAGCTGCAAAATTTTGTATATTGAATTCTGCATTGTATTGGAAAGACCCCGGTGGAATGTTGTTGAATTGTTTGGTAGAGGAGGAAGCCAAAAGAGTTTTGGAGGACTTTCACAGAGGTGACTGCGGAGGCCATTTGTTTTGGAAGACCACAGCGAATAAGATTCTAAGGGCAGGGTATTATTGGCCTTCTTTTTTTTCTGATGTATATAAGGCTGTTAAGAATTGTCACGAGTGTCAAATTTTCGAAGGGAAGCAAAAATTACAGCCTTTGCCTCTCAAACCAATTGAAGTTAGTGCACCATTCCAGCAGTGGGGATTGGATTTTATCGGGGAAATCCACCCAGCATCTTCCGGACAACATAGATGGATATTGACAGCGACGGACTACTTCACAAAGTGGATCAAGGCGATTCCCACTCGACAGGCCACGGATACGGTAATTATCTCTTTTCTTGAAAACAATATTCTGTCGCATTTTGGGTGTCCTAGTAAGATAATTACAGATAATACAGTGGCCTTCAAGTCTAAAAGGATGGTTGAATTTTTCTATAAGTACAATATCAGCTTGGGACATTCGACTGCCTACCATCCGCAAGGAAATGGCTTGGCGGAATCTTCAAATAAGTCCTTGGTGAATATCATTAAGAAATTGCTGGAAATCAACAAAAAGGGCTGGCACAAGAAATTAGTGAATGCATTGTGGGCTGATAGAGTAAGTCAGAAAAAGTCTATTGGCATGTCTCCTTTCGAGTTGGTGTACGGAATAGACACGGTTTTTCCTACTTCGCTTGCTGTCCCGGTAGTCAAATTACTTCAGGAAGCCGGTAGTGAGGAAGATCCCATGCAGCGGAGGATTAATCAGATGATTCATTTACAGCAGACACGGGAGGAGGTATTTCAAAATACTTTCAAGTTGTAGGAGCGCATAAAGAAGATTTATGACAGGAAGGCAAAAGCAGATAAGTTTCAGCTGGATGAGGTGGTTTTGAAATGGGATGCTCGGAATGAAGATAAGGGAAAGCACGGTAAATTTGAAAACCTATGGAAGGGTCCTTTTAAGATTGCAGCGTATTGTGGTCAAAACGCCTTTCTTCTCAAGGAAATGAATGGAGATGATTGTCCTGGAGGGCCGATCAATGGTCGGCTGCTAAAGCGATACCACTTCTGAGTATTTTCTGCTGATTTCATCATCATTGTATATATCATTTTATCTCTGTTTTATTGCAAGTGTGTACTAATCTCTCATCTTCAGTCTGGGGCCCGGAGTGAAGGCTATAATTCTGGAGATGGAGGTTGGTTGGTTTGAAGTTCATCAAGTCAGTTTTATCAGTCTTTTCAGTTTAAAAATCAAGTCAGTTTTGGTCAAATTTCAGTCGCTTTTCAGTCAAACTTACAGTCAATAAAAATGTCAAAAGTTTTGTGTTATCTGTTGAAATAATGACTCCATCGCCCAATGGATGAAGGCACTGTCTGACTCCCCCAGAGATCTGCCGTTCTTGGCATCTCCATGGAGCCACCATCCCCATTGGAGCCAATGTTAGAGTTGGTCCTTACAGCCCTCCGTCAGAGATCATTTCGCTTTTTGCATATCATTCTTAGGTGTCTCGCTTGTTCCACTTTGTTGCATTTCGCTAGGAGCATGCCATTGACTGACGAGGGGGTCTGGTTGTCTTGTGTTTCCTCATGCTTGTACCTGCAGGGCTATTTAAAAATTCCTCAAAAATCACTGAAGTTCATCGTCATTTCATTCATGGTCATTAATGATTGTTTTCATTAAAAAGAGTCTTTAGTCTTAGAGTCTAGGGTTTTCAAGTCCTTTGCATACATGTCATAAAAGCCCGCAGGCCATGAGGTTGGTTTTGCAAGTTTTCTATTTCACATTTTTATTATCAAAAGCATTTGAAGACATTTCTAGTCCAAAACTCTGTTTTGGAACTAGAAATTGTCTAATTTCATGTTTGTAATAATTGTATTTATTTCATCATAAGAAGCTTCAGTGCAAGCCTCTGATCTTTTCCAAAGCCAAGTGCCGCATCCCTGCAAAAGACAAACAAGTATTTTCAGTCCAAAACTCAGAAAAGCCAAAGGAGAAACATTGTATTAAAAGACCAAATGTCAAAATGCCAAACATTATGGAAGTGGGTTACTTCCAACTTGAAATCAAATCCTACTGAATGAGATATTTTCTTCATAAGGTCAATCGCAAACAAAATCATTTGCAAGAAATCTGCAAGGCAGAAGTCGAATTTGTGTTCTTGAAGGCCGAAGCCGTGTTTTCATAGCCGTGGGCAGTGTTTGGATGTGCGCGCTACCCATACAGAGTGCGCGCTACCCACATAGGGTGCGCTACCCACTTAAGTTCCACAGCCAGTGTTAATTAACACGGGCGCTACCCACTAGTCGGGCGCTACCCATACAGCGACAGAGCCCAGAAAATTTTTGTCTTGCGCCTAGTTTCGTATCAAACGCCTCCATCAACTTGCAAACAGGTTTTTTATCATTGCTCAGTGATTTTTGAAAGAAGTTTTGGTGTTTTTTTTGAAGTTGGGAAAACAAGCCTTGGTTGAAGAGAAATGTATAAACCCTACATTTATATGCAGATTTATTCCTTAAGGGTTTTGAATATATATGGACAGTCTTGTGAAGGGTTTGAAAACTTTTATGATTGGTATATATGCTCATGTCTGTATTGCTAGTGGCGCCCTAGCACATTGTGTACATCATCCTCACGCCCTTAGTTTATCATCTTACCACTGCTGTCATATCCTTTCATGTTTTTACACAGTCTTATGTTGACTAGTCTATATCCTCCATCACCATAATATCACCGCTGCTGTCATCATCATTCTATTACCACTGTCATGGCCATTTGTTCCACTATGGTCATTGTCATGTTGTTCCTATTCTCCATTTGATAAAACACAGTCCCATATTTGTTTGCTCCTTTGACAAATTTTGGCCATCATTATAAAGTTGTACCACACATTTGCATTTGGTACTCATTTGTCAAACTTACTTGTGATCAAAACAGTGATAGTTTTTATGCCATTAAAACAGATCCATCCTCATTATGATTTTGTTTTCCTGGGATACTTGGGTACATGTGTGACATTTATTGGGTTTTGAACATACATTAAAATTTTGCCTTCACTGCACCTATATCAGCATCCATATTGCAGACAACTTGTTTTCAAAGCTATGTCAGAGATAGATTCAGTTTATGAGCAGGAGTCTGACAGTGATTCCACAGCGGAGGGTAATGTGCCACGGAGGCCTCACAGAGGTGGCAAAGGTGGTAAACATCTCAGGGAGGAGCCTACTTCTTTGGCTCAATTGCAGGCATGTCCGCTTGCAATGAATTGTTTTCGATATCAGTCATGTTTCCGATTCTGTGAGATGATTTCACAAACCCAGCTTCATCGTGAACTAGCTCGTCTGTTTGTTCTACATTTACATGATGGCCATGTAAATCTCGCCGGAGTAGATTTCATTCTGTCACCAATGACTATTGCTCAGGCCACTGGTATACCAAATTTAGGAGAGGAATGGAACAAACGTCAGCAGTTGGAGGAATTCCACTATGAGCCATACATCAAACCTGGGTATATGAGGCACTTCGGCAGAGTTTTTCCTTTCATATTTCTGAAGGATGAGTTTGCACCACTGATGAAACTCATCATTCGGTATTTCAGTTGCGAGGGCAGATTCTCGCGTCTCTTTGCATACCATGTCCGTTTGTTGATGCACTTCACGAGGGTACGTATGATGAACACTCTCATTCATGTATCGCAACATAGAGAGGATGATGATTTTTAAATAAGAAACCCCAGCACAAGAAAGATAGAAGTATATATCATTTGTTCTGACCAAGATCATACAGCATACATCACACATCATCACTTGGGAGGATTTCATCTCCGTGACTTTTTCACAAAGACTACACCGCCTCCCGAGGTATTTCATGATGTGGGAGAGCCTTCACACCAGCCTGGCATTCTTGAGATTGAGCATATCAGTGCTCCATTGTTTGTGACATATCAGCGAGGCCACGGGGCCTTATTTGCAGCTACACGGCGAGTATTATCTCCACCTGGGGTGGAAGGGGTCTTGCCGACTCCATCAGCAGAGTGAGTATTATCTCCACATGATGTGGAAGGGGTCTCACCTTCTTCTTCAGCATAGGTATAGATCCAGGATAGGGGCAAGAAGCCCATGCATGATGAGGGCCCATTAGGAGGCCGGGGCACGGATTTCATGATCATTGATGTTGATGCGAGCTCTCCTAGCTCGAAACTGAAGGAGATCATCCAGGAGCAAAAGGCCGAGAATGACACACTGAAAGATAAATTGCAGAAGGCTCAGTGGGCGATAAACTATCTGGAGTAGCGCAACAAACAACTTGAGGATGAGCACACACTTTATGAGCTGCGGCGAATCCGTGAGGATCGACAGTTGGCCCGAAAGAGACCTGGTGATATGACACCGGCCGATCAAGATTCTTGTCTGACGCATGTTAAGATTCATCTAGAGAAGTTGCTGGCGAAGGCCAACAGAGACAAAGACATGCTTCGTCACATGAAAGGTCATTATTGGGCCCACATGCATGTCTGCAAAGCAAGAATGAAGATTCTGAAGAGGAGGTTGAGCGAAGCACTAAAACGGTGGAAAAGGCCTGATCCACTCCGGATTTTGGCCGAGGCTTCATTGGCTGGGCATGATACATGATGGAGGGTCTTCGCTCTGAATTTGAGCAAATTCGGAGAAACTTTTGTCATTTTGAAATATTTTGGTCCAAAAACAGATTTTTCAGTTATACGAGTAGCACCTCGATGTGCTCACTTTTGTTCGGGACACTTGCTGAAGGAAATATTTGCATTTTTGGGTTTTTCATGGTAATTTATGCATTCTCAGGTATTTCCGAAGCATTTCATCGGGTTCTGAATGGTCAAAAGGCCCAAAAACACCATGAAAACCACCTTGCTGCCACCTTTTGCACCAGTAGGAAGTACTTCTGGGAGAATGAATTTTTGGAGGGTCAAATAAGCTCCCAATTGGTAAATTCCACTTGGGTTGGATAGCCAACATCCAGGGCTTTCCAACAAGCTATCATGAGCTCATTTTGGATGCCGGGAAGTGCCTCAAAATCAGGCTGAAAGGTGTGCTACCCATACAGATCAGGAGCGCTACCCATATAGATTTTTGGCTGATTTTTCACCTTCCAGCTCAGAATTTCGTCCAGTTGGGACCAGTTTTGCTTGTGGATGAAATTTTTGGGTTTTCATGATGTAAATTGATGATTTGCATGTAAATTTGGCTTATTTTTACCTATTCTAGAAGATTCACTCTCAAAAAAGTGAAAATCATGTAAATGAAATCGGTTTCCACTCTTTTAGAGGCAAGTTGTTAGGCCTAGATTTAGCTCCTTGATTAGAATTTGGTTGGCCAGTCCCTAAAGAAGGAATTAGACCCCTAGAAGGCATGGGAATGGGTTAGAGTGATCTATATTGTAATTTTTGAGACATTCTCTGGAGTTGGACTCTTCGAAACTTTTGGCACACTATTGTACATATTTTCATATTTTGGCTAAGGAAAGATCGGAGGGTTCTTTATTTTTGTTGGGATTATTGTGGCTTTCAGTTCTTGATGGTGTTTTTCTCTCATTTTATTGTAATTTATTTCATGTTTAATGTATGCCATACTTCTCATGCTTAAAACTAAAATGAATGAGTAGATGAGGTTGAATCCATTGTTCTTGTGCTCTGCCTTTGAATTCATTTAGTTTTGCATCATTTTCGCCCGTTTGAAAAGATCCATGTTCATCCTTTCCTTTTCAGCTCCTTGTCTTTCTGATCCATCCCTTATCACTCGTCAAACGTAAGACTCTTGCACCTCGCTGACTCGGGTCTGCAAATACGGCCTTGTCCGGACAAGAATTGTTTTTCCCATTTATCAACAAAAGCCCAAAAAATCAAAATCAAACATTCCTATCTCTTTACTAGCCTAAAATTAGTATTCATTGTTCATTATAAGTCATCTCAGCCCCTCTGAAAACCTTTTGCAAAGAGATAGACCGGAGAGAGCGCTCTCTGCTGTCCTCGTAGAGACTAGCTACGGGCGAGCGTGGTTTGATGTAGCCTTGAGTTTTACCTTATTTCAGCCTGGGTAGATTTGAGCGCTAACATAGTGGCGACCATACTAGGGAAAAACTCTCAATGGTTTTCTTGTTGATGTGTTTGTTTCATAAGTCTTTGATGGTGTACGAAGTCACGCCGAGTAGCTTTAACGCTTTCATGCATAAGCGGGAGTGAATGCATGTATTTGCTTGATCGATCTCCAGATAAGCTTGTGAATGCGGCACTTGATTTGAAAATTACCCCAGTGAGTATACTTGTTAAGATTCCACAGACCTTTGGATGATTGAGTCTAGAAGTCGAAAGAAATTTGAAAGGGATAATTGGTGTGTTCCTTGAAATTTATCCAGAGAAGATCGATACAAACGAAGAAGGAATACTAGGTCAAATCCCGACCCCTAATCCTAACGATATTTGAAAATCCAAATCGATTCCTAGGATCCTTAGAAGACAAGAGTCGAGAAAGTTGAAAGAAAGTCAAAGAGAGTTAGGAAGTTCGGATCTTTCTAGATTTGCATCTGTCTGTAAGAGAATTATATATGTTGTGAATTCCTTTTGATGAGCGATTTGAAACATCCTTATTTGTAAATTTTTAAACTGAATTATCAAGATTAGTTCCGGATCCATTTGTTTTTGAAGATTTGCAATTTAGATTTGTTTCATATCACTTGAATGACGATTTGCAAAATTCCCATTGTGGCTACCAATTTAAATTCCTTTGAATTTAGCTTCACAAACTCTTGGACCATGTCTGAAGTTGCATCTAGTTCACGGACTCCCCTTGAACCTTCCTTTATCCCTACCATTCCCGTTCAACTTTGAGATTTACGATCAGCAATCAACGGTAGTTTCTCCTCCGTCTCCACCGCATACACCTCGTTCTCTTGCTCCCGGTCCTCTGTATCTCGAGACGGCGGATTATAAATCCGCGAAGTCATGGCGGCTAGATTTGCACCTCTTGCTTTGCCGGCCAATTTAGATCCCCTATGCCTGCGATTACCCCGAGCAAGATTCCCATATTTGATTACTTTTTCCTGAGGATATATATTTCGACGACATATTGTTTGGATAACAGACTTTTTGGACTGCATGAGACTGATGCGAAAATGTTTGATGAGATTGTTTGCCCGAGACTTTTTTTGGAGGAGATGTTCGTAAATGCGTTCGGAGCTCTACGAGGCCAGAGGTATCAATACATTGCAAGAGCTTCGGACACAATTTTTAGATCGATGGGAGATGAAAGATCGTGCAGATCACTTGAGTATACAAACATTAAGGCGTAATCAGGTGATCCGTCGGGATTATATTATCGATTCAATCACAGTGTATAATGCAATTCGAGATGACTTAAGACCGTCTAAAAAGTCAGCTCTTCTTAAATTCCCACGGATGGTTTTGATCCGGAGTGACTATTCTCTCATTGTGAGAATCCGCCTACCTTAGAATATGCGAAGTGCAGGTTAGTGTTGAGGCAAATTTGAACGATAAAACACGGTTGAAAGTAGAGAAAGAAGTGACTATAAAGGAAAACCTTCCACATCATCAGTGACACTTGCTTCGTGAGATGGAAAAAAAATGTTCAAAAAGGATGACACTTGACAAACCGGAAAGCATGATTCGAATCCAAATTATCGTGACGACGGCAGCCACGATTGAGAATAAGCGAGCGTGAGCAAAGACCCGAGACGAGTGATTAGACACCTCTTTTGCGAGAATTTTGCAGGTCAAGATTTGACGATGATGATGATGTAGTAGGTGAAGCAAAATCATTTCTTCATTCCCGACGATCTACCTATTTATATTCTTTTGAGGATGAAGAATATGGAGAAAGTTAATTCACCTGAAGATGAATTCATTTGTAAATGATGCGAGATGTAGAGGAAGAGTCGGATGATTACCAAAGAGGATATTTGAATGCTTTGTCCGTTCAACGATAATAATCATTGAGAAACCGAGATGTGCCCATAAATCTAATTCAGAAACGAAAAGAAACGGCACAAAGGCGGATTCACGATACCACGAGAATAAAGGAAAAGAGGAACGATTGATCTCGCATCTAGTAAGTAATATCAATGAAAAAGGTAAATTAACCAAACATAGTGAAGATAAGGTTGAAAAGAAGGAAGTTCCGATCGAAAGAGGTTGTGAGCGAGTTTCAGCATTTAGTTTGGAAAATGAAATTTCCAAATTAAAAATATCTATTCCTTTGAATCATGAAGAGCAATGACTAGCGGTGAGTCTCCAAAATTAGGAACTTTGATCGATATTCGTCGGTAAATGTTGAGGATGATCAGGGCATAATTGATTTCGAGACACACATTAGATGGTAAGTCACAGCCGGTGATGTTCCTCCCTTTTATATTTGTTTGAGGTTGCATGAATATGTTTTGCACAATGCCATGTTCGATTCGGTGCTTCGCACAATTTGATGCCAAAGGCGATGTTGGAAAAGTTGGGACTAGACATTACAAGAAAATATCATGATTTGTATTCATTTGATTCCAGCCATGTGAGGTGTATAGGACTCATCAAGATTTGGTTGTAAGCTTAGATCAAATTCCGAGCGAAGAATGTCTTGATGGATGTGGTTGTGAGACATTCCCCTAGCGATTTGGAATGCTCCTTTCAAGATCTTGGGGAGAAAAATTAGAAGGTACACTTCGATTAGATTTTCCTAATGCTGATTCCGGTCTTTGGTCGAATGAAAGTTATATCGGAAGCGAGAAGATGAAATACATTAACCGGCAAGGAGAAGGCAATCGATCATCACGTAAATTATGTACACATACGACTTAGAATCGTTTGTTTTATTTGTTGATAGTTTTAATGATATAGATAGTCAATTAGTTCGGGTAGAAGATACCCGAGAAATCATGAGAATTTTGAAGTTAGCAAAAAGAAGAGAAAAACAAGCTACTATGGAGCAATCGGTGAAGACAGTAGGCGTGAACAAGAAAAGCAGAAATTTGGCGCAATTTCGGCCATTTAGAGGATGATGAAGATGGTCTTTGGACTATGGATTTTGATGGCGCGGTGGGTAGTGATGGTCTTTAGGTGGTGTTTGGATTAAGTAGTCCATTTTAAAGCTCTGGGATAAGGTTAAGAGCAATGTGAGAGTGTGTTCTACGAAGCTAGCATTTGACTGCTTCTAATAATGAAGGCGGAATATAGAGGCTCTAATTCTTGGCCTTAAGATTCTTAAAAGGCCCAGAAGCGAAAAGTTGGGTGTATGGTGATTGATTGGTGATAAAGAAGGTTAAAAGGTGAGTTTCGGGCTAAGGCATCCTCGTATGAGGCTTACGTAATACGATTTTAGACATTACGAAATTATTTTACGATCATACCTTGATATGTGTGCCTCGCATACAAAATGGTGTTGCGATGGACTTGCTAAGGCAACGAAGCAATTTAAAAATTCCAATGAATTCAGCAACAAGTTCGAATTCATGGCAAACACCGCCCCACCGTTCCAGGACAATCGACCGATGTTGGCAAGTCTTCCAGGATGATGAGAGATTTAGTGATTTCCTCGCAAAGTAAGGGTAAGTTTAAAGACACCTCCATAGATACATAACATGATGATGGTAATGATGACATACAAACAACCAAATGGAAGTCTTGCAACTTAAAGATAACATCATTCTAAAGGGATTGATTCCTTTGGAAAAAGTTGTTTCACCAAGACGATGTAGCCCGCAGAGATCGACATTGAGGCCGACGGAGAAAGGGGTAGAAGAGGTAAATATTGGGATATTAGAGAATCCCAAGATGGTTAAGTTATCAAAGTCATTGTCACCAAAGGTAAAGGCGGGAGTATGTGAAATTGTTGTCTTCATTTCGATGCTTTTTGCGTGGGATTACTCGGATCTAAAAACATATGATACTAACATCATTCGGCATACTATCCCCATTAAACCAAATCGAAGCCTTTCATGAAAGTTGAGAGAATCGATCAAAACTGCTTTACCATCGATTGAAAAAGGGTAACGGGTTGTATAAGTCAAGAATCATTGTGCCTATCCGATTTTTCGATTGGATATCAAATTTGGTGCCGTGAGAAAGAACGAGTGAGATCCGTTTATGTATCGATTTAAATTTGAATAAGGTATCATTAAAATACAATTATCACATTTGTAAAAATGGACCATATCTTGCGGTGAGTGGTTGGGCATCCCCAAAGGATGTCACTACTCGCGGCTACTCGGGATCTAACCAAATCTTAGTGCATGGATGATGGCTGACAAAACTGCGTTCACCACTCCATAGGGGAACGTTCCATTATGCGAAATGCCGTTTGGTTTGAAGAATGCGAAACCACAGCACCGGCGTCACGTGGACATGGCTTTTGCCATGAAGGTGTATTTTTGGTTGTTTACCTTGATGATTTAACTTTGTTTTCAAATTCGATGAGGAACATTTATATCATTTGAAAATTGTTTTCCGAAGTGCAGAAAATATGGCATTTATTGAATCCAGAAAAAGAGTCCTTTTTGTGGATGAAGGAAAGCTCCTTGGCCACATCATATCAAAAGATGGAATTCGATTTGACCTTGCACGCGTTGAAGCAAATACAGTTAGAACAACCGAACGAGAAAGAAATACAATCATTTAATGGTAAAATGAATTTTCTGCGTACGTTTCATTCCAAATCTTGCGAAACATCTTAGAAATCACGAACATCTTTGAAAAGGACGAGTCGGGTAAAAGGAGTGGACGAAAGAGGCGGTGAAATCGCTGGTTGGTAAAGTTAGCTCTTTCTTCATTCTTTGTATCGGCTCGGACTACACACGGGGACTTCATTTTGTTTTCTTTTGCTTGAGCACATTGTGTTGTTTTAATGCAAAAAATAGATGGAGTTAGGAAGCCCATTGCTTTTTCGGTCGGATTATAAGGGGCAGGAACGTGAAATACAACATTATTGAGAAACGAAGCACTTGCACTTGTAAAGAGCCTTGAAAGATTTCCGTGTGTATATCTTGCATTCCCACATTATAGCATGCGTTCCTAACGTGACGGTTAAATATGTTTTGGTACGGGCGAGATCCATAGGGAAGATGGGGTAAGTGGATCGCGACGTTGTTAGAATACGATGTGGAGATTAAACCGACCAAGCTGATCGAGACCAAAGGACTCGCCAAGCTTATGCATTTAAAACAAATCTGCATGCTCTAGATATAAATTTGATCGCTTCCATGTCCAGGTGAGATGAGAAATACGTCGATTCCAATTATACGACTGTTTTTGTTTCTTCCCTTGGTATGCGACATTTTATCGTGATTAAATTTATCTCCACCTCCCCGGGATGCTAGAAATAAGAGAGTAGAACATTAAAGTTGAAGAAATTTGCAAAATTTTTATCTTGAATTTTGCATTGTATTGGAAAAGACGGTGGAATGTTGTTGAATTGTTTGGTAGAGGAGAGAGGCCAAAAGCGTTTTGGGGGACTTTCACAAAGGTGGCTAACGGAGGCCATTTGTTTTGGAAGATCACATGAATAAGATTCTAAGAGGCGGGGTATTATTGGCCTTCTTTGTTTTTGATGTATATAAAGGCATTAAGAATTGTCACGAGTGTCAAATTTTGAAGGAAGAAAAAATTACGACCTTTGCCTCTCGAACCAATTGAAGTTAGTGCACCATTCCGGCCCGATAGAGTTGGATTTCATTGGAAATCCACATCTTCAGGACAACATAGATGGATATTAATGACTACGAACTACTTCACAAAGTGGATCGAGCGATTCCCCTCAACGAGGCCACGGATGCGGTAATTATCTCTTTCTTGAAAACAATATTCATCACGTTTTGGGTGTCCTAGTAAAATAAATATGAGATAATGAAAGCGGCCTTCAAGTAAGAAGGATGGTTTAATTTTGCTATAAGTACGATATAAGCTTAGGACATTGACATACTACCATCACTTAAGGAAATGGCTTGACGGAATCTGTCAATTCCTTAGTGAATATCATTAAAAAATTCTTTGAGGAAATCAACAAAAGGGTTGGCACAAGGAATTGAGTGAATGCCTTTGTGGGCTAATAGGAGCAAGTCGAGAAAAAGTCTATTGGCATGTCTCCTTCCGAGTTGGTGTACGGAATAAACCTGCCAGTTTTCCTACTCGCTTCTTGTCTCGGTGGTCAAATTGCTTGAAGGTGGTAGTGAGGAAGATCCCATGCGATGGAGGATTAATCGGATGATTCATTTACGTGAGACATGGGAGGAGGTATTTCAAAATACTTTGAAGTTGCGAGCGCATAAAAGAAGATTTATGACGGAAGGCAAAAGTAGATAAGTTTCATCTGAGATGAGGTGGTTTTGAAATGGGATGCTCGGAATCAAGATAAGGAAAGCACGGTAAATTTGAAAACCTATGGAAGGGTCCTTTTAAGGTGCGGCGTATTGTGGTGAAGTGCCTTTCTTCTCGAGAAATGAATGGAGATGATTGTCCTGGAGGGCTAGATCAATGGTCGGTTCTTTGAAACGATACCACTTCGAGTATTTCTGCTGATTTCATCATCATTGTATATATAGTTTACTTGTTTTATTGCAAGTGTGTGCGATCTCTCATCTTCGATGCGGGGCCGGAGCGAAGGCTATAATTCTGGAGATGGAGGGTTGGTTGGTTTGAAGTTTGTCGAGGCGAGTTTTATCGGTCTTTTCGGTTTAAAAATTGAGTCGAGTTTGGTCGAGTTTCGAGTCACTTTTTAGTCGGGTTTATAGTCAATAAATGTCAAAGTTTTGAGTTCTCTGTCGAAATAATGATTCCATCCGCCCAATGGATGAAGAAACCTTTGTCCCCGGCTCCCCCATAGATCGTCGTTCTTGGCATCTCCATGGAGCCACCATCCCCATTGGAGCCAATGTTAGAGTCGGTCCTTCTGACCCTCCATCGGAGATCATTTAACTTTTTGCATATCATTCTTAGGTGTGTCTCACTTGTTCCATACGTTGCATTTCTCACAGGAGCATGCCATTGAGCGATGAGGGGGTCTGGTTGTCTTGTGTTTCCTCATGCTTGTACTGCTGGAGACTATTTAAAATTCCTCAAAAATCCTTGAAGTTAGTAATCATTTCATTCATGGTCATTAATGATTGTTTTCGTTAAAAAAGAGTCTTTAGTCCTAGAGTCTAGGGTTTTCAAAGTCCTTTACATACATGTCATAAGAAGCACTTGAGCCATGAGGGTTGGTTCCAAAAAGTTTTAGTTTCATATCTTTATTATAAAAGCATTTGAAGACATTTCTAGTCCAAAAATCTGTTTGGAACTAGAAATTGTCTAATTTCATGTTTATTAATAATTATATTTATTTCATCATACGACTTCGGTGCGAAGCCTACGATCTTTTCAAAAATAAGTCTTTAGCATCCTACAAAAGAAAAACAAGTATTTTCATTCCAAAACTCGAAAAGACAAAAGAAAAGCATTGTATTAAATGACCCGAATGTCAAAATGCCAAGCATTATGAAAGTGGGTTTTAGACAAATTTGAAATCAAATATGATTTGATGAGATATTTTCTTCATATATAAAACATGGCAAACAAAATCATTTGCAAAAGAAATCACATGGCTGAAAGTCGAATTTGTGAAGTGGAGGGCCGAAGACATGTTTTGCGAGAATTGTTGATTTTGGAGGTGCGCGCTACCCATATAGGAGCGCTACAGGTTGGAGCGCGCTTCTGTCTGAGACGAGAGCTAAATTTGTTTTGTCTTGCGCCCGATTTCGTGTCAGATCGGCTCCATCGACTTGCAGTAGGTTTCTAAAAGGTTGCTCGGTAAATTTTAGAATGATTTTGGTGTTATTAATGTTGGGAAACAAGCCTTGGTGAAGAGAAATGTACCAACCCTTCATTTATATACTGATTTATTCCTTAAGGTTTTGAATATATATGGACGATCTTGTGAAGGGTTTCAAAACTTTTATGATTGGTATATATATGCTCATTATTTGTATTGCTAGTGGCGCCACAGCACAGTTGTGTACATCATCCTCACGCCCTTAGTTTATCATCTTATCACTGTTGTCATGTCCTTTCATGTTTTTACATAGTCTTATGTTGACTAGTCTATATCCTCCATCACCATAATATCACCGCTGTTGTCATCATCATTCTATTGCCACTGTCATGGCCATTTGTTTCACTATGGTCATTGTCATGTTGTTCCTATTCTCCATTTGATAAAACACAGTCCCATACTTGTTTGCTCCTTTGACAAATTTTGGCCATCATTATAAAGTTGTACCATACATTTGCATTTGGTACTCATTTGTCAAACTTACTTGTGATCAAAACAGTGATAGTTTTTATGCCATTAAAACAGAGCCATCCTCATTATGATTTTGTTTTCCTATGATACTTGGGTACATGTGTGACATTTATTGGGTTTTGAACATACATTAAAATTTTTCCTTCACTGCACCTATATCAGCATCCATATTGCAAATATCTTGTTTTCAAAGCCATGTCAGAGACAGATTCAGTTTATGAGCAGGAGTCTGACAGTGATTCCACAGCAGAAGGTAATGTGCCACGGAGGCCTCACAAAGGTGGCAAAGGTGGTAAACATCTCAGGGAGGAACCTACTTCTTTGGCTCAATTGCAGGCATGTCCGCTTGCAATGGATTGTTTTCGGTATCAGTCATGTTTTCGATTCTGTGAGATGATTTCACAAACCCAGCTTCATCGTGAACTAGCTCGTCTATTTGTTCTACATTTACATGATGGCCGTGTAAATCTCGCTGGAGTAGATTTCATTCTGTCACCAATGACTATTGCTCAGGCCACTGGCATACCAAATTTAGGAGAGGAATGGAACAAACGTCAGCAGTTAGAGAAATTCCACAATGAGCCATACATCAAGCCTGGGTATATGAGGCACTTGGGCAGATTTTTTCCTTTCAGATTTCTGAGGGATGAGTTTGCACCACTGATGAAACTCATCATTCGGTATTTCAGTTGTGAGGGCAGATTCTCGCGTCTCTTTGCGTACCATGTCCATTTTTTGATGCACTTCACAAGGGTACGTATGATGAACATTCCGTACTTCATGTATCGCAACATAGAGAGGATGATGATTTTTGTACAGAAGAAGAGCCCAGCACAGCAGCATAGAAGTATATATCATTATGCTTTGATCAAGATCATAGTGTTACATCAGTTGGCACAGCAGGGCATCACTTGGGAGGATTTCATCTCCCGTGACTTTTTCACAGCGTCACAGCCGCCTCCCGAGGTAGTTCATGATGCGGGAGAGCCTTCACACCAGCCTGGCATTTCTGAGATTGAGCATATCAGTGCTCCATTGTTTGTGACATATCAGCGAGGCCACAGGGCCTTATTTGCAGCTACACGGCGAGTATTATCTCCACCCAGGGTGGAAGGGGTCTTGCCGACTTCATCAGCAGAGCGAGTATTATCTCCACATGATGTGGAAGGGGTCTCGCCAACTTCTTCAGCCAGGAAGTGAAGGATCCGGGATAGGGGCAAGAAAGCCGCACGTGAGAAGGGCCCATCGGGAGCCGGGACCGCAGATTTCCACGATCATTGATGTTGATGCGAGCTCTCTAGCTCGAAAGCAGGAGTCATCCAGGAGAAAAGGGCCGAGAATGACACGCTGAAAGATAAATTGCAGAAGGCTCAGTGGGTGATAAACTACCTGGAGCGGCGCAACAAACAGCTAGAGGATGAGCACACACTTTATGAGCTGCGGCGAATCCGTGAGGATCGACAATTGGCCCGGAAGAGACCCGGAGACATGACACCAATCGATCGAGATTCTGTACTCACGCATGTTAACATTCATCTGGAGAAGTTGTTGGCAAAGGCCAATAGAGAGAAAGACATGCTTCGCCACATGAAAGGTCATTATTGGGCTCGCATGCATGTCTGCAAAGCGAGAATGAAGATTCTGAAGAGGAGGTTGAGCGAAGCACTAAAACGGCGGAAAAGGCCTGATCCACTCCGGATTTTGGCCGAGGCTTCATTGGCTGGGAAAGATACATGATGGAGGGTCTTCACTCCGAATTTGAGCAAATTCGGAGAAATTTTTGTCATTTTGAAATATTTTGGTCTAAAAACAGGTTTTTCAGTTAAGCGGGTAGCGCGCCCATATGCTCACTTTTTTTCGGGACACTTGCTGAAGGAAATTTTTGCATTTTTGGATTTTTCATGGTAAGTTATGCATCCTCAGGCATTGCCGAAGCATTTCATCAGATTCTGGATGGCCAAAAAGCTCAAAAACACCATGAAAACCACCTTGCTGCCACCTTTTGCACCAGCAGGGAGTACTTCTGGGAGAATGACGTTTTGGAGGGGAAAATGAGCTCCAAATTGAGAAATTCCACTTGGGTTGGATATTCAACATACAGGGCTTTCCAACGAGCTATCATGAGCTCAATTTGGATGTCGGGAAGTGCCTCAAAATCAGGTTGGAAGGCGCGCTACCCACTTAATTCAGGGGCGCTACCCACTTAAATGTTTGACTGAATTTTCAACTTCCAGCTCAGAATTTCGGCCAGTTGGGACCAGTTTTGCTTGTGGATGAAATTTTTGGGTTTTCATGATGTAAATTGAGGGTTGGCATGTAACTTTGGCTCATTTTTACCTATTCTAGAAGATTCACTCTCAAAAAAGTGAAAATCATGTAAATGAATCAGTTTCCACTCTTTTAGAGGCAAGTTGTTAGCTTCCTAGATTTTAGCTCCTTGATTAGAATTTGTTGGAACTGCTCCTAGAAGGAGGATTTCGACCCCTAGAGGTGTGGGGAGGGGTTAGAGTGATCTATATATTGTAATTTTTGAGACATTCTACAGGTTGGAGAGGTTGGACTCTTGGGAAACTTTTGGCACACATTGTACATATTTTTCATATTTTGGCTAAGGAAAGATGAGAGGTTTTGCAGCACTTGTTGGGATTCTTGTGGCTTTCAGTTCTTAATGGTGTTTTCTCTCAGTTTATTGTAAGTTCCTTCATGTTTAATGTATGCCATTTCTCACTTATGCTTCTTAAATTAAATGAATGAGTAGATGAGGTTGAATCCATTGTTCACAATGCTCTGCCTTTGAATTCATTTAGTTTTTCATGTTTTCGCCTGTTTGAAAAGGATCCATGTTCATCCTTGCCCTTTTCAGCTCCCTTTCGTTCTGATCCATCCATATATCCAATCAAAAGCATTAAGACTATTGCCTACCTCGCCCCAACTCGAAATCTGCAAAGATCTGACCTTATCCCCGAACCCAAAATTGTTTTTTCCCATTTCTCCAACGAAAACCCAAAAAATCAAAATCAAACATTCCTCTCTCTTTACTAGCCTAAAATCCATATTAATTGTTCATTATAAGTCATCTCAGCCCCTCTGAAAACCTTTTTCCGAGATAGACCCGGAGAGAGCCCTCTCCTGTCCTCGTAGGGCTAGCTACGAGGCTGAGCGTGGTTTGATGTAGCCTTGAGTTTTACCTTATTTCAGCCTAAGGTATATTTGAGCGCTAACATAGTGGCGACCATACTGGGGATCAAATCTCAATGGTTTGCTTGTTGATGTGTTCGTTTCATGAGTCTTAGACGGAGTCTGAAGTCACGCCAGGTAGCTTTCGAAACGCTTTTGCCATGCATAAGCGGAAGTAGATAAACGCTGCTTCAGTCGATCTCCGGTTAGCTTGTGAATGCAGCACTTGATTTGCAAAATCACCCCAGTATACTTGTTCATTCTAGACCTTTGGATGATTGAGTCTAGAAGTCGATAGGCTGAAGATAATTGATTGTGTTCCTTGAAATTTTTCCCAAATAGATCAATACACTGGCTTCAAGAAGGAATACTAGGTCAAATCCTGACCCTAATCCACCAACGATATTTGAAAATCCAAATCTGATTCCTAGGATCCTTAGAAGACAAGGAAGTCAAGAAAGTTCTGAAAGAGAAAGTCAAGAGAGTTCTGGAAGTTCTAGATCGCTTTCTAGATCTGCATCCTGTCCTGTGAAAATTATATATGTTGATGAAATTCCTTTTGATGAACAATTTGAAACATCCTTATTCGTAAATTTTTCTGAAACTGAATTATCAAGATTAGTTCCGGATCCATTGTTTTTTGAAGATTTTCAATTTAGATTTGTTTCATATCACTTGGACAGACAATTGCAAGATTCCATTGTGGCTACCAACACTCCCGAATTCACTGAATCTTCTTCACAAACTCTAGGACCATCTGAAGTTGCATCTAGTTCACGGACTCCCACTGAACCTTCCTTTATCCCCACCATTCCCGTTCAGCCTAAGATTTCTGATCAGCAATCAGTAGTAGTCTCTCCTCCGTCTCCACCACATACACCTCGTTCACCTATTGCTCCCAGTCCTCCTGTTTCTCCGAGACAACAGATTATAAATCTGCCAAGAGTCATGGCAGCCAGATTTGCACCTCTTGCTTTGCCGGCCAATTTAGATCCTATGCCTGCTGATTACCAGAGCAAGATTCCCATATTTGATGGTACACCACAGAGTATATCAGCTCAGCAGCATATTGTCCGGATGACAGACTTTTTGGACCTGCATGAAATTGATGCAGAAAATGTTTCAATGAGATTGTTTGCCCAGACTTTTGGAGGAGAGGTTCGTAAATGGTTCAGAGCTCTACAGGCCAGAAGTATCAATACATTGCAAGAGCTTCAAACACAATTTTTAGATCGATGGGAGATGAAAAAAGATCCGCTGCAGATCACTTCAGAGTATACAAACATCAAGCGTAATCCTGGTGAGTCCGTTCAGGATTATATTATCAGATTCAATACAGTGTATAATGCAATTCCAGATGACTTAAGACTGTCTAAAAAGTCAGCTCTTCTTAAATTCCCGGATGGTTTTGATCCGGAGATGGCTTATTCGCTACGTGACAGAGATCCGCCTACCTTAGAAGATATGCAGAAGATTTCCGTTAGTGTTGAGGCAAATCTGAACGATAAGAGAGCACGGTTGAAAGCAGAGAAAAGAGTGACTATAAAAGAAGAGCCTTCCACATCTACATCCGAACAACACTTGCTTCGTGAGATGGAAAAAATGTTCAAAAGGATGACACTTGACAAACCAGAAACGCAGATTCGGAATCCAAACTATCGTGGCCAGCAGTAGCCACAGTTTAGAATAAAGCAGCGTGAACAAAGACCATAAGAGCCGGTAGCCCAACAACAGATCAAGACACCTCTTTTGCAGAATTTTGTGAGTCAAGATTCAGACGATGATGATGATGTAGCAGGTGAGAAAAATCATTTCTTCACTCCCGATGATTTTCCTATTTATATTACTGAGGATGAAGAATATGGAGAAAGTTCAGCTGCACAGAAAGATGAAGATTTCATTTTAGCAAATGATGCGGAGTTAGAGGAAGAGTCAGATGATTACCAAAGAGGATATTTGAATGCTTTGTCCGCTCAACAGAAGCAATACTCATTGAGAAACCGAGATGTGCCCATAAATCCAATTCAGAAACGAAAAGAAGCTTCAGCACCAAAGACGGATTCACCGATACCACAAAAGAAAGGAAAAGAGACAATTGATCCCGCAGCTAGTAAAGTATCATCAGCAGAAAAGGTAAATCAGTCAAACATAGTGAAAGACAAGGCTGAAAAGAAGGAAGTTCCGGTCAAAGAGGTTGAGAAAGTTTCAGCATTTAGTTTGGAAAATGAAATTTCCAAATTAAAAATATCTATTCCCTTGACAGAGATCATGAAGAACAGCAGCTACCGCGGTCAAGTATCCAAAATTCTGAACTTTGATCCAATGTTCGATACGGTAAATGTTGAGGATGATCAGCCAGAATTGATTTTCGGGCCTGCATTAGATGGTGAGTCCCCTGACAGTGATGTTCCTCCCTTTTATATCAATTTGAGGTTGCATGAATATGTTTTGCACAATGCCATGTTCGATTCGGGTGCTTCACACAATTTGATGCCAAAGGCGATCATGGAAAAGTTGGGACTAGACATTACAAGAAAATATCATGATTTGTATTCATTTGATTCCAGCCGTGTGAGGTGTATAGGACTCATCAAATATTTGGTTGTAAGCTTAGATCAAATTCCAACGAAGAATGTCTTGATGGACGTGGTGGTGGCGGACATTCCTCCGCGATTTGGTATGCTCCTTTCAAGATCTTGGGGGGAAAAGTTGAAAGGTACACTTCAGTTATATTTCTCTTATGCTACAATTCCAGTCTTCGGTCAAATGAGAAAGTTATATCGAGAGTAGAAGATGAAATACATGATAACTAGCAAGGAGAAGCCTATCAATCATCCTGTAAATTATGTACATACCGACTTAGAATCGTTTGTTTTATTTGCTGATAGTTTTAATGATATAGATAGTCAATTAGTTTAGGCGGAAGATATACCAGAAATCACTAAGAATTTTAGAGAAGTTCTGCAAAAAGAAAGAAGAGAAAAACAAGCTACTATGGAGCAATCAGCTGAAGACAATGGGCAGCAAACAGGAAAAACAGAGCTGGCGCAATTTCAGCATTTAGAGGACGATGAAGATGGTCTTTGGACCATGGATTTTGATGGCGTAGTGGGTAGTGACGGTGCTGGAATTGGTGTTTGGATTCGTAGTCCATTTTCCGCTCCGGATAAGGTTCCAAGCAATGTGAGAGTGTGTTCCTACAAGCTTGCATTTGACTGTTCTAATAATGAAGCGGAATATGAGGCTCTAATTGCTGGCCTTAAGATTCTTAAAAAGCTGAAAGCGAAAAGGATTGCAGTGTATGGTGATTCAGAGTTGGTGATAAAGAAGGTTAAAGGTGAGTTTCAGGCCAAGCATCCTCGCATGAGGGCTTACCGTAATGCAGTTTTAGACATTCTGAAATTATTTTCTGATCATACCTTGACATGTGTGCCCCGCATACAAAATGGTGTTGCTGATGGACTTGCTAAGGCAACAAGAAATTTAAAAATTCCAATGAATTCCAGCAACAAGTTCGAGATTCATGTGAAACATCGCCCCACCGTTCCAGACAATCAACGATGTTGGCAAGTCTTTCAGGATGATGAGGAGATTAGTGAATTTCTGCAGAATAAGGGTAAGTTTAAAGACACCTCCATAGATACAGAACATGATGATGGTAATGATGACATACAAATAAATCAAATGGAAGTGTTGCAACTTAAATATAACATCATTCCTAAAGGATTGATTCCTTTGGAAGAACTGTTTGACCAAGACGATGTAGCCCGCAAACCGACATTGAGGCCAACGGAGAAAGGGGTAGAAGAGGTAAATATTGGGACAGCTGAGAATCCCAAGATGGTTAAGTTATCAAAGTCATTATCACCAAAGGTAAAGGCAGAGTATGTGAAATTGTTGTCTTCATTTTCTGATGCTTTTGCGTGGGATTACTCAGATCTAAAAACATATGATACTAACATCATTCAGCATACTATCCCCATCAAACCAAATCAGAAGCCTTTTCGTCAAAAGTTGAGGAGAATCAATCCAAAGCTGCTACCATCGATTGAAAAAGAGGTAAACAGGTTGTATAAGTCAGGAATCATTGTGCCTATCAGATTTTCAGATTGGATATCAAATTTGGTGCCCGTGAGAAAGAAGACAGGTGAGATCCGTTTATGTATCGATTTCAGAAATTTGAATAAGGTATCATTAAAAGACAATTATCCGCTGCCAAAAATGGATCATATATTGCAGCGAGTAGTTGGAGCATCAAGGATGTCACTACTCGACGGCTATTCAGGATATAATAAAATTTTAGTGCATGAAGATGATCGTGACAAAACTGCGTTCACCACTCCATGGGGAACGTTTCATTATGCAAAAATGCCGTTTGGTTTGAAGAATGCAGGTGCCACTTTTCAGCGTGCAATGGACATGGCTTTCGCCAATGAGAAAGATGTATTTTTGGTTGTTTACCTTGATGATTTAACTGTGTTTTCAAATTCTGATGAAGAACATTTGTATCATTTGAAAGTTGTTTTCCAAAAGTGCAGAAAATATGGCATTTCGCTGAATCCGAAAAAGAGTCTTTTTGCCATGGATGAAGGCAAGCTCCTTGGCCACATCATATCGAAAGACGACATTCGTGTTGACCCTGCACGTGTTGAAGCCATCCAGCAAATAGAACAGCCCCGGAACAAGAAAGAAATACAGTCCTTTAATGGTAAAATGAATTTTCTGCGTCGTTTCATTCCAAATCTTGCTGAGCATCTTAGAGAAATCACGAACATGCTGAAGAAGGACAGTCAGGTAAAGTGGACTGAAGAGGCGGTGAAATCATTCAATTTGGTAAAGTTAGCTCTTTCTTCAGCCCCTATTTTAATCAGCCCGGACTACACACAGGACTTCATTTTGTTTTCGTTTGCTTCTGAGCACACTTTGGCAGCTGTTTTAATGCAAAAAAGGGATGGAGTTGAGAAGCCCATTGCTTTTTTCAGTCGGATTATAAGGGACGGAGCATTGAAATACAACATTATTGAGAAACAAGCACTTGCGCTTGTAAAGGCCTTGAAAGATTTCCGTGTATATATACTGCATTCCCACATTATAGCATACGTTCCTAACGCAGCAGTTAAAGATGTTTTGGTACAGGCAGATCCAGAGGGAAGACGGGGTAAGTGGATCGCTGCGTTGTTAGAATACGATGTGGAGATTAAACCGACCAAGCTGATCTAAGGACAAGGACTCGCCAAGCTCATGGCTGAAACAAATCTGCATGCTCTAGATATAAATTTGATCGCTGCCATGTCCGATGAAGATGAGGAAAGTACGTCAGTTCAAGTATCTGATATTTTTGTTTCTTCCCCTTGGTATGATGACATTTTATACGTGCTTCAGAATTTATCTTCACCTCCCGGGATGCCTAGAAATAAGAGTAGAACATTGAAGTTGAGAGCTGCAAAATTTTGTATATTGAATTCTGCATTGTATTGGAAAGACCCTGGGGGAGTGTTGTTGAATTGTTTGGTAGAGGAGGAAGCTCAAAGAGTTTTGGAAGACTTTCACAGAGGTGACTGCGGAGGCCATTTGTTTTGGAAGACCACAGCGAATAAGATTCTAAGGGCAGGGTATTATTGGCCTTCTTTGTTTTCTGATGTATATAAGGCTGTTAAGAATTGTCATGAGTGTCAAATTTTCGAAGGGAAGCAAAAATTACAGCCTTTGCCTCTCAAACCAATTGAAGTTAGTGCACCATTCCAGCAGTGGGGATTGGATTTTATCGGGGAAATCCACCCAGCATCTTCCAGACAACATAGATGGATATTGAAAGCTACGGACTACTTCACAAAGTGGATCGAAGCGATTCCCACTCGACAGGCCACGGATGCGGTAATTATCTCTTTTCTTGAAAACAATATTCTGTCACGTTTTGGGTGTCCTAGTAAAATAATCACAGATAATGCAGCGGCCTTCAAGTCTAAGAGGATGGTTGAATTTTTCTATAAGTACAATATCATTTTGGGACATTCGACTGCCTACCATCCACAAGGGAATGGCTTGGCGAAATCTTCAAATAAATCCTTGGTGAATATCATTAAGAAATTTCTCGAAATCAACAAAAAGGGCTGGCACAAGAAGTTAGTGAATGCACTGTGGGCTGATAGGGTAAGTCAGAAAAATTCTATTGGCATGTCTCCTTTTGAGCTGGTGTACGGAACAGACACGGTTTTTCCTACTTCACTTGCTGTCCCGGTGGTCAAATTGCTTCAGGAAGCTAGTAGTGAGGAAGATCCCATGCAGCAGAGGATTAATCAGATGATTCATTTACAACAGACACGGGAGGAGGTATTTCAAAATACTTTCAAGTTGCAGGAGTGCATAAAGAAAATCTACGACAGAAAGGCAAAAGCAGATAAGTTTCAGTTGGATGAGGTGGTTTTGAAATGGGATGCTCGGAATGAAGATAAGGGAAAGCATGGTAAATTTGAAAACCTATGGAAGGGTCCTTTTAATATTGTAGCGTATCGTGGTCAAAATTCCTTTCTTCTCAAGGAAATGAATGGATATGATTATCCTAGAGGACTGATCAATGGTCGGTTGCTAAAGCGATACCACTTCTGAGTATTTTCTGCTGATTTCATCATCATTGTATATATCGTTTTACTTCTGTTTTATTGCAAGTGTGTACTGATCTCTCATCTTCAGTCTGGGGCCCGGAGCGAAGGCTATAATTCTGGAGATGGAGGTTGGTTGGTTTGAAGTTTTTCAAGTCAGTTCTATCAGTCTTTTCAGTTTTAGAATCGAGTCAGTTTTGGTCAAGTTTCAGTCGCTTTTCAGTCAAGTTTGCAGTCAATAAATGTTTTGAAAGTTTTGTTTTATTTGTTGAAATAATGACTCCATCGCCCAATGGATGAAGGCACTGTCTGACTCCCCCAGAGATCTGCCGTTCTTGGCATCTCCATGGAGCCACCATCCCCATTGGAGCCAATGTTAGAGTCGGTCCTTACAGCCCTCCGTCAGAGATCATTTCGCTTTTTGCATATCATTCTTAGGTGTCTCGCTTGTTCCACTTCGTTGCATTTCGCTAGGAGCATGCCATTGACTGACGAGGGGGTCTGGTTGTCATGTGTTTCCTCATGCTTGTACCTGCAGGGCTATTTAAAAATTCCTCAAAAATCATTGAAGTTCATCGTCATTTCATTCATAGTCATTAATGATTGTTTTCGTTAAAAAAGAGTCTTTAGTCTTAGAGTCTAGGGTTTTCAAGTTCTTTGCATACATGTCATAAAGCCCGCAGGCCATGAGGTTGGTTTCGCAAGTTTTCTATTTCACATTTTTATTATCAAAAGCATTTGAAGACATTTCTAGTCCAAAACTCTGTTTTGGAACTAGAAATTGTCTAATTTCATTTTTGTAATAATTGTATTTATTTCATCATAAGAAGCTTCAGTGCAAGCCTCTGATATTTTCCTAAGCCAAGTGCCGGATCCCTACAAACGACAGCAAAGTTATCAGTCCAAAAACTCAGAAAAGCCAAAGGAGAAGCATTGTATTAAAAGATCAAATGTCAAAGTGCAGAAACATTATGAAAGTGGGTTATCAAACAAATTTGAAATCAAATCTGATTTGATGAGATATTTTCTTCATGTATAAAACATGGCAAACAAAATCATTTGTAAGAAATCCGCAAGGCAGAAGTCGAATTTGTGTTCTTGAAGGCCAAAACCGTGTTTTCATAATCGTGGACAGTGTTTGGAGGTGCGCGCTACCCATACAGAGTGCATGCTACCCACTTTCCAGGTGCTACCCACATAAGTTCCACAGCCAGTGTTAATTAACATGGGCGCTACCCACTTGAGGCGCGCTACCCATTGGGCAGGGGCGCTACCCATACAGTGACAGAGCCCAGAAAATTTTTGTCTTGCGCCCAGTTTCGTATCAAATCGGCTCCATCGACTTGCAAGTAGGTTTCTAAAGGTTTCTCAGTAGATTTTTAGCATGATTGTGGTGTTATTGATGTTGGGAAACAAGCCTTGGTTGAAGAGAAATGTATAAACCCTACATTTATATGCAAACTTATTCCTTAAGGGTTTTGAATATATATGGACAGTCTTGTGAAGGGTTTGAAAACTTTTGTGGATGGTAGATATGCTCATGCCCTAGCACGTTGTGTACATCATCCTCACGCCCTTAGTTTATCATCTTATCACTGTTGTCATGTCCTTTCATGTTTTTACATAGTCTTATGTTGACTAGTCTATATCCTCCATCACCATAATATCACCGCTGCTGACATCATCATTCTATTACCACTGTCATGGCCATTTGTTTCACTATGGTCAGTGTGATGTTGTTCCTATTCTCCATTTGATAAACACAGTCCCATATTTGTTTGCTCCTTTGACAAATTTTGGCCATCATTATAAAGTTGTACCATACATTTGAATTTGGTACTCATTTGTCAAACTTACTTGTGATCAAAACAGTGATAGTTTTTATGCCATTAAAACAGAGCCATCCTCATTATGATTTTGTTCTCCTGTGATATTTGGGTACATGTGTGACATTTGTTGGGTTTTGAAAATACATTAAAATTTTGCCTTCACTGCACCTATATCAGCATCCATATTGCAAATATCTTGTTTTCAAAGCCATGTCAGAGACAAAATCAGTTTATGAGTAGGAGTCTGACAATGATTCCACAGCAGAGGGTAATGTGCCACGGAGGCCTCACAAAGGCAGAAAAGGTGGTAAACATCTCAGAGAGGAGCCTACTTCTTTGGCTCAATTGCAGGCATGTCCGCTTGCAATGGATTGTTTTCAACATCAGTCATGTTTTCGATTCTGTGAGATGATTTCACAAACCCAGCTTCATCGTGAACTAGCTCGTCTGTTTGTTCTACATTTACATGATGGCCGTGTAAATCTTGCTGGAGTAGATTTCATTCTGTCACCAATGACTATTGCTCAGGCCACTGGCATACCAAATTTAGGAGAGGAATGGAACAAACGTCAGCAGTTAGAGAAATTCCACTATGAGCCATACATCAAACCTGGGTATATGAGGCACTTGGGCAGAGTTTTTCCTTTCAGATTCCTGAGGGATGAGTTTGCACCGCTGATGAAACTCATCATTCGGTATTTCAGTTGCGAGGGCATATTCTCGCGTCTCTTTGCGTACCATGTTCGTTTGTTGATGCACTTCACAAGGGTACGTATGATGAACATTCCATACTTCATGTATCGCAACATAGAGAGGATGATGATTTTTGTACAGAAGAAGAGCCCAACACAGCAGCATAGAAGTATATATCATTACGCTCTGATTAAGATCATAGTGTTACATCAGTTGGCACAGCAGGGCATCACTTGGGAGGATTTCATCTCCCGTGACTTTTTCGCAGTGCCACAGCCGCCTCCCGAGGTAGTTCATGATGTGGGAGAGCCTTCACACCAGCCTGGCATTCCTAAGATTGAGCATATTAGCGCTCCATTGTTTGTGACATATCAGCGAGGCCACAGGGCCTTATTTGCAGCTACACGGCGAGTATTATCTCCACCCGGGGTGGAAGGGGTCTTGCCGACTTCATCAGCAGAGCGAGTATTATCTCCACATGATGTGGAAGGGGTCTCGCCTTCTTCTTCAGCACAGGTACAGATCCAGGATAGGGGAAAGAAGCCCATGCATGATGAGGGCCCATCAGGAGGCCGGGACACAGATTTCACAATCATTGATGTTGATGCGAGCTCTCCTAGCTCAAAACTGAGGGAGATCATCCAGGAGCAAAGGGCCGAGAATGACACGCTGAAAGATCAATTGCAAAAGGCTCAGTGGGTGATAAAATATCTGGAGCAGCGCAACAAACATCTTGAGGATGAGCACGAACTTTATGAGCTGCGGCGAATCCGTGAAGATCGACAATTGGCCCGGAAGAGACCCGGCGACATGACACCAATTGATCGAGATTCTGTACTCACACGGGTTAACATTCATTTGGAGAAGTTGATTGAGAAGGCCAACAGAGACAAAGACATGCTTCGCCACATGAAAGGTCATTATTGGGCTCGCATGCATGTCTGCAAAGCGAGAATGAAGATTCTGAAGAGGAGGTTGAGCGAAGCACTAAAACGGCGGAAAAGGCCTGATCCACTCCGGATTTTGGCCGAGGCTTCGTTGGCTGGGCATGATACATGATGGAGGGTCTTCGCTCCAAATTTGAGCAAATTCAGAAAACATTTTGTCATTTTGAAATATTTTGGTCTAAAAACAGGTTTTTCAGCTATACGGGTAGCGCGTCGATGTGCTCACTTTTTTTCGGGACACTTGCTGAAGGAAATCTTTGCATTTTTGGGTTTTTCATGGTAATTTATGCATCCTCAGGCATTTCCAAAGCATTTCATCAGATTCTGGATGGTCAAAAAGCTCAAAAACACCATGAAAACCACCTTGCTGCCACCTTTTGCACCAGCAGGAAGTACTTCTGGGAGAATGAAGTTTTGGAGGGTCAAATGAGCTTCAAATTTGGAAATTCCACTTGGGTTGGATAGCCAACATCTAGGGCTTTCCAAAGAGCTATCATGAGATCAATTTAGATGCCAGGAAGTGCCTCAAAATCAGGCTGAAAGGCGCGCTACCCACTCAGCTCAGGCGCGCTACCCACATAGATTTTTGGCTGAATTTTCAACTTCCAGCTCAGAATTTCGGCCAGTTGGGACCAGTTTTGCTTGTGGATGAAATTTTTGGGTTTTCATGATGTAAATTGATGGTTGACATGTAACTTTGGCTCATTTTTACCTATTATAGAAGATTCACTCTCAAAAAGTGAAAATCATGTAAATGAATCAGTTTCCACTCTTTTAGAGGCAAGTTGTTAGCTGCCTAGATTTTAGCTCCTTGATTAGAATTTGGTTGAAACTGATCCCTGAAGAAGGAATTCGACCCCTAGAGGCATGGGAAGGGGTTAGAGTGATCTATATATTGTAATTTTTGATACATTCTACAGGTTGGACTCTTGGGAAACTTTTGGCACACATTGTACATATTTTTCATATTTTGGCTAAGGAAAGATTAGAGGTTTTGCAGCACCTGTTGGGATTCTTGTGGCTTTCAGTTCTTAATGGTTTTTTCTCTCAGTTTATTGTAAGTTCCTTCATGTTTAATGTATGCCATTTCTCACTTATGCTTCTTAAATTAAATGAATGAGTAGATGAGGTTGAATCCATTGTTCACAGTGCTCTGCCTTTGAATTCATTTAATTTTACATGTTTTCGCCTGTTTGAGAAGGATCCATGTTCATCCTTGCCCTTTTCAGCTCCCTTTCGTTCTGATCCATCCATATATCCAATCAAAAGCATTAAGACTATTGCCTATCTCGCCCCAACTCGAAATTTGCAAAGATCTGACCTTATCCCCAGACCCAAAATTGTTTTTTCCCATTTCTCCAACGAAAACCAAAAAATCAAAATCAAACATTCCTATCTCTTTACTAGCCTAAAATCAGTATTCATTTTTCATTATAAGTCATCTCAGCCCCTTGAAGATCCTTTGCCGAGATAGACCCGGAGAGAGACCTCTCTTGTCCTCGTAGGGCTAGCTACGAGGCTGAGCGTGGTTTGATGTAGCCTTGAGTTTTACCTTATTTCAGCCTAGGGTAGATTTGAGCGCTAACAGGTCCCAAGTGTTGAAGGTCTTGAACCTAGGAAATGATACCGACACTCTGCAGCTAACTGATGACAAACCTGAGCTGTTGTTTGGTGCGGAAGTGGAAGGAAAGTACCAAGAAGGAGCCATCCCTCCTTTCTATATCAGCCTAAACATACATGATAAAATATTACACAATGCCATGCTAGACTCTGGTGCCTCACACAACCTCATGCCTAAAGTTGTGATGGAGAGATTAGGCCTAGAAATAACTAAAATTTACAAAGACTTGTACTCATTCGATTCAAGTAGATTCAAGTGTTTGGGCCTAATAAAGGATATTTGTGTAAGTCTGGCACAAATACCTGCTAAGGGCTTTGTCATGGACATATTTGTTGCTGACATTCCCCCAAAGTATGGCATGTTTTTATCCATATCTTTGGGATTTGCTAGATATGTCCTATGCTACCATCCCTATTTTTAACCAGACAAGGAGACTATACCGAGAGTCACACATGAAGTATATGGTTAGCAGTCAAGAGAGGCCAAAAAACACTCCTCTTTATTCCATCCATTCAGATCTTGATTCTTTCATCTTGTGTAATGAAGAGGACATTAATGAGCAGATAAGTGAAATTGAGACAAATATAGGCACACTACAAGAGTCAAACCAGTCTTTGCATGAGGAACTCAAAATTCAAAACTTTAGCAACCCTGAACAATAGCATGACGATAAAACTAAACTTAACTTTCTGCAAACTGAAAATGAAATTTCAAAACAAAAAATTGGTTTATAATCTGAATCAGGTTGCTCAAATGAAGGACAGACCTCAAAAACAAAACTTTTCCCTTTTGCCAATCCAGAAGTGCTAAAATACTCTCACAGAACAAAAATCTTTGGGAATCTGGATCAAAAGAGTCTTATGTTTTTGCCTTACATAGACACCTCATCTTCAAAGAGTTTTGTCCCTTCAGAAGAGTTTTTGGCTCTCACAAATATTGCTATGGAACCTAAAGGATTATCTACTGGACCTGATATAGAAGAGTATAATGTGGGCAGCCTAGAAAAACCCAAAATTATTAAGTTATCTAGAACTCTGTCATTACACACAAAACTGAAATATATAAGACTGAAAAATTTTTGAGGATACTTTTGTATATGGTGATGAAATCTTAAGGCCTTGTGACACAAACATTATTCAGAGAAAGTCTCATTTCAAGAAAGGTCATCAAACCCTTGGGCAAATTGTGTCACTAGCAAAGAAAATAAAAAGATACAGACTATGTATAGATTTTAGGTACCTAGAAAAAACCCCCATGAAGTACAAATACCCTTTTCCCAAGATAAATAATCCTATACAAAGAGTAGGAGTGTCTAACGAGATGTAATTGCATGATAGTGTTTCAGGTTACCATCAGATGATAGCACTTCCAATCAATCAGAAGAAATCCATTGTCAAAGTTCCTTGGAGCAACTACATGTTTGATCAAATGCTTCATGGGTTGAGTGTTGAAGATACCTTCCAAGGAGTCATGGCCCCTCTTTTCAACTTCTTCACTATGATATATATTGATGACATCATCATATGTTTTGAAGCTGATAAAGAATACCTTTTCCACATAAGAAGGATCTTTGACAAAAACAAGTTTTGGAAGTAAGACTCAAAGAGGAAATATCAAGGAGAGCATGCCCTGCTTGAAATTTTTTGGAAAAATCCTTACACCATGCCCTCAAATGGAGTTAAACATGTTTTATGTTTACAAGAGCTAAATGGACAAGGGATGTTGGGAGATCCTGTTGAGGACAGGGTGCTCAAGTACCATTGCTGTAAAAACCCCTAGTTTAAAATTTTCATTCATTGTACATAAACATTGCTCGAGAAAAAATCACAAAAACATAGAAAGAAAGAAAATGAGGGCAGACTGGAAGAAAAGGTATAGCCCCATACCCAATAAGAGTATTGTTGAAAGTGTGCAAGCCTAAATGCCACTACTTGTTCAAAAAGGAGGTCTTGTTTAGTCATCTAGCCTAATCATGGTTGAGCATGTTTTCAATTTATTGTTGATAAGTTAGTGAAAGAATGATGGTCAAAACATTTAAGCTTGACTTGTCAAAAGGAAATAGATTAGGAATGAAAGATACTGGTTCCACATGCTTAAGTCTGAACCAAAGAGAAGGATATGGATGATTAACAAATGATGAAACACAGCCCTCATACCTTATAGTTTTGTTTTTATGAAAATAATGTTTTTGTGCAACTTGTCCTAATGCCACAACCCATGGTGAATCAGATTGCCTAATCCTGATTTAAACCATGTTTTCAATTTCATGTCAATAGCCTAGAGAATGAATCTTGTCAAAATAGCTTAATCTTGGCAGTTGAGTAGTTTAGATAGAGATTAAAGAGTTCACTAGCATAATATGAACTCTTGGAAGCAATAAGGGTACAAGTAGATAGTTTATTTTTGTTTTCAAAAGAAAAGGAATGTCAAGGGTTTGCCATTTTAAGTGCACCCAAGGAAGAAAAGAAAAAATGCTAGAAAAAGTAGGCTGGGTAAGTAGAGATGAGTTGAAGTAATCATGTTTTTCAAGTTCTTGAGATCATAACTTCAAAGAGAAACATCAGCAAATGAAGCAAGAAAATATGCCCAATGGATGAGGCACTGGTCTTCATAAACTCGGAGATCTGATATCTGAAGTTCTGCACACCTCCTGAAAAGGAGCTTCCTTCCCCAAGTGGAGCCACTGTTAGTCATCAGTAATTTTTACTATATGAAGATGACAAAATGTTAGTACTATATTTCTAAAAACAAGATTCATGAATATTGTGAGTTTTAGAAATCTCACTGCCTTCATTATCCTTAGGATAAATTTTTCACTGTTTTACTACTCCACCATGCCCTGGTCAGCCTACCACTCCCAGAGACCCATCATGGGCTCATGTCACTCATCTTCACTATTTTTTGCCACCTTTGACCTTAGCACTCAGTTTGGCCTTTCCCGACCCCTCCATTATTCATCTATGATCACCAACCAACTTACCTTTTCCCATGTTCACCAGATGCCTCAAGCATTAGTAGTCTCAAATTACCTCTCTAGGCTCTTTAGATAAATCAAGATCATCAGTTTTCGATCTGCAATGCATAAGTTTGTAAAAATCTCTGTTTCACACCTACAGACCCCAAGTCAATCTTTCAACCAAAGACCAAGTTAAAAGATCCTCCCACTAGGTCACTAGGGTTTCATAAGTTGTAGGGCTATTTTGGATGCTCTTGATTAGTGTTTTTCATGTGCCAAGAAGGTGAATCAAATGGAAAGGGAGGTAAGCAATTGTTTGTCCAAGTTTGATAAAAAATCCTTCAAGGAAGACCTTCTTGGTCAAAGCACAAATTCTTCAAAAGGACAGCTGCCCATCTAAAAACATTTCTGCAAAAATGATTGAGATCGCTATCAGTAGAAAGGAGGTAAGGTGAGAGGCCAACTCCTCACTAAAAGACATTCACAGTAAAGGAGATACAGCATGCCTAAGTTCAAAGAGAATCAGGGTTTTTAGGACTAATTGGCTAAACAGTATTGTCAACCAAGAATCCAATGTAGAAACCACAAGGATGGAGGTACATCGGCACCACTGAGCATGAATTGAAGATTTATTAAAACTAGAAATGAAACCTCCATGATGACAACAGGGAGATAATTTAAATAGGCTCTTGAAGGTGACCTCCAGGGACTTCCAAGTTGGAAATGTTTCATTATCTCAAAAGGAGAGGATATGGCCAAAGGGAGATAATGACAAAGCATGATTGTAAATATTGTGGTGATTGTGCAAGAAAGATCTATTATACCTATGGAAAATCAATGAGAGGGGAAGAAACTATGTTTTAAAGATCAGCCACACTCAGAGATCTCAAAGGGGGTAAAGACATGAGTTCCAAACTTCATAATGCAGGCAAGAAACATTTTGACACTGATAGGGTAAAGGCAGGTCCCTCAAGAATTTTTTTAAAGAACTCACCCTTACTAAATGAGTTTAAAGAGATGTGTTAGTTTTCAAATGACAGAGAGGGAAAGTTTTAAGGTTTTGATATGATAGAATGGGTAAGAACAGAGTGTTAAAGCATCAATAGGTCAAAGGAAATAAAATCCATCATATCAGTTACCTAATAATAGCAAAGAGGAAAGGTTGAGATGAGAAAAGATCATTTTTTTTGTTTTAAGTCACCTCCTGCAAAAGAAAAAGGGATATCAGTGATAAAGTGACAAGATAAAACTCAAAACATTAGCAAAAGTGGGTTTCTATTTTTAATTTATTGTTCCAAGGGTATAAAAGCATCTCATTTGTCACTCAAGCTCATTTATCATTTGCACAAGAGAGTGAAAGGTTTCCAAAGGGATATTTAGCGATTTCTGGCAAACTTCGGGCAAGAAGAACTCGGTGCTACGCTCTTGGAAAACCTCGTTACGCGACTGTGTGTGCATTCTTCAGAAAATTTAACCCAGCGTTGCACGCCTGTGAGAGGACATTGCACGTTTATAGCGTGTAGAACTGACCCGGCTGCTCCTCCGGTGGTGTGCGCTTGTGTTACCCATTTACAGCGCATGCAGAGGCCCAACAGGCCCAAATTGCTATGTGCAGGGACGTATAGAGGGGCTCGACATCTCATGCAGCTTTGCCGGTGCTACGCACTTTTATGTTCAACATTACACGAAGACCGCCCGATAGGCCCAACTGGCCTGGGAGCTACGTGCAGGGACGTTCAGGTCGACCCAACAGTGTGTGCAGAGGTCCGACTGCTATGCTCCTGTGCTACGCATTTAGCTAGGAAGCCTTCAAGCTGGTGCAAGCCTTCAAATGCCTCAAATCTCTTCAAATCCTCTGCTTGGTGCCTCATGAATATTTTTATAAGAGGTATTTAGATACCTTCCACCCTTTCATACTGTCTAAAAGGTAAAATTATAGAGAAATATAAAGAAAAAAAAACCCTAAAGGAAGAAGAAAACCTAATCTCCCTACTAACAATATTGTTTTTTAAAGGGCACCCATCCATCTACATACTGAAGGCACACTGAGACTGCTTTGCTAAGAATTTTCTCCTCTACCAAAATAACATCTCCTTTGAAAAATTAGCCTCCACACTACCAAGCCATGACATTACTTTTCCTCATCCTCTCAGGTTATTGTCATTACTAAGATACATTTCACAACCGGTATGATAAACTATGTTGGTGACAGAAAACATTTCACACTATTATGTCTCTTCATTGTTGTTTTCTTTGGTTGAGGATACTCTCTAGTTCCATATATGTATCATCCACTAAATTAATAGTTTGAGAGTAGATATAGGCATCTTCATTTCTTAGACTTTGTCATTCCTAGTACAAAAATATTTAGGTTACACCTGGTGTGTTTGCTTCTTGCATGGATTGAAAGCACCAGAATGCCTTCCATGTTTTGATGGTTAATATTTAGATGTGAAAGTTGGTTATGCATTGTTTTTTCACCTTCAGAACAATAATGTTAGTCACTTATACATCTGTGCAAAATGTTTTTTGATAGTTTCAATCGGTTTCTTAGGGCATCCAAGGCATGGCTTTATTGTTGTACTCATTGTTTGATCTCCTTACTTCCAGTTTCTACTATTTCTTATTCAACATGTAAACAAACTTGGCATTATTTTTTTACTATTTAGAAATCTTTTATTGACCTATCTTCAACTGCTTCACATGTTGGTGCAATCGTTCAATCCTATTTATTTATTTATTTTGTGTTCATTTGTAAAACATTAATATAATTAACTTATCTTATATATCAACATGATATTGATGACCTTATTATCATTCACTGCTGCATATTTTTCACCTTTAGATTGCATAGTTTTAGTTCAAAATTTGGGACTAATTCGTGTTTGGCAATTTTTGTTACATGCATCTACCATGAATGTTGTTATAATGATAGTAAACTTTGTAGATTCCAATTTCCATAGTGCAAAATTTGGGACTAATTTGTGTTTGGTAATTTCTGTTACATGCATCTACCATGAATGTTGTTATATATCTAAAATACATTCATTAAATTTGGAAGTATTTTATTACAAGGCTTTCAACAACATTAATTATTTTTTAAATCACCATATTAACTTAATTTAAGATAAAAATAATTTTAGGAATGTCAAACCAATTAGAGACCATGAATAGGTCAAACATGGGGTTGTTAGGAACAATAGTATCAATGCACAATATGAGTGTGAAAGAAAAATATTAGAAACAATTTATTTAAGGTAAATCATATTATTATGTCTAACATCCAAGAGAGATATTATAGTTATGGATAACATACTATAGTCATCGATGTTTGATTTTAGTGTTAGATGACTCTAACCCCCTTTCCCACAACCTGTGAGAGAGTTTTTGATTGAATAATGGTGATGTGAGGATCTTAGTGTAAGTGGAAAGGAGGTGAATCCATTGCATTGCTTTGAAATTAGTCTACTAGAAACTTAGTAAAAAAAATGTGTGCTAAATTTTCTACCTCTTCATACCTTTAAGTAACACTAATGAGGAGGTGATGATTCTTCTTTACAGTATCCATGCATCCACTATAAAATCTAGGCACTATTGATCTAGGTATTTCAAGAAGGTTGGGTATCATTGATCTATCTCCACTCAAAGCCAAGTACATCGAATGATAGTTCTTAAATGGGTATTCAAGTCATTCCATTATGATGGACACTGTCACAAATTGAAGTAAACAAGAATTAGTGGTCGTTGAGAACCAATATACATAGATAAGTAAGTAGTGGAAGCAAAGGTTTTCAAAAAATAGTACACTTGATGGCAGTCCGGATATTTATCTCTCCTTGTCAACATTGTCAAAAACTAATAATGGGCCTAATGTAATAGTTCCAACCTATTGTACGAAAAACCATGATTGACCATTACTTTCACCAAGAGGAGAAAATGATAAGAATTGTTAATGGGGAATAAATAAATGTGAAACACAACTTATGGATTTTAGTTGAAATTTATATAAGTCCTCATGCTCTTTAATTATTAAATAATTAATGTAACTACTAATAAATTATCATTACAAACCATACAAAACCGTATGAATAACTTCTAATTGGTTTTAACCAATATCGTATCTTTACCTGACTAAAGAGATTTGTTAAATATTTCATTTATAAAGCTGATATGTCCCAGCATATAACTAAATGGAATACAATAAATAGCTCCAGGCCTTGTTAGTTTCTATGAGATTATTTTAATTAAAAATAGTTTATTTAATAATTGAATTTTACAAAATGTTAATCTTGACGGGAAAATCATGTCATATGGTGGAAAAAAGTTTAAATATGTTCATTTGTGACGCAACTCTTGAATGAGCCTGAATAGTCTACTTAATAATCATTATTAATTAATTAACCCATGTTTTAATAGAAAACATTTTTTTACATAGAGTTTTCTTTTAGAAATAACAATGTCACATTTATACATTCATATTAAACCACATGATAGGTAAATAAAAATCAATCAATTGTTTCTTGACTTATCGACTTATATGGCATGATTGTATATAAAATTAATTGATTTAAAAATGCATAGATAGAAAAAATTATCTATTGAAAATGTAATAAACCACTTAGAACTCATCATCGATTGATTTAAATTATTATTTTTTCTAATAAATGTATCCTTAATTACATTAAGAGCTTTATTTCAAAAATATAATACATCTATAACCTTGTATCAATACATATAACTAAATAGAATTTAATATGTCATGCTTTATGTCTAGTTGGCTTTTATTATTTCAATTATAAATGATTTATTTATGCATGGAAATTTACAAAATGCTAATAGGGATGAGAAAATCAAATGGTGTATGTTGTAAAAAGTTTAAATACATTTATTTATGACCAATATCTTAAGAGAACTTGAGGAATGTATTCACTATTCATTATCAATTAATTATTTCATATTTTGTTAGGAAAATCATTTCATTTTACATGGAGTTTTATTTCAAAAAAACAATGTCGCATTTATACACTTATATTAAACTTCATGATAAGCAAATAAAAGTTGGTAAATGGCTTTATATAGACCACTTATAACTTAGTATCCATTACTTTTAATTTGTTTTATAAAAAATATATATTTGTTTACATTAGGAGCTACATTTCAAAAATATATCACATTTATAAACTTCCATTAATGCATATAACCAAAGAGAATACAATAAATAGCTTTGAGTCATGGTGGATTCTATGAGATTTTTTAAATTACAAGTAAATTATTTAAGAATTGAAAATGAAAATATGTTAAAATGGATGGGAAAATAAATGTCTTATGGTGAAAAAAGTTTAAATACAAACATTTATCATCTATCTCTTTAATTAATCTAGATGGCCCACTTAACACGTTTTTAATTAATTTTTCCATGCTTTATTAAGAAGAGCTTTTTGTTTTACATGGATTTTTTTTTAAAAAAAAAATACAATATGAAACTAATACTCATTACGGTAGACAAATAAAGGAAAATAAATGGATTCATTATTAACTTATATGGGATAGATGATTACATACACAAATAGTTGATTTAAAAAAAATAATAATAAAAAAAATTATGGCTCATATGATATGATTTCAATTTATTTAAAATACGAAGAAAAAATAAAAAAATAAAAAAAAAATTCAAAGACATAATTATCTATGATATCGTCCAGTCAAACCTTGATAGTCCACTTAGCAATCATTATCATTAATTATATGTTTTTATTTACAAATTCAAAATTATTTATAATAGATTTTTATCTCAAACCATAAATATCACATTTATGCACTCATATTAATGCATTTTATAGGTAAAAGGTCAATAACGAACTTTGAGTGTTGTTGATTTTCTATATGATATATGATTTTAATTACAACCATTAATTGATTGAAGTATACAAATTTATGTAAAATATGGATTGAGAAATCAAATATCTTATGCTTCAAACATTTCAAATCATTTTCTTATGACACATTTCCCATTAGCCTGAATAGCCAATAGTGCTTGTAGCATTTATCATGTAAATTATTATAATTATTCAATAAGAATTGCACTTTTTTTTGTAATGAGCTCTATTTCAAAACTTATTTCACATTTATATATGAGTATTATGCATATAAGTAAATACAAGTCAATAAAAATACAATCGTGCCTTGATGGTTCATGTAAGATGATTTCAATGGAAAATAATTCATTTAAGAACACACATACACACACATATTAGCAAAAACAAATTGATACAACAAATTCATTGCAAAAATAATTATAAATAATAATAGAAATATATAATAATATAATTGACAATTCCCATTGTATTTTTTTTTTTATTAATAGAAAGTTCTGATTTTTTTCCTAAAAAAAAATTAAAATTGAAACTTCCCATATAAGATTCCAAAAGATATAAAATCATACAAATTGATTCATAAAAACTACATTCAAATTGCATTAAAAAATTGGACTGTACTTGTGATCAACTTTATAAAGAAAAATATCTTCATCCACTACAATGAAGTACATGTTCTATTGAACATTCGAATGTACTCACGTTTCTCTTTCATACGATGAAGTGTCTTAAGAAAGGGGAATAAAATATGCATAAGCCAAGTATCTTACTCTTTTCCTATATAGGCTTTTATCAAGATGTGGTTTGATCGATATCTGATGAGTTGAGAAGTATGCTTTGTTGTATCTATTAGCAATACATTCGATTCTCCATAATTATCTCCATATTGGGACCACACATCAGTCAACCTTTTCTCATAAAATTGTATTGTCCTCCCTACTTCTAATTTTGTTTGCAAATGACAATGAGACCTGTTCCATGTGAATTTAAAGTCCTCTATATCAATATTTGAAATTTCAAGTACTCGTCGGATGTACTTGTCAGTGACATTTAATGTCCATATTGCAACATCATAATTTTTTAAGCAATATTTTAAAAGTTCTGAATGAAAAGGCCTTAAAAAATAGGACCTATCACCGAACTGCCAATCTGCTTCTCTTTGAATATAACAATTTTTTTCATCTTTGGTGTATGATTGGAAGAAAACTCCTTCCATTTCAAATATCAACAACATCTTTTGACTTATAGTGATGCCCATTTGAGTCTGCAATTGCACTGCAACCACACATATGATATTAACATATCTCCACTTCAACACTTTATTGCTTAATGATATAAAAACCTAACATTTCAAAAATTATGTTAGTATTTATTATGAATTAACAGTAATCACAAATTATAATTACTAGCCCCAGTAAAGTGAATAAACTAATCATATGTTTACTTTATACGTACAACCTAATACCTTTATTTAATTTGTTTGGAATAAGCAAGTCTTATAGGATCACATTGACCCGCCATTTAAATCATTGATTTTAAGTCTTATAATGATTTGTTTAATTTGAATTGAAAGAGATAATTACAATGGTTGCAATTAAACAAACTAATTATATATTAGTTTCCACATGTAATATAATACAATTTTTAAATTTCAAACCTACTTAATTATATGTTAATTTCTATAGCCTCTACTTTAGCTTCTTTTGGTGCTTCTTTTAGTAAAGATTCCATGTCTATTGTTGGTGCTACATACATCCTAATATAGTTTTTCAACTTATATGAAATAAAAAAGTTTATAAGAATGCAGTGAACCATCATTTGCATTACGAATTTCTAAGAGGTATAATGATAACTTAAACCACAATTGAAAAAAATAATTGTAATGATCCAATTCAAACAAATAGACCAATTATATATTAATTTTTACATACAATCTAATCCATTGTAAAAATTTCTATAGCATTGGATATTTTGATACAAAGACATTAAAAAACCATTCAAATCAATAATTGTTATCAATGCAATAATATCTCACAAAAATAAAGAACATAAAATCATTTTATTCTACTTATGAAAAACCAAATCAACAATTATTTTATTAGTATTGTGAAATAGAAGTCAACTTAAATTTAAAAGGGCTACAAAATATAGTAATAATTCATGATGTCGTACATATTATGACATGAAATAGACACCAATCATATTAAAGTACTATTAGATGTGATTGAACATCCTTCAAAATAGCTTGCACATCTATTGCCTTGCTGCGTTTAATCTACATTCTCCACAGCTCATCGATCAACCAATTATCCTCTTGAGTTGTTCCAATGAATTGAGGGGCAAGAATCACATTTTCTTTTGGATTTCCTTTCATTCTCTCAAGTGAACAATCCACTAAAATAATATTGGTTGCATCATATTGGGTATGCATTTCCCACACTTTTTTTAGTGATTTAGTGTGTATACCTTTTGCTGGATTGGAAATGGCTTTATGCCCTTTTTTTGGTTTACACTTTGAAGAAGTCCACATAAACACAAGTTTATCTTTTAAATTTTATGAAACCAACTTTTTTAGAACTCTTGTTGTGTTTTGTTTCAAAGTTGTCATCCAAAATACAATTTCAAATCTCATTTATCAATATGTCCTTTGTTTGTTGCTTCATCATCGATTCTATGATAAATAATGTCCTTTAATTCAAGAATAATTAATTTCTTTTCAGTTATTTGGGCTGCAATACAATAAAAAATAGTCCATTCAAACCATTTTATTCTAGTTACAAAAATTACTAAAAAAATATCGAAACAATACACTTAACATGAGTGTTTTTTCGACTATTTATAGATGAAACAATCTTCTCTTTTATCATCTTCACAGAACCTAGAGGTAAAAATATTAAACCTTCAATTAAATATGATCAAATTATGTAATATAATATATATTCAATACAAAATTCACAATTAAAGAAAAGCATTAGAAATGTAACCTACGAAATACACACACGCACACTTTTAACATTATTTTGATTATTAGTTTTTTTATTTTTATTTGTTCCTGTAATAAACATATACAATGTTATGGTATTAGAAGCATTAAAATGTGAAGAATAATAAGAAAAACAAAAATACAAGTAATAAGTACCTGATATTATATTTTGTTCTTGATTATAACTTTGATTCTCAATCTTCGGATTATTATATTTGTTCTCATTATTTATCTCTATAATGTAAAATGAATATGCTATAACTTGTGACAATGATTAAAAGCATTAAATAATTATATAAACAATGAATCATCTTTAATCATCCATATAATATTTTGGTCTTGGTTGTGAATCATTACTTGAAGCGATCAAATCTTTGTATATACTCCACTTGACAAGAAATTAATTTTACTTCATTGTCTTTAATCACCTCCACTTGAAAGCTAGTGTCATTTTCATTGTAAGCATATCAATTAATAACTATTCCCAATATCTTAGGTTATTTTCCATCTATGGATCCAAATAGGTACATATCAGGATACATATTCATGGGAGTTTCTATCTGGACATACCAATCATGCACAAACTCATATTTATTGGATGTGTTGTATTTTTTAATAATTTAAAAGGTAGAAGTTGAAGGTGTTATTGATATTTCCATTTGAGTTTATTTTTTATTTTTCTTAAATTATGATTGTAACATTTCACTTACTTTGGTGCCAACCAATTCTGCATACAAAAATTAAAAATTATTTGCATAAATCAAAATGAAATTAAAATTTCAAATATTGTCATGTAATGTTATTTTAAAATTTACAACACCACCTAATCTAACCATTTAGAAGAGAGTATACATAAAATCTAAAACAACCATACCAATTGAAGGAAACATTATTTGTATATCACTTGTTTTTTTTTTCTCTTCACTCCTTTACTTGGAATGTCAAGGACACGAGATTCCACAACTTATGAAAAAAAAAATAAAGAAATAAATAAATTATGGAAGGCATGAAATACAAAATATTATTAAAGGTTATAATACACTATTTTCATTTACACACACAATAATAAAGGAGCACATGTGTTATGCAAGTTTACTATATGACACCAAAAGTAATCACCTAGCTAAAATTGTTAGGAAAAGAAAAATTATAAGAGTATACATAAAATATAAAACAACCATACCAATTGAAGGAGACATTTTTTGTATATCAATTGTTTCTCGTTTTCTCTTCACTCCTTTACTTGGAATTTTAGGGACACGAGATTCCATAGCTTATGAAAAAATTTTAAAAAAATAAAAATTATGGAAGGCATGAAATACAAAATATTATTAAACAACCTTATAATAAACTATTTTCATTTACATAACCAATAATAAAGGAGCACATGTGTAATGCAAGTTTACTATATGACACCAACAGTAATCACCTAGCTAAAATTGTTAGGAAAAGCAAAATACCCATGTTAGTATGGGGTTTCCACATTAAAATCACACTCCTAGTGCTATATGCATGTGTTTTTGTGTAAAAGTGGATCTTTAATGTGGAAAATCCAACTAACATGATGTATTTCAATTTTCATAGCAATATTAGGTAGGAGATTATTCGGTAATAAATCAAAATTCATTAAGTTGTAAATTGCATACTAGAATTTTGTCAAATTATTTGAAAATGAATATAAAATAGTTTTTTATAATCTCACAGTTTGTACCATAGTTCTTTGGGTTAGTTTCCTATTCAAGTGGCGACTCCACTCATTTCATTTTATACAAGGATTTTTGCATGAATCTTTCTTCTTGTAGACTTCTTGCTAGTCTTGGACAGGAGGCTCTCTCTAACATTCATTTTCTATTTCTAGGTTAAGAGAGCAAGACATCATAGAATTGTTTGTTGCTTGTGATTTTACTAACATTCAAGGCTATTCGCATGATTATCCTTATGAATTCGGCAAAGCCATTGATGGGTTTCCTCCTTTTCAAGGTAGCAATGCTTTTAGTGTCAAGACTCACCTTGGGAATTTCAACCACTGTGTGAGCAAGTGTTGCCCATATTCTGACCATGAAGATGTAAAGATGGTGATTTTCGTTCTCACCTTAGGTGGAGATGCTTTGGATTGGTTCTTAGTGTGGGAAAGTGCAACTAGGATCGGTCTTCATATTGACTATGTAATTATGTATTTATGTAAAGAAGAAGACAAAGATAATAAAAATGTACTTTTGTTATGCTTGCTTCATGGGTTTCATCAGCAAGATTTTTATTATAGGTCAATAGACTTCTTCTTGATATCTATTAGGATTTGTCTTCTGGTTATAAGTTTAATTAAGAGTCATGTATATGAAGTGTCTAGTCTAAAGAATGTGCTTCAAGGCCTTGTCATTTATCTGTGGAAGAATGGCTCATGACAGCCCTCAGGACAACCCTCATTAACGCTGGAATAAATATACTCTCCATGTCAGCCTATAAACTGTGTTAAAGTCGGCCTACATGATAATTGGATGGTCGGCCTAAAGCAGAGAAGGAGCCTCTATATATACTTCGATCTGCAGCTCATTCGGGACAAGGATTTCGGACAACTCTGAAGAATAGATTGTGGATAGTTCTGATGTTTACAGCGGGATAAGATCTGGAACAAATGCAAGGTTAAAAGAGCAGCACTCAAGTGTTAAAAGTGTGGATCAGTAAGAAAACACTCAGACAAGTTTGTCTGTGATTGCAGACTTCAGAACAAGGAAACATTTGAGATCTTTGGACTAATGCTACAGGTAGAAAAGATTGCGGAATAAAGTCTAAGATAAAAGGATAAGATTGTGGATAGTGTTGAAGAAGAGGAGTGCGGATCCAGTGAAGGGGTTTGCGGATTAGGTCTGAAAGTCATATGATATATTGTGATATGCATTGTTAAGCTAATAGACCGAAGTCTGATGTGATGCGTATCTGAATAAAAAGTAAGAGAATAGAAGGAAGGTAAATCTGAAATTTACCTTCCTATCTTCAGTACTCAAAAGAAAGTAATATATCTCAAGTGAACATGAAGCAAGAAGGAGTGGTTTGATAAACGAAGAATAAATCAAGGAAAATAGAATTAGAGACCGAGTTCTCTAATGTTGGTGGTGCAAGTTGGTGCAGAAATGAAGGATCAACGTTGGAGGCAGACAAAAAAGCAGTGATAAGGTCTTGGAGGCATTCATAGGTCAAGGGTCTGAGTCTTGGTCATGGAACTTGTCATTTGAAGATCTATAAGAAGAATTCCTTACGGGTTTTCCTCTCAAGAGGAGAGGTTTGGCCTTGGCTTGAAGAGCCTAAATTTTTTTGTCTCTTGTGTTTTGGTAATTGACTTGATGAAAAACATAATAAGTTAAGAAGAGAAGACATAAGTAAAATAAATAAGCTCAAAAAGTAATTATCGAGTAAGAGAATTTGAATTAATCTTTGACCTAAAAATTCTCAACACTTAGGGTTTTCCAATAACACTTTTTGATTCTTTACAATCAATAATTGATGCCTTTGAAGATAAATATGGAGATAAGAGAAAGGTCAAAGGCAAAGTTGAATTAAAGGAAGTTAAAGAGGCTGAAAACAATCCTATCAAAAAATTATGTTGGCGGAAAAGAAAACTTTATCGAGGAACAAATTTTTGCTGGAGTGTTACATTGATACTCTTTAAACTCTCCACGTGGCTAGCTGACCTTCACAGAACCTTCAAAACATCAAAATGCTACCAAATGTTACTCGTTGCAAAAACAGAGTAAAACAGGCAATTTCGTAGCGTGATTTTGTAGCAACTCCACTTCACCTATCTATGCCAACTTTGAGCCTTCTTCTTTGATTTGGATGTGTTGGTTAGATAAAATGAGCTAAATACAAATTTTCTCCCTCTTTGATTTCGCCCAAAACTATGATTTTTGACAAAAAGTCACCTATAGGATTTCGTAGCGAAATTTGGGCTTCAAGCCTGGGGTTCGCTACGAAATTGCCCAATTGGCAGAAAAACACAAAATTTTCTCTTTTCTTCAAAATTTCACTTTTAAATCTAAAAATGCTGATTTCTAAGTGAAACATAAAAAATATGATAGGTATATTCCTCAAGCTTTGGGAACTTATTCTTTGGCAGTAGGAGGCTGCATCTCTTCAAGCTCATTTATCACTTTGATTTTAAGTCCTCTTTTCTTTAGTTCTGACTGTATCATTTCCATTTTATCCTCTAACTCTTTGACCTGATTTTAAGCTTCTTCCTTTCAGATTGTAACCATAAGTTTATTTTTTTGATGTTTTTCACTACCCTGCTCAAAGGAAGTGTCATTTTTAGCAACTTCTTGGCATTGGTTAGTGATTCATCATATTGGTTTAGCTGATCATTTACTTCTTTGAAATATTCTGTCAGCGTTTTGTCTACCTTGGCCTCCTGTAATTCTAACTTGATCTCAATGACCTCTTCTCTGGCCTCTCTTAACTGCTCCTTTAATACCCGCACTTCAGTTTTTTCTACCATCTTCTCTTTTCCATTCCTTTGCACAAAAACATCCTCTACTACTAGAGACAAGTCAATAATATCTTCTATGATAGGTTGCTTGCCTTTTTCAATATCCTCTGTCTTCTTATTTTCCATGACACCCTTTGCAAGTTGCAGCCTAGTAAGTGGTTTCCTTGGTTGAAATAAGAAACCTGCATCTTCTCCTACAAAATCAAGCATTTTAACAATCTTACCTTTCTTTTTCTTCTTGTCACCTTCAATGTCTTCATCTATGACAACTGGAGTCTCCTCAATATCTATAGCTTGAGGGATGCCTTCAAGGTTTCCCTTTCCAATTGTTTGACTTCTGGTTATCCTCATGTGACCATGCTTATTGATATTTTGTTTGTTGCTTGTAGGTGAAGGTCGTGGGATTTCTACCTCTTGTATGGGTTTTGTTTCAACATCCATTGGATCTAGGATAGGCTTTATATTTTCTTCATTTACAACTTCTGTCCCAGCTGGATATTTATCATTTTTATTTGATGGAATAGCTTTTGGATTTGGGGTTTTCTTAGGTGTCACTGAATCAACTTCATAACCACTGAGGAAAAGGAAAGTAGCCCAATCTCTGTTTAATTTATTCAATTCCTCCAGCACCAAAAGTTTAATCAAACCATGGTGGAAGATTGATGTCTGAATGCCTTTAGCCCTAGCTTGAACCTTGTCAGACATTTTCTCTAAGCTCATAAACAAGAAGAAGGGAAGGTCAAGAGACTGCTTACCAATGAAGTGCAATAGAAGCCTGAAACTCTTGGAATCCCAAATTCCATGTCAGCTCTAATGTGTTCTAGTTTTACAAATTCTTAACAACTCTGCATCTTGAATTTAATGGCTTTGAACCATTCTTCACCCTCTCTTGGTATCTTTGTGGCTTGATAAATGGTCTTAGGTGACACTGTAAAATTTAGAACCCCCACCTTTGAAGCTGTGCCTATGAAATTTACTGTAAAATCCTTTGATATTTGAGCATGAAATTCTTGGAGTTTCTCACAGAATTTCAGGCACCCGACATTGCTCATTGCTTCTACAAAATCGAGGTATTCATTGAGTAGCTTGAGGTCCATGGGTTCGTATCTCACACAAGATCCTCCTTTGTTTAATTTCTTCTTCATAGCCATCTTCTTTTATAATGATGCTGCCTTTTGAACTGTGACACCTGCAAAGAGAAGAGTTGAAAAACAAGCTACTTCCAGTGGGACTAAGCTTCTCAAAGATGATAATGGACTGATGCATGCAAAAATCGAACAACATATGACAAAGAGGTGCTTTGGGAATAAGTTTTAAAGATGGAATTTGAAAATGGAGAGCAAGATGGAAAATGTGGGAGTGAAATATAATGATGGGGGTATTTATGCTTTTGCATGCTTGGATGATCATGATAACATATTAGATGAACTCACTTTTACCCCTAACCATTAGAAAATTGACAACTCATCGTCCTCTGTTTCGGTGCAACAAAAACATGATTCTGCAACGTATTCAGTTATAAACCTGGCAGATTCAGTACATACTGGTCGTGTGATTATGTAGTGAAATCTTCCAGTTTGCAGTTATATTCGCTGCAAAACCATGAAAAAGAAGACAGGTGGCCATTACCTTGATTTGAAACCATGCATGTGAACCTAAGGTCGAGCTAGATAGATATGACTAAGTTGACATGACTAATGGAGCGTTTTAGACTTAAGATAAAACTTATTTCATGAACTTATCATCAATTTCATGGACCAACCTCATGAGACAAAATGAAACCTAGGCGAGTGACCCTATCAATCAAAATTAAAAATTTGTGTGATAACAGTGGCTCCACTGGGGATGATGTGCCCCTGTGGTACAACAAATAAATTGTAGTTCCAGTGCCTTCCTTCAAGAAAAACAAAATATTTCTGAAATTAATGAAGACTTCTTCAAACTCTTATGGCCTTCTCCTCGGGCTCAAGCTTGATGATGAACTCATATTTATTAGCAAAACATCATAACAACAAATGAAATATGTACAATGGATTGAATTTCAGTAAAAGGAATTAGGAGGAATATTGCTTTAGAAACTTGTCATTGACAGGTCCTCCTCCACAGAGCTGTCCATCCATCTCCTTAAGCAGAAAAATTTTGTTGCCATGATATGCAGCTATTACAAATGGCCCCTTCCATATGTTTTCAAACTTTCCATGCTTTCCCTTTTCTTCTATTCTGGCTTCCCATTTCAGAACTACATCTTGGATTTGAAAATTTTCTTCTTTAGTTTTTCTGTCAAAGGTTTTCTTCACTCTGTTTTGTGATTGTTGATGGCTGTCATACACCTCTTCCCTCTTCTCCTGTAAAGCTATAAGTTGGTTTATCCTCCTTTGGATAGCATTTGGCTCCTCTTCAAGTCCTTGCAGCAATTTCATTACCGGAACCCCCAAAGAAGTGGGAAAAATAGCTTTAGCTCCATATACCAATTCATAAGGAGATGTACCAATGGATCGATTTGTGAAAACTCTATCAGTCCATAGAGCAAACTTCGGCTTTAGATGCCATGATATCTTGTTTTCCTGCAGTACCTTTTTGATGATCCTCACTATGCTTTTATTGGATGATTATGCTAGGCCATTACCCGAGATGATGTCTTTATGTTGAGCTGGAGCAAAAGACAACTTTGTCGAGGAGAAAATTTATGCTGGAGTGTTCCAATGATACTCTTTAAACCCTCCATGTGGCTAACTGACCTTCACTGAACCTTCAAAATATAAAAATGCTACCAAATGTTACTCGTTGCAGAAACTGAGTAAAACAAACAATTTCGTAGCAACTCCACTTCACCTATCTATTCCAACTTTTAGCCTTCTTCTCTGATTTGGATGTGTTAGTTATATAAAATTAGCTAAATACAATTTTTTACCCTCTTTGGTTTCGCCCAAAACTGTGATTTTTGACAAAAAGTCACCTAAAGGGATTTCATAGCGAAATCTGGACTTCAAGCCTGGGGTTGGCTACGAAATTGCCTAATTGGCAGAAAAACACAAAATTTTCCCTTTTCTTCAAAACTTCACTTTTAAATCTGAAAATGATGAGTTCTGAGTGCTGGAAAAACATAAAAAAGATTATAGGTCTATTCCTAAAGCTTTGGGAACTTCTTCTTTGGCAGTAGGAGGTTGCATCTCTTCAAGCTCATTTATCTCTTTGATTTTAAGTCCTCTTTTCTTCAGTTATGACTATATCATTTCCATTTGATCCTCTAAGTCTTTGACCTAGCTTTTAAGCTTCTTCCTTTCAGATTGTAATCACAAGTTTCTCTTTCTGGTGTTTTTCATTACCCTTCTCAAAGGAAGTGTCATTTTCAACAACTTCTTGGCATTGGTTAATGATTCATCATATTGGTTTATCTGATCATTTATTTCTTCTTTGAAATCTTCCATCAGCTTTCTGTCTACCTTGGCCTCCTGTAATTCTAACTTGATCTCAATGACCTCTTCTATGGCCTCTCTTAACTGCTCCTTTAATGCTTGCACTTCAGTTTTTTCCACCATCGTCTCTTTTCCTTTCCTTTGCACAAAAACCTCCTCTACTTCTGGAGACAAGTCAATAGTATCTTCTATGATAGGTTTATTGCCTTTGTCAATATCCTTTGTCTTCTTATTTTCCATGACACCATTTTCAAGTTGCAACCTAGTAAGTGGTTTCTTTGGCTGAAATAAGAAACTTGCATCTTCTCCTGCAAATTTAAGCTTTTTAACATTCTTACCTTTCTTTTTCTTCTTGTCACCTTCAATGTATTCAACTCTGAAAATTGGAGTCTCCTCAATATCTATAGCTTGAAGGATGTCTTCAAGGTTTCCCTTTCCAATTGTTTGACTTCTATTTATTCTCCTGTGACCATGCTTACTGATATTTTGTTTTTTGCTTGTAGGTGAAGGCTGTGGGATTTTTGCCTCTTGTATGGGTTATGTTTCAACAACCATTGGCTCTAGGATAGGCTCTATATTTTCTTCATTTACACCTTCTGTCCCAGCTGGAGATTTATCCTTTTTATTTGATGGAGTAGCTTTTGGCTTTGGTGTTTTCTTAGGTGTCACTGAATCAACTTCATAACCATTAAGGAAAAGGAAAGTAGCCCAATCTCTATTTAATTTCTTCAATTCCTCTAGCACCAAAAGTTTAATCAAACCATGGTGGAATATTGATGTCTCACTGCCTTCAGCCCTAGCTTGAACCTTGTCAGACATTTTCCCTAAGATCCTAAACAAGAAGAAGGGAAGGTCAAGAGACTGCTTACTAGTGAAGTGCAATAGAAGCCTGAAATGGTACGGGTAAACCAAATGAATTCTCCCCTCACAAGTAAAGTACTTTTGGATCACAAACAACAGTTTGGAATAATTCTCCTTCATATAACTCCTTGGAATCCCAGATGCCATGTCAACTCCAATGTGCTATGGTTTTACAAATTCTTAACAACTCTGCATCTTGAATTTAATGGCTTTGAACTATTCTTCACCCTCTCTTGGTACCTCTGTGGCTTGAGAAATGGTCTCAGGTGACACTGTAAAATTCAGAACCCCCGCCTTTGAAGTTGTGCCTGTGAACTTTACTACAAAATCCTTTGATATTTGAGCATGGAATCCTTGGAGTTTCTAACAAAAATTCAGGCACCCGACATTGCTCAATGCTTCTACAAAAATGGGGTCTTTATTGAGTAGCTTGAGATCCATGGGTTCGTATCTCACACAAGAGACTCCCTTGTTTACTTTCTTCTTCATAGCCATCTTCTTTTATAACGATGTTGCCTTTTGAACTGTGACACCTGCAAAGAGAAAAGTTGAACAACAAGCTGCTTGTGGTGGGACTAAGCTTCTCAGAGATGATAATGGACTGATGCATGCAAAACTCAAACAACGGATGATAGAGAGGTGCTTTGGGAATAAGTTTTAAAGATGGAATTCGAAAATGGAGAGCATGATGACAAATGTGGGAGTGAAATATAATGATGGGGGTATTTATGCTTTTGCATTATTGGATGATCATGATAACAAATTAGATGACCTCGTCTTTATCCCTAACCATTATAAAATTGACAACTCATCATCCTCTGTTTCGGTGCAGAAAAACGTGATTCCGCAACATATTCAGCTATAAACCTGGAAAAGTCACTACGTACTGGTCAACTGATTCTGTAGTGAAATCTACCAGTTTGCAGTTATATTCATTGCAAAACCATGAAAAAGTATATAGGTGGTCATTACCTTGATTTGAAACCATGCTTTTGAACCTAAGGTGGAACTTGATAGATATGACTAAGATGACATGACTAATGAAGTGTTTTAGACTTAGGATAAAGACTTATTTCATGAACTTCTCATCAATTTCATGGACCAACCTTATGAGACAAAATGAAACCTAGGTGTGTGACCCTATCAATCAAAATTAAAAATTTATGTGTGATACCATTTCCTATGCTTCAACACAATGAACTGTTGCCATGCTCTAGCTCCTTTTTCTCAGGAAACAGTCGGTTCCACGGCTTGCGTCTTCCAAGGTTCGATGTTCGTAAGGCTCCTCTACTAGTATTTGACAGTGGCATGGGTTCTTCCCAGGTTTTCCAGACTCACCGATTTGAGTCGCTCGCTCCATGGAAATTTCAAGTAACAAATATCTTATTTCATACGCACTTGTTGTAGCTTAATTTTTATTTCTCTTGGTGTTCTATAAGCCCTAACTTGTTTACATCATTCTCCTACAGAGGTCAGCGAGCAAGCTCTCTATGTGATTCCAAAGGCGGGCTGCTCGAGGATATCAATCTCCAGGTGCTTCTTCTGGTTCAGGCTGGAAACCTGGCACTAGCCTATGGATCACTCTGTTTATTTATTTTTAAAAGAATTATGGTCTTCAATGTTGCACATCAGAAACCCTCGCATTCTCTGAAAGGGGACCATATATGTATTTAATTGATAGCTTAGAGGTTATAAAGTGGACCCTATGGTTTGAGACCCACAACCTTAATTAAATTTTGAGTTGTATTTGTTAACTGGCTGGGTTTGGTTTATGATTACAACCAACTGTTTATTAGAAAAATCTAAATGACAATCCCTTGTGTGCAAGTTCTGTTAATTTATGAAACTCATCTCACAGTTATGACTCAGTTATTTGAATGCGTCAAGATTATTGTAATTTTCTAAGTGATGGTTATATTGTTAGTTTTTCTCATTAAGATATTTCTTGTATTTATCATAATGAAACATTTTACTTTTGTTGTGCTTGATTTGGATGTTATGGATGTTATTTTACTGCTTCTGCTTCTCATGCATAATGTTTAGAAAAATAAGAAACCCTTGGTTAATTATTTCATTCTATGGAGAATTCCCTTCCCGGTCAAGGTCTAACCTACCTGGCCAAGTTATACAGCGTTATACTCTTAAGATACTAGTCGGGAGATAGGTTGTTCTACTAACACTCCTATTGATTTCTTAGCATTAAAACCGACTAGTCACTATACTCTTTACATTTTCTAGTGTTGTAGTTTCGTTGAGTTTGAACGAGGTTAATTTCCCAGGCTCCTTCTACCCCAGGGCCTGAACCTGGTTAACTATGTTTCGGGTGACCATTCCAAATAATTTGAGAATGTTATTATTTATCAACCCTAGTTTTTCAGTGCAAAGAATAAACATTGCCAGTAATCTCGTTATCTAATCACATAATCGAGTATGTATGTATATATATATATATATATATATATATATATATATATATATATGTCTATGTTGCCAAGAAACGTGGGGACGGGGATGGGGACAGGTGCGTCATTTTTTGAGATAGGGTGCATGGGTTCGTCGGGGGTATATATATATATATATATATATATTATAAATTATAATCTACGTGAATTTGTATATTTCAAACTTTAAATATGAAAAATAAAATATTTATGATTTAAACTTTAAATATTTAAACATGCACATCATTGAACATTGAACATTTACATTGAAATTTTAAAATTTCTAGTTTGATATCAACTGAAAATTGGAGTTTACGCATACTTGAAAATTTGGTCCCAAGCCAATTTCACCCAAAACTTTGGTAGGGAAAGAGAAGGCAAAAAGTTACATTGTTGGCAAAAAATGTAAAAAAAAACACACACTTAAAAGAGTGATTAGAAACAGAAGTGATGTCGGTTGGCCATGAGAGAATGTGGAGATTACAGTAGAAAAACAAGAGTTAGGAATTGTAGTATATGGCAGTGGACTGTTTGTTGTGGTTGCTTCAAGATTGTCACATACTCTTCATAAGGAAGCTTTCCCATCTTTGACATCATGGGTCGATTTACTATTTAGAATTAATTTTAATTTACTAATTTTGTTACGCAAATAGTGAAGTTTGAACACACAGAAATTTGAATTAATTCATGTCGCACGATGAATCTTCAAGAGCTACTTATGAATCTTCAAGCATGGATTACATCTCTGTGGGAACCTCGAGTCACCTGAACACACACTAGCGAATGCCCCAAACACACCAGGGAATGCTTTTCATCTCAATAATCAAACTGAATGGTTGTTGTCTCAAACGGAATGTCGTCATTCGAATAGTGAAGCAATTTTAGGTTTTACGGGTTATGTATTCACCTTTTTACTTTCCACCATTTTTTTTATATTTAAATTTTTATTTCAAAAATTGTTCAACAAAGAACCCTAAAGAACCCAATTTTGGGGTTCAAAGTACCCATTATCGAGGTTCCAAGTACCCTAATCGTCAAAAGCACCCAATTTTTTTAACAAAGAACCTGGTTCTTAGTAGAGAAAACCCGGTTCTTATGGGTTCGTTTCAGAAGAACTCGTACCCGAATCCGGTTCTTGGGTTCGAGAACCCCACCCCTGGGTTCGGGAACCCATGCAACATAGATATATATCTTTCCCATTGTTGGTTGTTTCATATAATTTCCTAGGTTTCAAAGTGAACAACATCTAAAGGATAGAATGGCAAACCCATCCGAACTAGAGTTATCATCGTGGATGAAATAAGGATTATCTGAGTTTCCTTCACATGTCTTACTCGTAATATTTCCTTATTCATAATATTTATAGCTCTTAGACTTACATGCACTGATCCAGGTGGATATTGGTGGCCACCCACCTATTCCACCTAAACGACCAATAAGTTTCATCCATTTCCTTATTTATAGCAACATTTACTATTTTTAGCAGTTTTTCGGGTCCTGAACTTTTGGAGCAGTTTTGACCCACTAAACAACATTTTTTTGAGGTCTATTACAAGTCCATAGCATGTGACAAACCCTGTAGTACTCGGAGAGATATTTCCGATGATATATCGTACATGCAAAACGAAGATAATATAACTAAGTTACGATCCCAGGAAGTTGGCTGCCCAGATAACCCCAACGGGGCCCATAAACTCTTGACGTTCCATCTCCTAGGGTTAGGGTTTTGGTTGTTTAGGGTTTCCCCATGTTATTCAATAATAAAAAGGCTCTTGAGCCTGATTGTAATGCAGTTTAGAGGCATGTAGCCGCCACATCTCTTCTCCGAGATAAGCTACCATCGCTCGAGCTAGTTTATTTTCCATTATGTCTGTAAGCATTCTTCAATATTTTATATTAATGAAATGAAGTGTTATTCCTGCTGCATCTTTGCATTTATGTTTATTTCTGTATTTTATTGCATTCCTGCGTAAGTTTAGATCAGTGGTATCAGAGTGGTCTACTCTTTCTTGATCTTTCTTTGCATGTCCCCAACGAGCTCAGGGTATAAGGAATCAGGGCTCGATGTGGTTGAACCTTTGCAAGATCAGCCTTGCAAACCCCCGACGGCCTCCCATGGCGGAAGAAAAGAAAGACAAGGGATATCGGTATGCTGCCAAGATTGAGCATAAATTCAAATAGAAGAAGCAAGACTTTGGATTTGTGACTCAGAAGCAAAGGAAAGGCTCCCCCAAACTGCAGAACAAAGGACAAGGCCAAGGCGGGGCGACCCAGGACAACCCGCTAAAGCCAGAAGCGAAAAACAACACCGCGAAGCCAAACAAGGACACGGGAAAGTGGTGTGAGTTCCATAAGAGCTCCACTCACAATAAAAGTGAGTGTCGGGCCAAGCAGTCACTAGTGGCTGAGCTGAAGGCTTCTGAATCAAATGCATGTTCTGACTCTGAGTCAGAACCCAACAAGGGGAATGGAAAAGGGAAGCAGATTATCAATGCGGAGCCCAACGCCACTGTTGCCACCACCAAGATACATAAATAGGAACCCCAAGTTCCAGAGTAGGCGCAACGCCTCTTCCATTCCTAGATGTGGGCGAAGGGTTCCCTGTTGTAGTTCATTGTCGACAGTGGGAGCCAAAAGAGCCTCATTTCAGTAGAGGTTGTGAAGCAGTTGGGCTTACCAACCACAACACACACACAATCATACACCATCGGGGGGCTTCACCAAGGACAGGATCTCTGTGTTAACCAACAATGTCACCTTCCCTACATTATCAAGCCCTTCATGGATAAGCTATTATGTGACATTGCTCCTCTTGATGTTTGTGATGTATTATTAGGCCAACCATACTTGTGGAAGCAACAAGTTCTGTATTAGTCTAGGCCTCGCCCTGTTATTGTTACTTTGGGTAATAAGTTGTACAGGATACCAAAGGTATCACCGCCTACCACCATATCTTTGATCACTGCAAAACAATGCAGTAAGATTATTTACAAAACCGAGAAATTTGTTTTCCTAATGATCTACCCTTAGGGCAAGAAGAAGACCATTGCCACGACCTCTAGACAAGACTCCTTTGCACGACAATAACATACGGACAAGGTCATGGAGGAGTACGGGGACATATTCACCTCACCTGCAGGGGTACCTCTGCATTTTCAGGTCAAGCACTCCATCGATCTGACTCTAGGCACGCCACTACCCAATGGACCAATCTATTGACGCTCCGTTCTAGAAAACGACAAAATCAAGAGGCAGCTTTAGAAGCTGCTGCAGAAAGGTCACATCCGGCCGATTTCATCGCCCTGTGGGAGCTCGATCGTGTTGGTTCAGAAAAAGGATGGGACTTGGAGACTTGTACTGACTAACAGACGTTGAACAAGATCACTGTTTGGAATAGGTATCTAATCTCGCGGATTGATGAACTTCTGGACCAACTCAAGGGGGCCAAATATTTCACCAATATTGACTTGAAGTTAGGGTATCACTAGGTACCAATCAAACCCTCCAATGTGTGGAAGATTTCCTTCAAATTCAATGAGGGCCTTTTTGAGTGGTTGGTCATGCCGTTTGGGTTGAGAAATGCCCCCGAAACTTTGATGACGTTGATGGATGACATCTTGCGACCATTTACCAACTCCTTCATGGTGGTGTATTTGGATGACATCTTGATCTTCATCCAGAGTTGGGAAGAGTACCTCTAGCACATTCAATAGGTCCTCCAAACACTACGACAACACAAATTGTGTGTCAATTTGGAGAAATGCACTTTTGGCATGACCCAGGTTCAATATCTGGGATACATCATTAATGAGCGGGGGGTGCATGTGGACCCAACCAAGATTCAGGTCATTCAGGATTAGCCAAACTCAACCACTCTAACGAAGTTCTGCAACTTTCTGGGTCTTGCCACTTTATACCGCATGTTGGTGTTGGGGTTCTCTCATATCACTTGGCCTTTGAGTCAAGTCACCAAAGGGGGAGCAAAAGCCAAATTCTTTTGGTATGAATCTCAACAGAAGGCCTTCACAGAGTTGAAGCATTGCCCATGTTCTGCACCAATGCTCACATTACCATACTTGCATCAACCATTTGAGATCGAGACAGATGCCTCTGACTATGCTATTGGGGTAGTTATTACTGAGCAAGGGAATCCAATGGCTTATCAAAGTTAGACACTTTCAAACATAGTCTGGAAGTATCCCACCTATGAAAAAGAGATGTATTCCATTTTACAAGCTTGCTGACAGTGAAAGCATTACATTTTGGGGAAGGAAACAATCATCCACATAGATCACTGACCCCTGTAGTTCATATAGGCATGAGGGAATTTCTAGAACAATCACCATCCATAAACCTGCAACAATTTCATTTGAACATTAAGTAAAAAAGGGTAGCACCAATCATGTGGCAGACTTCCTCAGCCAGCCGCCTATCGTAGCGCTAACCACTGTGCTTGACTATTATGTGCACGAGACTTTGGGTTGGCCACATCTCTACAAAAGCGATCCAGAATTCGACAACACATACTAGATGCTCCTTGAAGGTAAGAAAGTTCAAAATTTTCACCTCCAGGATGCATTGTTATGCTACCTGGGGCACCTCTGTGTTCCTGCAAGCGAGTGTGCCAAGATGATTTGGGAAGCGCACTACAGTCGGGTCGCTTGAAATTTTTGGGTTGAGAAAACAGTGGCAGTATTGCAGAAGTGTTTCTATTAGCTGAACCTTCGACAGGGTATCAGGAAGTACATCAGATCTTGCACTTCTTGCACCATTGCGAAACCAACCATCAAAAGGAAAGGCCTATATAATCCACTGCCTACCCCTAGTCGACCTTGGGAATCCATCTCCATGGATTACATGTCGGGCCTTCCTTCTACAAAGCATGGCAACAACTTTATTTTTGTGGTCATCGACATATTCTCTAAGATGGTCATTATGTTGGTCTACAAGAATAATATCATTGCAGAAGCCACTCTAAATTGTTCTTTGAAAGAGTGTGGGTACACTTTGGGATCCTACAATCCATTATCTCATATCTGGACAAAAATATCCTCAGTACATTTTGGTAAAGTCTTTGGTCGATGTTAGACATGAAGCTCACTAAGTTCGAAACGTTCCACCCCCAAACTGATGGCCAAACAAAGGTTGTCAATAGAATCATCATACACATCCTACGCATGCACATGGGATGAAAGCCTCCATGCACATGGGATGAAAGCCTCCCTTATGTATGGTAGAGCTACAACCGGGATCTCCACAGCTCAAGTGGCCATAACCCATTTCAGGTGGGTTTGGGATTCCAATCACTATGTCCCATTGATGTGTCCATGCCATTTGTGGCTACTCGGGCAGATTCGATTCATGTCTAGTCCAAAGGTAATAAGGCATACAAATTCATTGAGCACATTCATCACATTCTCTAATAGGTCTAAGACATATTGGAAAATGCCAATGCTAAGTATAAGCAATGACATGATCAACATTGGGTACCACACAAGTTCCAAGTGGGAGACAAAGTTTGGTCACACTTGCAGAAGTAGTGCCTTGTTGGACCCCACCGCAAGCTTCTTCTGCTCCAACATGGGCCATAAATCATCACCAAGTCTATAGGGGACAATGCCTTCAAGCTTATAGTACACCATTCCTTGGTCTGCACCCTATGTTCAATGTGGACCACCTGCAGCTCTACTTTCCACCATTGTTGGACACATCCGACATTGCAGAAAAACTCACACCGACGGAGTTGAACCCAGACTGCATGGAGCAAGCCACAACTAATCAGATCATGGACGCACAGAGCAAGAACACTCGCCAATAGAGTATCTAGCTATATAGAGTTGTCAAATCATGCCAACTCCTTCACTAGGGCAAGTGGTTCACCAGGGACCAGGTTCAACAAGAATTTCCTCACCTCATGGAGGCTCTACACGCAATGGGGACATTGCTTCCTAAGGGAGGGGGGGAATTATCCCGATGGATATTGGTTTCCACTAACCTATTCCACCAAGACCCCCAATCAGTTTCCTTATTTATAGTAGCATTTACTATTTCTAGCAGTATTTTCGGGTCTTGAACTTCCATAGCAGTTTTGACCCCCTAAATGACGTTTTTTTGAGGTTCATTGCAGGCCCATAATGATGTGGAAAATATTGTAGTACTCAGAGATATCTATTTGATGATATATCGCACGCGCCAAACAAAGATAATATGACCAAGTTATGACCTCGGGAAGTTGGTTGCCCAACAAACCCCAACAGGGCCCATAAAATCCTGGCTTTCCATCCCCTGGGGTTAGGGTTTTGGTTGTTTAGGGTTTCCCCATGTTCAATAATAAAAATATGCTTGAGCCTCATTGTAATGTAGTTCAGAGGCATGTAGTTGCCACATGTCTTCTTAGAGATAAGCTATCATTGCCCAAGCTAGTTTATTTTCCATTATGTTTGTAAGCATTCTTCAGTATTTGATATTAATGAAATGAGGTGTTATTCCTGCTGCATCTTTGTGTTTATGTTTATTTCTGTATTTTATTGCGTTCCTGCGTAAGTCTGGATTACACACATCTCTGATTAATCTGTTTATCCAACATCAAAATGCATCTTTGACTGTACAATCACCCTTACAGGGTTGTTAATCACATTCACTAACATTTTATTTTTGCAAAATAAATTAACTTGAAAATCCTTCTAGTAACCATCACAAAACATCACATCAATAAGAAATTCAACATTGGTACTTTTCATTCGAGATTTACTACTTATTTGTGAGTCCACAACTGACCAGAATAATCGATTCAGGATGAAATTGCTCCTCCCTATCAATGGAACTGGCAATTACGTCATTACCCCCTAGCTTTCATTTTCAATAAAGTTGGTGTTTGCACCCTTCACAAGTTAACTCCTCACACCTGTAGACTATCTTGGTCCAGTCTACAACATCAGATTTTATGTCTGATTAGAGTGTTTCCACTAGCCCAGAGCCAACTCAAGACAACACTCCCAACAGTAGTTAACTTTCAATATCTCTTTCTCAAGGTGGTACTACCTCCTTCAGGTGACTAACCACTCCTTGTCCCTTCCAATATCTCTTATCTCCAGGGCAATGAAAGGAGATAACTCCCCCCCCACACCCCAACTATTTGGAAGTTACACAAATTCGTTATAGAGACTTCCTCCGTATTTCGTCTTCTCAACAACCTTTAATTAAAATTAACACATAACAATACTAGTTATCAAGGTCCTTTTTTTTACAAAATTGTTTTCCTTAAATCAGCAACTAAAATTAAATAACAGTAACTATAAAAATTACTTCAACGACTGAGGGTATTACATCTTCCCCTCCTTTTGAGGAACATCATCCCTGGTGTTCAATCCTGCCCTTGAAACATGCCTCAATATGCTTGTTGCATGAAATTCTCGTCTTCCCAGGTGGCCTCTTCCAGGCTAAAGTGCTTCCACTACACTTTAACCTAGGTGATAGCTCGCTTTCACAACATTATTTCTCTCTTCTCGAGAAAACGCATGGGTTCTACCAGAATTTCTTTGTCTAGTTTGACTTGAACATAAACATGATCCATTATTTGTTTATATTCAAATAGAGTTAACAAAATCCCATTTACATATAAAAAAATGACCTTTTATGTTACATCTATGTCCTTCCAGTTAGTAATATTCCTAGAGTTATATATATGTATTTTTTTATTAAGGATACGTGAAACACATTGTGAACTCTCATATGACTTGGTAGCGCCAGTTGGTATGCAACTTGCCCCACCCTTTCTAAATTTTGAAAGGGTCCACAATACCGGGGTGGTAACTTTGCACAACTCCCCCATTTTAAAGTGCTTTTCCTTGGTTTGATCCATACATACACATGGTGCCCAACGTGAAACTCTCTAAAAAATCTCCTTTTGTCAGCATATGGTTTTTTTTTTTGGGGCTGCTTCATTTAGTAGGTTTTACACCTTTTCCCGTACAATACCTCCAAGGGGCTCATTTTCCGGTATTCATGATAACTATTATTGTAGGCAAATTCAACCAAGTGGAGGTATTCCTCCCATCTGGTTGGTCGTTGCATTACATACATCTGTAACATTTTCTCAAGTACTTGATTTACCCGTTTTGTTTGTCCATCTATTTGTGGGTGGTAAGCCATGCTAAACTGAATCTGAGTACTTAGGATGGTAAAAAGAGCTCTCCAAAATGCAGAATTAAACTTCACGTCTTGATATGAAATTATTACCCTTGGAATACTATGCAATCTGAATATTTATCTCATGAATACTTTAACCATTTGAACAATTTGGTAGGTGGACTTTATAGGAATAAAATGGGTTGTCTTGCTTAGTTTATCCACCACCACCATAATGGAGTCATTTTGTTTCTTGGATTTGGGGAGGCCAGTTATAAAATTCATTATAATAGTATCCCATTTCCACTCAGGAATAGGTAACGGATGAGGTAACCCTGCTAGGTGTTGATGCTTGACTTTAACTTGTTGGCATTCCAACCATTTTGATAAGTAATGAGTGATATCTCTTATCATACCATGCCAAAAATATCCTTTTATTAACACAGAGAACAACTTTTGATGTTTGGGATGGGTTACGTGAGGGCTTCGGTGAAATTCATCCAGTATTATTTGTTTAATCACCGTCTGATTATGTACATAAATCTTTCCCCTATAAATCAGTAAGTTATTGGCATCTATGTTGTAATTACTTTGTTTCCCATCTTTCTACATTTGTTCTACTTCTTGCCTTAATAATTTATATTTTGGGTGCTTAGAGGCAACTTCTCTTATCTGCTCAAAAAAATTAATCTATACTTGACTGTAAGAAATTTCATATACACAATGCATTTTTCTACTTAATGCATCAACAACATGGTTTTCTTTGTCTTTCAGGTGTTTGAAAACAAAATCAAACTCACTTAAAAATGTAGTCCACCTAGCTTGACGTGCATTCAAGTTGGGTTTTTAAAAAAAACTCGTTAAACTAATATGATCAATCATCAAAATAAATCTTTCCCCTAATAGGTAACGTCGCCATACCTTAAGAGCATGCACTATGACTGTTAGTTCCAGGTCATAAGTGGAATATCTTTGCTCATAGTCCTTTAGCTTAAGTGACTCATATACTACAATCTTACCTTCCTGCATAAGCACCCCTCCAACTCCTTCTTTACATGCATCTGTGCATACAATAAATTCTTTCACAGGATCAACAACTTTTAATATTGGGTTGTAGTTAACAAATGCTTCAAATGATCAAAACTAGCTTGGAAATATGTTGTCCATTTAAACATATTTACCTTCTTTTATAAATAGGTTATGGGGCAGGCAATTCTGGAAAATCCTTTAATAAACCGTCGATAGTAACCAACCAGCCCCATGAACGACCGTATATCTGCCACGTTCTTGGGAACATGCCATTGCAAAATAGTGTTGATCTTTTCGGGATCCACTACTATGCCTTATGTTGATATGACGTGCCCCATATATAGAATATGATCCTTATAGAAATCACGTTTACTATATTTAGCATAAATTTTATTCGCTCTTAACGTCTGCAACACTATCCGTAAATGCTCCTTCTGTTCCTCCACACTTTTTGAGCAAATTAATATGTCATCAATATAGATCAGGACAAATATATCTAAATAGGGGTGGAAAATTCCATGCATTAAGCTTTAAAAGGTTACGGGGGAATTAGTGAGCTTGAAAGGTAGAACAACAAATTCATAATGGTCCTAACAGGTTCTAAATGTTTTTTTACAAATTTCCTCATCTTTGATCCTTACATGATGATAACTCGATTGAAAATCAATTTTAGAGAACATAGTGGCCCCCTTTATCTGATCAAATAGGTCATCAATTCTGGGTAAAGTGTGCCTATTCTTAACAATTAATTTATTCAACTGTCAGTAATTGATGCATAACCTTTGGGTGCCATATTCTTTTCTTACAACTAACACTAGAGCTCTCCACGGTGACACACTCGGGCGAATGTAATTTTTTCAAGTAATTACTACAACTGCATTTTGAGTTCGGTTAATTCCAGTATACTCATTTGATAGGGAGCTTTGGAAATTGGAGTAGCACCTGGAATTAATTCTGTTGTAAAATCAATTTCTCTTTTTGGAGGTAGCCCCAGAATCTCTTCTAGAAAAACATATGCAAATTCCTGGATTACTGGTATGTTTTCTAGCATGCTTAATCTATCTTTAGAATTGTTGTAGCGAACTTGCACAACATAAATTTGACAGCCCTTCCAAATGCACTTTCCCAATTAATTATCTGTAATGGGTTGTAACTTAATATTCCTCTTAACACCCTGAATCTCCTCTCTAATACCTTCGTCACTAAGAAAACTAATAGTTTTGTCTCTGCAGTTCACCAGCGATCAATGCTATCCAACTAATCCATCCCAATTAACACGTCGTAAGACCCCATGGGAATCACATTTAAAGTCTCTTTAATTTGATGTCCTGTGATCTCAACGGAACAATCTTCTACTTTAGCAGTGACTTATTTTTTCTCTTGTGGGAAATTGCACCATTCATTGGCTACTGAATTTAATGACTTGTAAATGACTCAACTTTAGGATTGATATAACTCAGGCTTGCTCCTCGATCTATCAAAATAGAAATAGAATGGTTAGCGATCTTACCTTCAAATTCCACCATCGCGGGTTGGTACTCGACCTGGTGATCATCTAGGGATGCATTAATTTTTGGTATGCTCCTTGCCATATCGCTCACTGTAGAGGCTTCTTAAATGTGCGTTGTCGTATTTGCATGAACACTGTGGGTGAGATTTTTATAATAATGAGGTTCTCCACAACCCCAACATTGTAAGGGTGGTTTTTGTAGCTATGTAGGTTTGGGTTTATGGGATGCTGCACCACATATGCCTTCACCGTACACACTAGATTTGTATTGATTCTTCCCTAGGCGCCCATTTTGTTGTTTCTGAGGGGTGAATTTTCCCCCAAACACTGATCCAGATTCATGCAGGAACACAACAGAATACAGAAATAGACATAAACATAGAGATGTAGTGAAAATAAAACTCCATTTTATTAAAAAAAAATGACTGAAATTTGCTTACAAACATAATGGAAATAAATGAGCTAGGGCACTGGTATCATATCTCTGAGAAGAAACGTGACGGCTACAGGCATCTGAGCTGTGTTACAATGAGGGTCGAAGGCCTATTTATTGTTGAGAAACAATGGAGAACCTTAAACATCCAAAAACCTAACCCTAGGAGATGAAGTGCCAAAATTGTGGGTCCCGTTTAGGTAAATTGGTGTTTCAACTTTTCGGCACTAGTACATTTGGTCAAAATTCCGACACTTTTGATGTATTTTCGGAAATTTCCCCATTTTTTTCTCAAATTTTTAAATCCCGCCAACAACCATCGCTATACCGACATATAGGGACAACGTCGGTATTATGATACGAGGAACGTCGTCGCCAGACACCAACGAAGAGACACAACGTTTAAATGCGTAGCGTTTCCAAGAAATGGTTAGGGACAAATGCTTCGTATTGTGATGGGTTACGGGAAACCAGTGTATTGGGCGTATTTATTTGGGGACAAACATTGCAACAGCTTACATAGAGACGCTTTGTTGGAAATGCCACATTTCTAAGAAATGGTTCTATCAGGAGCTCTATATTGCAACGGTTGTAGGGCAACTTATGTGCGCATTGTGACTGTTTCTGACAAATGCCGCAATAGCGATGTGTAGACGCTTGTCGAAATGCTACGTCGAAGAAATGTCAGGGAAAAACGCTTCGTATCATGGCGCTTGGGAAAGCTTCGGTATTGCGACGGTCATTATTAACACAAAGAAATTTAAAATTCAAAACTTACCATGTCTTTATATTATATATCTAATTCATATCTGTTATATCTAATTCTTGCTATATCGATCATATAATTATAAATATAGTTCAATTTTAAATTTAAGATAAATAATATATTTATTAGTCTATGAGTGAGATAATTGAGTTACAAACGATAGCTCCTACTATCAAAATTTGAAATTTGGTATGCGCTTGAGAGAGTATACTCCAACAAATTTTTAAAAGAATACAAAGTTCAGTTCTAAGAAAGATTTTTTATTTAATCATATTTACCGAAGGTATTTTTAAGAGGAAGGTACTCTAAGATTTTCATCGTCTCTCCAAATCCAATGGGAAAATGAAACCTATGCACTACGCCATCTCTTCTGGGTTATTGGAAGATATTTAAATGTTGTATGATTTATTTGTAAGAATAAATATACGTGACTGGCGATTATCGGTTTATGTTAACGAAGTTATTGATGAATTTGTTTGGAGGGTTTTTCAATACATTCCACCTAATGCCATTGTGAATTTTGACAGTTTACAATTTTATGGTTTACAATGAATTTTTATTTACTTATGCACTTAACAATTATCTTAATAATTTGATTTTTTAATTTATATTATTTTTTTTTTAAAGATTAAAATAAATTTAATTATTTTTTATTTGTTAAATTAATTTTAATTTTTGAGATTAATTTATGATTTAAAAAAATATGACATAATTATACCAAGGATCACATTCATCTTGGGCCACATCAACCTTTTACAATGTGAATTTTTTTGTATTTTTATTCTAAATTCCTAAGCTTAATCAACTTAAAAATTAAAATCCTAACAATCTAATAACCCTCATGAAATTTCACCCAAATATAATTGACTAAATCAAACATAAAATAAATTTTATTATTATTATTTATATAAAAATTATAGTGGTCTAAATCTTTTAAATTTGTCTTGTAAGCCACCATAAGTGGTCATTCGATACGTTCAATGATATGTTGTTCTTTGTAAAATTCCAAGGATGGCACATAAAATATATGCTCTCGTCATCATAATAATATTAATGACATTGATGGTGGAAGAGACATAGATGTTGCAAGAATATGCTCTGACTATGTGCATACCTCAACATCATTTAATTATACTTGAGCTGGGGAGCATGTTATAATTTTATATAAACAACTATTTTGTAGTATGACATGAGAAATGTATCCTCTATGATCCTTTGTCTTACCTCCCAATTGCAATTGAAATATATCCCATAGAGCCTTCTTGTTTGAGTTGCAAAATTTGACAAGCTAATATGTTTACTAAATTTGTGAGTTTTTTGTGTATTTGCATAAGGAGGTGGACTTGCACTAAGTTTCTATGACAAGGCTTGCCCCAAAGTTTATAGTGTTGTAGAAAATTATTTAGATGGTATTGTATCCCTCAATGTTTAACTCACTTGCAACAAATTCCATTTGTAGGCAATAATTTTTCCTTACCATATTTTGTTATAATGACTCGTAGAATATTGGTAGATCGATGATTCCTTCACATTTTGTAGCTGCATAACTTAACCGATCATTTCCCATCATAATTTAAGCAAGCCTTTACATTAAAAAAAATAGGAATAAGATGTAAAACATAACTTAAGAGAAATTACTTCCGACCATTATTTTTGTAGGAGTACAATTATAAATGTGTAGACATCTCAGTTTATTAGTTCCTACCAAATCAAGACTATCGGATTAGATTTGCCTATTAACCACTATAAATTTAGCATTAAACAATGCATGTTATAATGTTTTATGAAAATTTTTCTAGAGCATAATTTCTAAATATTGTTAATTTTTCATTCAATACATTTACATATACTAAATTTTAAAAATAATAAAAATTTAACCTTTTTGTCTTCAGTGTTCCTTTCCCCTACTTCGGGGGTATGCTAGTTATATATCTATGGTTAAAGTTGGTATGCAATTGAGAGAGAATCCTCATCAAAATTTTAAAATAATAAAAGGTTCAATTCTAATAGAGTTTCGATTTCATCATATTTAATTATTTGACTTGATCATATTTAATTATATATTTATGGTCAAAGTTGGTATGCACTTGACAAAGTATGCTTCAACATTTTTTTAAAATAATAAAATTATAGAGATTTTTGATTATATTTAATTATATATCTATGATTATTTATATACTTATTACTAGAGCGGCATGCAATAAATAAATGTCTCTAGGGTTTGTTTCATAAATAAATAGAAAATATAGTTAAGTATTAATTTTGTATTTTTGGAATAGTAAGTTGACAAGAAAAGTTTTTTCATAATTATTGTTAAGGCTAGATTATTTGTTCTTGTGAACTATGAACAAAGGTTTAATTAAACTAAGTACATGTGCAAGTTGTTTTTTGTCATCTTAAAAAAAAAACAGTTTCCAAAAATTTAACATAGCAATGGGAAGTTTCCCTTTGTGAGGTTCTTAGTTTAGATGCCCCACCTCTTAGTTTAGCTGACAAATATTCATAATAGTTATTGCATATCGCATCTAATCTCATGTCTACTTGTGTCCAAAATGCTTAAAATATTTTTTTATAAGATTAGATACTAGCATATAGGGAGGTCAAAAGAGTAATTCATGAGAAACCCTTAAGAAAATGAACGTGCAAATATAAAGAACCCATAAGATCAATCCAACATATTCTAGGATCTAGCAAGACAATAACCTGTAATTGTGTCATATACTAGGCTCTAGCAAGACAATAACCTGTAATTGCTTCCATAAATATTTATTGTTCTTTGTTTCCTTGTGGCAGTAGTAAACATTTTGAGGTTAAAGAGTGAAAACTAAACTCATTAGTTTTTTTTTTCTCTCCTGAATAAGACTAATTCTATTAAGCGATCATATGTTACAAGATGAGATTACAATCAGGAGATGCAAGAAACATGCCAACTAGAAATGATAAATTATCAACCTTGGTCCTGAAGAGTGAGAATGAAACAAGCAAAAGAGCCATGAAACTTGACTAGGAAACAAAGAAGATAGAAACTGGGTTCTACTCAGAATGGGCTGAAACCTTTGTGCGAAATTTGTTTCCTTTCTTTCTGTTTACTTTGACCCATCCAGTATGGTGTGGATGGGCAAGAACCACTTGTAGATTTTTGCTGACTATGGGAGGAGTCTCCTTATCCGTATCGGAAGAGGAGGACTCATGAGTGCATTTCTGAGAGATCACCGTGGCTGGGGGTCCCTCAGGGACAACGAAGGTCGAACCTTTCGTTTGCTTTGCATGCTCCATATCTGCATCAATCTCCTCCTCATCTGAACTCAAGGACTCAATGTCATCCATGGGAGGCAAATAACATGGTGTCCATATTTTGGATTTTGATTTGAGATTGTTTTCCTTTTTTTGGGCAAGGAACGTGGGGTAGGAATTTTGAAGGTGCCCTGTTTGGTGATAGTGGCAACAACGGAAGGCAGTGTTCTCATAATATAGAATCTATGTCCATAGGAAATCGCTGACCTTGAGATTAATTTGATCCAACAACCCTTTACTTATGTCTATTTCAACACATATTATGCCATATGTGTATAAACCTTGGTACTCTCGAAGGAGATCTGTTATCAGATAACGACCCAAGGTGTTTCCTATTCCTTGGAAGACAGAAATGTGCCATAAATGGGCTGGTAAATTGGGAAGCTTGACCCAGACAAAATCTTGGTGATGACTACCTTAGAGGGTTCGAAATCTAGGAACCAGGGGGTGAGGAATAGCCCTGTTGTTCCCCAAAACCACAGACTTTCTGCTAAGCCCTTTTGTAATCCTTGCTGTGATCGAGCACTGCAATGAAGAAACCCTTTGAGCAGAAGATGACCATGCAATTGTGGGTCCAGTTGGCGTAGATCCAATCGTAGAGATCCTTTGTGCGAGGCCAATGTACATTGAATATATAGATGACGACGAATTCTGCATATTTTTGTAGCTGATCTGACAGATCTGGATGGGAAATATCTATGGAGGGTACTTCCTCCATCTTATCAACTAGAAAAGGCTTGGGGCTGTAGGGGATTGAGCAAATTTCTTGGGTTGTGCATGGACAACATCCTTATAGGATAAAGCTGGTGCAGATGATGAATGCCACACAGTTCCCCCTCTCAAACGAAGGGATATGACTAAAGTATAATTTCTTTCACCATTATAAAATGAAAGGGGAAAAGAGGAATCAAGCTGTTTACCTCCATATAGAAGTCTCTGAAGCACTGAGGGAATCCCCAGCCTCTGCTCAAGGGTGTGTAGGAGATTCTGTACTCTATCCGTTGAGCGTACCCAAAGTATCATGGATCTGCCTGTGAGGAGCGAGATCTAAATTTGAAAGGTAGGGGAGGGTAGATCTAAGAAACGCTGGCTTCCAAGAAGCATTGCAGAGGCCAAATTGATGTTTCGTGCCTGATATTTACTTTCCGCAACCATTTCTATTTTCCTGCCACAATCCCATGAGTGAGGGCTACTCATATTTGGTCACTCCAAGGTATCGCGTTGGATCCTTGAGATTTTGAGCCATAGAGACCAATTGGAACACTCAAAGCCTGGCTTGTTGTAAATCCCTACGGGGAGGCTCCAGGCATCTTTCAGGAGTACCTATATTTTTAAATAATTCCCAAATTTTCCTTGAATCTATGCCATTAAATGCAAAATGACAATTATATTTTAAAAATGAGACCATATTAGAAAATTGGGCAAAAATTGACCTAGTTATGATGCTACTAAATTTTTTCATAGGAAAAATATTACTATGTTTTGACTACACATCATCCACACATGCAAGTGGGAATATTTTAGAGTTCACTTCTTCTCTTTCACTAGTCCACTTATTATTTGTTTGAGTTGGTTGAGGTAGTTATTTTATGACATATTTTTTTATTGGCTCAAAATGGTTTTAGACCATGCAACTGAAAATGCTTCTTGTTTTAGCTCATATTTTTCCTTGAGAAAATTGTATTGGCACATGACATTAGACTATCACATGGTTTTCTACTAACAATTTTGTGAGGCATCATATATATATCACGAGGGATTCTCTCTCATTTATAATTGTTAGAATAAACTGGAAGAACTTATTTTCCTAGCTAAAGCTCTAGTGTGAGACTTGTCTTAATTTTGTGTAAATGTTATAGAGAAATGATAGAGGGTTTTTTATATTGCCAGATTCTAGGAATAAAACAACTACTACAACAATCAAACAAATGCATTAGCGGTAATGTATATTTCTTGTCTCTCATTTTTATTGAAATTATAATATTTAATTGTTTTATAAGGCATATATACTTATATTTATAATTGCATAACTATAAATAAGGAAAAATAACGCAAAATATTTATAATTACATAACTATATGGTAAATAGTAAATTTTTGACTACGCAAGGTTCCCCGTTGGTCTTCCCACTGATCATTATGCTTCACTACATTTCACAATTTCGGTTCTTTCCCGCGCGCTCTATTCTCCTTCCCCACAGCCAGACCTACATCTATCTGTGATTTGAATCAGACTAGACCCCACTCTATTCTCATTCCCCGTAGCCAGACCATATATATTCTACGATTTGAATCAGACCATCTATATGTGATTTGAATCACCAGAGTCATCTATCTATGATTTGAATCACCACAGAGTCATCGACAGACTTCCCATACATCTCTTTGTCAACATAAACCCCACCCATTCAAGTGTTGAGACATTGATTTGCTAGGGTTGCATCAGAGGAGACATTAATCTGATAGGGTCACATCAAAGGAAACATTAATCTGCTAAGGCCTCATTGAAAGGCTAAGCGGAAAAATGGTAATGTGGTTTCTTCATTCTTCAAAATTGTTCAGTTTGGCTTCAAAACTCCCGTGCATGTACTCCTGTGCTTCATGTCTATTTTATTTGTTATGGGTTGATGTATAATTCCTTCATTTGCTACTACCGTTTATTTGATATAGTTTTTTTGCATGCAAAATGTTTGAAGAAACTCTTGACTTAATTTCTAGACATGTAGTAGTGTTCACTTATTGTCATAGCATGTTAGTTACAAGCTCATATACGAAGACTAAAGCTATTCTTTGTGACCTAAAAAAATAAGGAAAACAAGATACATGCATCTACTTCAGATATGCCTTATAACTCTAAATTTGAGTTTTGTTTGAGTCTTCACCAAAGTGTTTGACAAAATATTTGAGTGAACTCTGTCACATGGATGTCAGGCTTGATGGTATTTCTTATCACAAGGATTTGGCATTGATTGCAGTCAATGAAGAGAATTTTAGCATTGATATTTTTTTGTGGATATTAAGAAAAGGCATACCAAAACCTCCTCACTTACATAGAATAAAATGTCCTTGAGCTCACTTTTCCTTGCAGGGGATGAAACACTAACTGGTTTAGTTGTAGGGTCATATAGTAAAGCCCTTGAAATGTTGAAAGTCAAGCCAGAGGATGTTGACTTGGTTTTGATGTTTACTTCAAATGAATGGATCTCTTCTCATGCAGGGATCCGTAATCGAAATTTCTCTCAGGAAAGTTATCATACTTATATATATATATAATAAGATCAAGTACACACCTACATATATAGGCCTGATTTGGTATTTATTTGAGTCGATGAAGACAAATTTAGAATTGATATTTTTTTTTTGGATACTAAGAAAAGGCCTACCAAAACTTCCTCACTTACATAGAATAAAATAGGAGTGCTAATATAAACTAGAAATTTGTAGCGTGTATGTAAAGATCCACAGGATACACTTTTGTGTATGCTCTTGCTGATGTGAAAGATATGCCAGAAGAAGGTACAAAGTGAAAATTTTCCAGAAAAGTGTATCCATGTGGATAGATTTCACATCATTATAAGCTACAACATAAGGTCAGCTCGGAAACAAATCTTGGACATTATATCAGTTCAAAAATCATTCTACAAATGATCCCCCCCTCCTTATCCAGTGATGTTCCTTGGTCAAGCTTTTTGGAATAAGGTAAAAAAAAAATTCCTTAAGTGGTAGTCATGGCCACTTGCACACCCAATCATAGAATAGCTGGGTCTAAAAGCAACTATGGAAAGTTTTGGATGGAATCCTGAGAACAGGATGGAATAAGTGATGTAATCATGTACATATAGTTGAACTAGTCACTGACTTCCATATTCTGGTGCTTCTTATACCCTAAAGCCTGGAAAATGGGACATCCCTTGCAAGAATGGAAAAATAATTGGTGTAAAGACCTCAAAAATCTTAAGCTTCACACATTAAATTATCCAGATTAATGCAGATATGTTGGTATTTCCAATGCCTCGGTGATGGTTGTATGCTGCCTTGTAGCTGCATACAATGCTTCCTTGTTAAGTCTGTTTGCATCTTTTATTTGCATCAAGAGAAACTCTTTTACTTCTTCTTCGTGCTGGTTATTTCTCCACACAGGAAAAAATTCACTTTCTGCTGGTAATATACTAGAAAATGAGACTCAACACCTGTGCCAATAACATGTTGTGAGCAATTTTTTTGGTTCCCACCTCTTCTTTTTACTGAAATGTAACAATTTCTTAATTCTTGCATTCAAGTGGAGAATGTCTAAATCTAGAAAGGCGCAAAAGGTTGAACTCATTGTGACAATGAAGGAAGAGATGAATCAAGACCAAACAATTGGTTAGTAATTTTCATTTTAAACTTGATCAATGACTAGTCATGCATAAATAGTGAGGCATTATTTAGTGACAGCCATCAAATTAAGATTATCTTGGGATGTTGCATTATTGACAATGGTGGAATAAAAATTTCAACTTATAGGACCTATTTCAACAATAATGCTTGCCCCAAATTTCCATCCACAACCCTATGCACCTTGTTTGAATCAAGGAAAATGGGTAGCCTACAAATTTTGTGATTGCACGATCAAGATAACCATAGTGCGCTTCATTTACATAGTTGGTTGTGACACGTTTCTACAAGATTGTTGTGATCTTCTATTGGCTAGAAGATATAAGGGCATTCAACATGCCATTTATGATGTATATCAAAATACCTATGGATTTCACAAAGGTAAACAAGGTTTACCTCTTCCAATCTTCATAGGCCTCTTTTCCATTTTTCTTCAGTGTTGTAATTATGCCAAGAAACGTGAAGTTTTCTAAAATTTGGGTGGGGGAGATTCCCATTATGTAGTCTTTTTTCTTTATGAGACATTGGGTGTAAATGTTAGTTTCATAAAATAAAAATTTATTGTAGATGCATCTTAACTTCAAAACTATGAAACACACTCTAATGTTTTTTATCCATCTCAACACTTAATTGATTTGGGTTTTAATATGGATCTACGCTAGTAATATTTTCCATAACTACAAAGTAATATTCTTTTGTATAATGAGATAAGTCATATATCAATAATCTTCACATGTATCATCTCCTAAAGAAATGCAAGATTGATCAGCATCCACTTTGGATATTCCAATGGTTCGATCATCTTAGTAGATCTTAATTTATGATAGACTTTGTTCTTCATTTCAGCAAAAAATTATGTAATAAACAAGGAGAAATTAATGGCACAATTGCAATAGGATTAAAACACACCAAGAGACTCAAAATTTAACCTTAGAAAAACTTGAAAGAATGATGTTAAATTGATTCAAAACTTGTTCCTTAATTGGTCACATAATGATACAATTATAGAGGATTAAATCACTACAGAACTTCAAAGTACTATGGTTTGGACTTCAAACTTATACAACAAACCCCTTACTTCCTCTATTTTGTGTCTATTTCTTTGGTGATATTTTCTTGGTTATGGAAGTTGTGTCCCCTCATGAATTTGAGCCCCTCATCAATCTCCCTCCTCGAATTTGAACCTCTCATTAATCTCTTCTCTCTCTGTATAACTTCTTTGGCATTTCTTCATTGACGCCCAAGAATCCACCTAAATATCTAAGAAACTTGTAATTCGTTGGTGCAACTCCTTGCTTGGTGTCATTTTCCACATGGCATCTAATGTTCATGATAAGGGGAGGACATATCGTACAAAACTTGACTTGGTTTCCTTCTTACTCCTTTGTTCAATGGAGGTTTCAAAGCTCTTGCTTAGTGGTTATGGAGTTTGGTTATGAGAAAGCTTGTTGAGAATGAGTCCTTATCGAGCATAGGCTAATGAGAAAAGGATATAATTTTTTTCTTTTGGTGGATTATTTCTCGTTCTTGGAGAATTATCTCCCATTACTTAGTTTTCCTACCAAATCCTTTTCTCAATGCTTGGATTTTTAGCTTTCATCTACTTTTGCATAACACAACACTTATTTTCTTATTAAGGATAGGTTTTCATGCAAGGAAACTAGTGTTTCTTGGCTATAGGGTTTTCTCATGGTCATCAAATTTTTCCATCCAAAATTTTCCAACTCTTGTATTTTTCTCTCTGTTAGGGTGCTCATAGACCACATCAAAAGGTGAAGGTAGTAAATATACAAAGCAAGCTTTGGAAGGTGACTGGTTTGTGGAAGTGTGAATTACCATGTTGTAAAAATTTAGTAAAAATGAATGTAGATTAAGTTATCATTCTGAGGTCTTAGATGGTTTTCATAAGATGTAAAGAAATTGTGTGAAGAGACAAGAAGTATTGAGTCTCCTGCAACACTCTAAAGTGCTAGATCTTCCTTGGAGAGCAACTTGGGAGCTATTTTCAAAACAATTAAAGGACTCCACTACTTAATAAACCATACAAATGAAGTAAACAATAATATTTGGTATGGAATATGAAGTGTGCGTTATGAGTTCCTCTCCTTGTAGTTATTGTGTTGTTAACCACTTCTCAATTGGTAATCACACTTTAGGTGTGGTTGAGGATAAACCAAGGAAAAAGTAGTGATGGACCTAAGATAATTTATCCAATGAGAGATGAAAACCCAAAAAATGGAGAGAGTATGCTTGTGAGGGGAACCTCTAGCTATTGGAGGAGATATATGGTCCAAGTAGCACAAGAGTTTGAGAAGTAGATTATATTGATTTGTGATGCAAATTTGATAGAATCTCAATGCTCTAGAAATGTTTAAGAGAGGCCTAAAATGAACCTATAGGAAGATGAATAAAATATGACATCGCCTTCATCTCATGGCTTTATATTCCTCATGTTATTTTTCCATTATTGATCCAAAATGGGTAATGTAGATGGCTGCTAGTAGAAGTTTCTTTGTTTAAGCTTTCAGTGCCATCCATTCTTTTGTATTCTTTCTCAATTACATGGCTTGTAGGGTTAGGTGCATGTCTATTGGATGCCTTTGAGTTATAAGATATCTCAAATGGATGGTAGTGATTGGTTGGGAATTCCCAACATGCATTGTCAGCAAATGGATGAACAGTGAAAATAAGAGAAGTAGCTCAATATGAAAAGGACAAAAATCAGGATGTAACTTGATCTACTCAAGTATTATCGGTTGGAAATGTAAAATAAGAGAGATTCCTGCCATCGCAGGGGAGATTAAATCCAAGTAAGCAAGAATTGGCTACATGTATGAGATAAATTATACAGATAAAGTAATTTCCTTTTGAAGATGGGGGAAAGGCTGAAAATAGTGACCAATTTCAAGGATCCCAATTTCAGAAATGTGTTCCAGTGATAACCAGGGGTGTAGAGTTCCCATGGAGACTTCTAGGGATGTGATTTCTGAAATGCTACTTCAAGAGTCCGTGAAGCTTGTAAGGCCCCACTATAATAGTTGAAAATTACCCTAACTGCTCTTGATATCATATGTTTTAAATGAAAAACTCACGACTCTAAAGGGTGAGGCTTAGTCAACTGTATGGTTTGTAATGTTGTTAAGTTCTCTTAGCACATGGAAGGCATGAACATATTGGTTTCCTTGAACATAAGTTCAACCATCTCTTACCCCATATCCTTCATTTTCTCCTCTATAATAACCACATCTTTAACCCTTTTTTATTTGGAAATTTGAATCCATCTATGAGTCCTAACCCTTTCCTTTTCTAATTCAAAGAATAGTTGGACTACAAAGTAATTAGGGAGTATCTTTCATGCCTCAATATAGGCATAGTAATATCCATGATATGGCTAGTGGTCTAGCTCCTATAATTTTGGATCCTATTCCTGTAGCCCCACAGTCCCATTTTGTAGGTGTTTTGTCTCTTCCTTTAGCTGCACAATTTTTTTCTCTAGCTCTATAGGTCCTTCCTATAGCTTAATGGATTTTCCTGAAATATTGGTTTCCTTGATACGTAGCCTTATTTTTTAGATATGTGGTTGTTTTCACTTGAGTTTATTGGAGGTTATTTGCACTTATTGTCTATTTTCTTTCTTATATTCCTCCTTTTGAAAACTGACTAATTCATTAACAGTGATGAGTGTTGGAGAAGGAGGATGAGGCTTCCCTTATCTAATCTTGTTACTCGTTATGGTCTTAAAGTATGTGAGGCTTTCTTTTATTTCCTTCCTTGATGTTTGGTTGGGGTACTTAAGCCTCTTAGCGTAGAAACAATTTCCTCCTCTATGTTCCCCTCTATAATTATTTCTTTCTCCTCCATTGTCATTTTATTTGGTGGCCTGGATGTTTGATTATAATATCAATACTAAGCATAACTATTGATTTTTTTAACAGCTCTCAGTGACAGTTGGTATTATGTTGGCATACATGTTTGGAATATTTGTTTCATGGAGACCTCTTGCAATTATATGTACCTTTAATTCATTTTTGTTGGGGATAGATTATCGATATCCTTTATCATTTTCCAAATAGTAGGAATATAATTACATCTTTAATTGGGTAGGCATAATTCCTTGTGCCATTTTGGTGCTTGGACTCTTCTTTATCCTGGAATCACCAGGATGGCTGGTGAGTTAGTAGCACACTCAAGCATGTACACTAAAGTGATATGACATTTTCTTTAGGTGTCCCTGTTACTTATTTAATATCATCCATTATCGGTAAGGTATCATACTTTATGGCCATGTAAATGCAGGAAAACATTGGTAATAATTTTTTTTGAAGATTCATTACAGGCTCTTCAAGGCTCTGATGCTGATATCTCTCTAGAAGAAGTTGAAATCAGGATATTTTTCTGCACCAAATGTTCTCATTCAGTTGTTTAAACTTTTCCTTTTGTCTGTATGGTTTCCCAATATTTAATTCATTTCTCATCCATCATTCATTTTCCTTTCCATTTCCATTTTCAAAAGTCTGTGTGTTTTTCTTGTTTCTTTCAATTTTTTGGCCTTTGCAAATGGTATGTGTATTGTGTACATATCACGGGATTTGTCACCGTCCCTACCATTCCCCGTCCCGCACAATGGAGGACCCATAACGTAACCTGTGAACACTGTCATGCACTGAAAACATGAACCCCAAGAAAAAAATAGACCAAGGAAAGTGTGCAAATCCAAATGCCACTACTATTTCATTTTTGTAATAAAGCAATTGTGTGCAGCTTGTCAAACTTATGCCACAATTTATGAAGGGTCAAACTGTTTAAACTTGACTCATTCATTTTTCAATTTCATGTTGTAGAATAGAGAATAAATATCTAACCAAACAGTTTAATCTTGGCAGATAAGTAGATAGGTAGAGTTAATAAAAGGTGCTCAACAGTTTAATCTGAGCCCTTGGATGTAATAAGGGTAGAATTAGATAGATTGGCCATGTAAAAGAAAAGAAGATTGATAAGGGTTTGCAAGTCTAAATGCACCCTAATAAAGAAGAGACAATGGTAGTGTCAAGTAGATAGGGTAGGTAGATGGTGTTGCAAAGTTTCATATGATGAATGATGGTGCTAAATATGTTTAATCTTTTACCTTCATCACAAGTACTGAAGCAGAAAATACACTGAAGAATTCACAGAAAGCAAAGTCAAAATCATTAACTTCCCGCATCACTTTCTCCCTAAGTTTTACTAATTTCCCCAAAGTGCTAAGGTATTTGGAGATCAAAGGGGCTCAAGGCATTTCCTTGACTTTTGGAGGGACCGGACCCTCGGCCTGATGATCAAAAAGACCTAAGTACTTGAAGTTATCCATTATCATTCACTTTCAATCTTTTCCTAAGTAAAATCCCATTTTGCTTAGGAAAATCATACAAAATTCCATAAAAATCCCTCAAAATAACTTACTATTCTAAGCTTAAGTGTTGAAGATGATATATTGTAATTTACTTCAGAAATTGTCACTTTCTTAGATGTGCAAAGTATTTTGAGTTCCATTGTCCCTTTGTCATATTAACATTTAACTCTATTTACTAAATCCCTAGTGAAATGCCTATCCTAAGTATATAATTCCTTTTATATAAATATCCAAAAACCCCTCTATTAT